>CM065483.1:30340450-30855450 GCA_032873175.1 Leptopilina drosophilae | reverse complement strand
CTGTAAACAGACACAAATCAAACCCCACTTACAGATTTTACGTTCATTTTTATGAAACTTAAAATCCTCAGGAGCCTGGTGTGTTGGATGGCGGAGTGGGGGAACTCAGTGGCGCGCGGTTTTCGACGCTACAACTGAAATCAGCCGTTCAAATTTACAAAAATGGTAATATCTTCGTTAATTATTTACCGATTTTAATTTTTCTTTTTTTAATTTGATGTATTTTTTTATGCTGAATCCGAGAATGATTTTATATTTTATCAAAATACAATATTTTTTGTAATAATAAAAAAAAAATTTTTTAACAACAAATGATTATTGTTATTTATCACATTTAACAAAAAATTCTTTTTGTACATATTATTCCATTAAAATGAAAGTTATATTATCACAAAAAGAAATTAAAATTATATGTATATTAGTGTGTAGCATCATCATCTTTGTACATTTTGCGAATAAAACCGGTGTGCGAGCGCCTTAAGAGGACGGTCGTGCATGCGTAACTGAGAACCATTACTACAATAATTTTAAATTTTCGCGCGTTTTCGAACGATTTCGGGTTCCGGACTGGACACGATACGCAGAAAACATCTTTGTCTTAACTTTCTCTTTAGGATCTCTTGCTAGCACCTATTTTAGGGGGATGTATTCTTCATGTTAGTGGGACTTACTAAGTTTAAGTATATTATTTTTTCGGTGTATATTTAAAAATTATAAACAATTAAATTACGCTATAAAAATAAATATAAAATTATTATTAATTAGATTTATAATAACATTCTGTAATATTCCAAAAAAACGTGAAATAATATCCCTACCAGATCAAAAACATGCAGATAATATCCCTACTATTTTAGAAAGATACTGACCTAGGATACAACCCTCAAAGACTCATCCTCTTTATGAGAATTGGTTCAAAAAGAGCCAATCCTAAAACGATAGAATCGAATCTTTTAACTTTTGACCATTTTCTTTTCTTAGTTTTCTTTTTAAAAAACCAATCTGATAATTAGTCAGCCTCTTTTTCCATCTCTCTAAAAATATTTTCCGAAATCTTGGAAACACCCAAAAATCTTAGTGGGGGCAATACTTAAAAAAACAAAATCCGCACAAGACAAGTTAGATAGTTTTTAAGTCTTCAAAACATAAGTTCTCAACTCATATTCAGTTCTCAATTCAAAATTTCTAAGTTCTAATTTCCAAGTTGAAACATATCTCAAACATACAAGTCTTATTTTTATTGAAAAGTAGTGCGTGTCAAAATTATTCACGATAAATTCCAAGTCTTAAGGAGCATTCAGACCTCTGCAGACTGCCTGCCTGTGCAGCCAGAAGATTGTTCACACCTCACTTTTCCCGTTGAAAAATGCGGGAAGATTTGAATTTTAATAGATATTTAAATCTTCCCTCATTTTTCAACGAGAAAAGTGAGGTGTGAACAATCTTCTGGCTGCACAGGCAGGCAGTCTGCAGAGGTCTGAATGCTCCTTTAGGGTACGGTCCCATGATGAGCAGAAAACACAATGCAAAGCAGAATTTCGTGAGAGTGAAAAGGATAGTGATATCTGACTATCTCTCTTGCACTCACGAAATTCTGCTTTGCATTCTGTTTTCTGCTCATCATGGAACCGTACCCTTATGGCACGGTCACACCTCAGCTGCCTGCCTGCCTGCGCAGGCAGCCGCCACGGGAGTAGGAGAGAGGAGACGAATAATTTAAATTGTCTGACCCTCTTACTCTTATGTATTGCCATGACGACCTGCAGGCAGGCAGGCAGGTAGCCGAGGTGTGACCGTGCCATTATTTCACAAGTGTTAAAATTTCACTTTAAATCCAAGTATTCAAAAACTATGGGTGTTTCCGACATTCACTCTGAAACTACGAAACATGATTGGTTGGATTAGGGGAATAGTAGATTTTGATTGGCTACAACCCTAAAGGCGCTTGTATACCTCACCGATTCTGAGTATGTCCCCGTCGTGTAATGGCACGGTCACACCTCAGCTGCCTGCCTGCCTGCGCAGGCAGCCGCCACGGGAGTAGGAGAGAGGAGATGAATAATTTAAATTGTCTGACCCTCTTACTCTTATGTATTGCCATGACGACCTGCAGGCAGGCAGGCAGCCGAGGTGTGACCGTGCCATAAGCAGTTTTCCAAGTTGGAATGAGTTTTCTAATGGCATGGTCACACCTCGGCTGCCTGCCTGCCCAGGCAGCCGCCACGAGAGTAAGAGAGAGGAGACGAATAATTTAAATTGTCTGACTCTCTTACTCTTATGTATTGCCATAACGACCTGCAAGCAGGCAGCCAGGCAGCCGAGCTGTGACCGTTCCATAACCAAGGAAACCGAGTTAGAAAATTGCTTGCATGGCGGGATAATTTAAAAATATAAGTAATGATCAGTAATTTGTGAAAGAAAATTAATAGTAGAATATGGATAAAATGATTTTTTTGAATAAAACTTATGTGAAATAACTTGTGATAAATTATTGTACTGAAAAAGTGAAAATGTTAAGAGAAATATGTTAAAATAAAATTACAATTGTGATCAAGTCGATGTTTGCAGAAAAGGTAATGTAGTCCATGTGTATATTAAGTTAAAATTTATCAGTGTTGTTGAAAACAGCTAGTGATGAGGTTATGAACAAAAAATATTTTTTTTTATAAAATATTTATTAAATTTTTGTTTTTTATATATATTTTATATATTATAAATTGAAAATGGATAACTACGAAAATGAGGTAACATTGCTTTTTTATTAAATTACAACATTCTTAAAATGATGATAACTAGCTGTTTTCAACAACACTGATAAATTTTCACTTAATATCATGGACTACATTACCTTTTCTGCAAACATCGACTTGATCACAATTGTAATTTTATTTTAACATATTTCTCTTAACATTTTCACTTTTTCATTACAATAATTTATCACAAGTTATTTCACATAAGTTTTATTCAAAAAAATCATTTTATTCATATTCTACTATTAATTCTCTTTTACAAATTACTGATCATTACTTATATTTTAAAATTATCCCGCCATGCAAGCAATTTTCTAACTCGATTTCCTTGGTTAGAAAACTCATTCCAACTTGGAAAACTGCTTACACGACGGGGAAATACTCAGAATCGGTGAGGTATACAAGCGCCTTAACTCGACAGTTTCGTGCTCTGCTTTTTCGAGACGCATGATTTTCCCCTAATCGCCAAGTGGTCGAATGTTCAAATGGTCGAATACCAAATCGTCGAATCGTCATTTTGTCGAATGCTTAAAACGTCGAATTGTCAACTGGTCGAATGCTAAAAACATCGAATCGTCAAATGGTCGAATGATCAAAACGTCGAATCGTCAAATGGTCGAATGCTAAAAACGTCGAATTCTCAAATGATCGAATGCTAAAAACATCGAATCAGCAAATGGTCGAATGTTCAAAACGTCGAATGGTCATTTCGTCGAATGCTCAAAACGTCGAATTGTCAACTGGTCGAATGCTAAAAACATCGAATCGTCAAATGGTCGAATGTTCAAAACGTCGAATCGTCAAATGGTCGAATGTTAAAAACGTCGAATTCTCAAATGATTGAATGCTAAAAACATCGAATCAGCAAATGGTCGAATGTTCAAAACGTCGAATGGTCATTTCGTCGAATGCTCAAAACGTCGAATCGTCAAAAAGTCGAAAAATTTGCTTGGTTTAAATTAATGTTAACTTACATCAAACAAATTTTTCGACTTTTTGACGATTCGACGTTTTGAGCATTCGACCATTTGACGATTCGACGTTATGAGGATTCGACGAAATGACGATTCGACGTTATGAGCATTCGACGAAATGATGATTCGACGTTTTGAACATTCGACCATTTGCCGATTCGATGTTTTTAGCATTCGACCAGTTGACAATTCGACGTTTTGAGCATTCGACGAAATGACCATTCGACGTTTTGAACATTCGACCATTTGCTGATTCGATGTTTTTAGCATTCGACCAGTTGACAATTCGATGTGTTTAGCATTCGATCATTTGAGAATTCGACGTTTTTAGCATTTGACCATTTGACGATTCGACGTTTTGAACATTCGACCATTTGACGATTCGATGTTTTTAGCATTCGACTTGTTGACAATTCGACGTTTTAAGCATTCGATCAAATGACGATTCGACGATTTGGTATTCGACCATTTGAACATTCGACCACTTGGTGATTAGGGGAAAATCATGCGTCTCGCTTTTTCGCTCCATGGAGATATACGGAGCGTGAGAGCAGAGTTCGAAACTGTCAAGTTAGAGTTGTAGCCAATCAAAATCCACAATTCCCCTAACATCATTCACAATTCCCCTAATACAACCAATCATGTTTCGTACTTTCCCGAACTATTAGGTGAGAGTCTAGGTTCAAATTACAATAATTATGTATTTAATAAATAAAAATAAAAAGTAAATATGTCTCGTTCATAGGACGTAAGAGGAACGACGCGTTCGTGGTCAGGTAATCGGCGTTTAATTCATTTTCGATTTGGTGTTGTAGTATGTCACACCGCGCCATGAAAAATAAAATTAAGTTTTTTAGTAGTAATAGAATGCCAATGTAAGTTTTAATCGCCAGATTGGCAGTTAAAATAATTATTTAAAATATTGTTAAATATTGGAAAGTGTATACACCGAACTTAGATGCGGTAATTTACTTAGAAATTCGGCCTCTCACTGCGGATTGTTAGGAATTTTCTTAACAATTTCAGAATAAATCTGGCAATAGTTAAAAATTGAATTTAATTGATTTTTGGAAAAATTTCGCGCAAAATAAGTATCCTGGCGCTAATAAAATATTTAATTCTTTAAAAATTAAATAAATAATGATATACAGGGCGTCCCAGTCGAGTGTGTACATATTAAAGGGGCATAATCTACTGAAAAAACTGAGACGAAAAGTCCTTTGCACTTTTTAAAACTTTTCAGTAGTTTTTCCATAAATCGCAATTAAAAAATCAAAAACTACGCTTTGTTATTGGACGTAAAAGCTCAGTGAGACGTAGGTGGGGCGTACTTTTGCAGCGTTTGCTTGCTTGGGCGTCTACCAGTAGCGAGCGTAGTGTGTCAATTTAATACTTATTTTTATTGGGTGTTTAATTGACACCAGGTTTGTGTTAAAATAACACTGTCTAAAACTAGAAACAAGAAATTATCGTCAAAAATTTATTCTACCCGCGCTGATGGTACACGCTCCGGCAAGCAAACGCTGCAATAGTACGCCCCGCCTACCGTCTCACTGAGCTTTCACGTCTAATAGCAAAGCGTAGTTTTTGATTTTTTAATTGCGATTTACGGAAAAACTACTGAAAATTTTTAAAAAGTGCAAAGGACTTTTCGTCTCAGTTTTTTCAGTAGATTATGCCCCTTTAATATGTACACCCTCGATTGGGACACCCTATATATAACTACGTTTTCTCTAGCCTCTTATAGTGACAAGTCAACCGTTCTTATTGTCAATTCATTTAAAAATGGATAAAAATTCTAAAATAAATTCTTATAATTTCAATTTCCTCATATTTGTTGAACAAGAAATTTAATTGTCACCTGACCTAAATAAAATATAAAATTACTCTCTTTTAGACTTTTAGAAATTGTTTTTTCCTGTTTTGGGGAATTCTAATAATACACTTAACACTTTTTCTTTAATAAAAAGCTTTTTATAACCTAAATACTTAAATAAATAGTAGTGATAGGTTTTCCATCTCCTTTTCTAAAATAAAAAGATTGTTCCGTTCCTTATTTTTTAAATTTAAATGAAAAATTCTAGAAGCTGAAATAAAAAATGTGAATGTAAATTGTTGTTTAAAAGATTTATTTCATTGTTCGTCATCAAGCAATCACAAGAATGCATGAAATAATTATTTTACGCATTGAAAATTACTTTACACGCTAGAATTCACTTTACGTTTTACTAGCAATGTGTAAAATTCAATTTTACAAGAGTTAGTGTTGCAAAAAGTTATTTTTTCGATTTTTTGGATGAACTAAAATAACAAAACAAAGCAAAAATTAAAAACAATTTTCATGATCATTTAGTTTCCTGATTTAAATTATTTTACGAATATTTGCTGTAATATGGAATTTAAAGTTTAAACATTTTCTTGGCATTTTAAAAGTAGACACTAATGAAATAAAATTGAATTTCTTTAAGGGATAAATGAAAGAACAATGGTATAGGTGTAAATTTTATTTATTTAACATGAAACAAGAAAACTTTGGTATAAAACAAAGTAGTTGTAATGCATTGACAGTAATTCATAGCTGGTTTTTGTCGAATTTGATATAATTATTATTCGTTAAGGTGAATTTAAATAAATTTTTTAAATACACTTTATTTACGCAGTGTATTAAGTTGTAAAATTTGAGAAACATTAGATCAAAAACCGGCAACTCCACTTTTAAAATATTTGCAATTTTTAATTGCAGTTGATAACAATCGTGAACTACAATTAATTTTTTCAAATAATGAAAAATTGGAATTGGATTTGTTCCGACACTCAACAATTGTACAACACAGAACGAAAATACAATACACTTACGAAAAAGTAAAAAATGAATCACTTATTCATTCCTTTTCTTTTTTAATTCGCACAATTACGCACTAAGCAGCTTAAGAAGCTATATTTTTATAAGATTTATTAGCTGATAAAGTAACTGCATTTTATTTAGTTAAGCCTAAAAGTGTTTTAAAGCGGCAATTTCTTTTATACTGATGATGCATTAATAATGAAACATTCATTATTATCGCATAATTGCAAATTACATTGTTCTGAATCGAAAAATCAACTAATTTCACACTTTTATATATGAAATGCTACAAAACGACAAAGAACTTACGCACATAGAAAATATATTATTTTCAGTTTGAGACTAATGACGTAACTAAACATCTTATTTTAAAGTGAAAAAAAGGAATCAGTACAATTTACAAAATTTCTGCGTGTATTCTGTATTGATTATGTTCAATTTGTTTTTTCTTTCTTTTCTTTTGTTATATACAATTTTAAATTTTTGAAATTTGTAATTTAAAATCGTAAGAATTAAAATATTCATCTTGTTTTCATCAGTCAGTTCATTGCATTGCTCGTAACTAGATATGAAAATGCCGCTTTATTTTATACTGATATAATATGAACGGTTAATCTTATGGCAGTTTTCTAAAATAAAACTATACTTATCAATTTACGATATCCTGGGTATATTTTTTCGAGTGCATAAATAACTCGATGAATTTTAAATTTTGGAAAATTTACATACTTCAATGCGTTGATTTCACCGAGAATTTTAAATTCATCGAATGAATTATGTACCATTTTTAGTGCTAGTTGACTATGTTTAATTTTTTTGAGATTAATCGTGTGTTTTTTGTTGGTTTTTTTTTAGATTCAAACGCGATAAGCGAAAAGTTTACGAGTCTTACACAAATCGTAATAGTTTAGTTTATAATATTATAGTTTTGAGTACTGCTATATCTAATAGCACAATTTAACACATATACGACACACAAAAACTGCGCAGCATTAAAATCACATCGATGACAGAGGGTTCGTCGTCGCAGCCACCCAATTACCATTATAGTTTCTATAACGATTTTATACTTATTTCAATGGTCATCAATAAAGGACCTTCATCATGCAGTCGTATACCTCTCGACATTGACTATTTTTCATTCCTTTGGCTCAAGAAGAAAGAGGAAGTTTTAAAAATAATTCTTTAAATTCCTTTCATTGAAATTAATTAATTTTGAAATTAAATAATAGTTTCACTGAAATGCAATAAAAGGAAATTGAAAATTGACACACAATCAACTGATGAATAAATATTATTATGCTAAAAGTATATAGGAGAACTAGAAAGAAAATCAATGTCACCAGTATGCTTCCTCTTTTGAAATTTGACGCGAGAAAATTATGGCTGCCGATCGACGCATGGCACATAAACAAATGTGACATCTACATTATACTTATATAGCCTAGCAATAATACCATTGTAAAAATGACCTATGAGTTTAGTAATACGCACGACGTCTACAATCTACTGGTTTATTTCTTAAATCATTGAACAAATCATCTTGTTCTTTGGATTCTTGTTGCATTTATTTGCTGACGCAGACATCGTGTAATACTAACTCGCAACCATCTGTTCGATTAAAGTTCTGAGCTATCTACGCATACTCGTTAATTATTTGCATTTGCGGAACAATTGATTGTATCTGTGAAATGTTCATCGCAACCGTACAATGCTCTAATATCACAAAGTAGTAACGAGGATGAATTTGTGTAAATATGAGCATAAATGTACGGCCATGACCGTAATATGACAGAGTCATCGTTTTTTACCACAGGATGATTTCTTTTTTATATCATTCGTCGGAGACACAACCTTCGTTACAAAATTATAAATCGTTGGTCTATAAATCACGGCAGTGTAATAGAACTATGAGTTAATAAAAACTTAGTGAAACATGTAAACATTCGGACCCATAAAAATTGAATTAAATGCAAAAAATTAATTGAATATAGTAAATATGCTTCATAATTAATTATATCAACTTTTTTAAAACATGGTTACTTTATTTAATTTACGGAAGAAATAATTTATTTTTCATTTAAAAACAAGTTATGAGCACATTAACACAATTTCAAAGTTTTTACTGCAATAAGATTCTACTTTCTATGACTGGTTTGATCAAATCATAATTTTTTATCCATTCGTTGCAGTTAAAAAGTTACTTGATTGAAACTTAAATTGAAATTAAAAACTCAAGTGGGAGCATTTTTCACCTTTCAGTTAATATCACAGATACATAAATAATAGAGAGAATTATTTTCAATTCTTTAACATTGGGGAGATGTAAACTTACAAAAAAAAATTACGAATCTAGTCCACACGTAGACTAAATTGTATAAGTTTCTTACTTTTGAATCTTAAAGTACAATTCAGAATTTTAATTTACGAATAAATTAATGATTTTTAAAATATTCAGTCAAATTTTTAAAATTTTTGATAAGAGAAATATCTCTTTGTTTAACTTGATGAAGAATTGCATGCAAAAGGGTACCGAAAAAGTTGTTACTTTTACATTACTAGATCTTCGTAGAAACAGTGTGCCTGTATCATTAAATGTAATTGTAAGTATTTGTTTAAAATTCTAATTCTCCAGTAAATATAAATGTAGAGTTAGATTGTTAAATTCATACAGAGAAACGAATTGGGTATATTGGTAATGGGTATATGGACATACTCGTAATTTTAGATGACCTTACTGATCATTCAATTTTGAACAACCTACGTAAAATTGTACGTGAAGAAAAAAGTATGTTTCACTTCAAGTTGAAAGGTGGAAGACGATAAGCGCTTTACAGATTACACTGCCACAGTATCGTAGGGTGTGAGGAGTCCCCCGTGACTACTGAGGGTGGCGTTGGTTTGCCTGGAGGGTGCTTCGTTTCTGTAAAAAGTTGACAATGATTTACAAAACAATGTAACATAACCTTAATTGTATGCTAAAACTATACAAGTTTAATTACAAAATTTATTTAGATAATTATTGCAACAGTAATCTTGTTAGTAAATTAGAAAGCAAATTCGGTCACTTCCTTTTTGATATTTTATAATTTTTTAAAGAACCTCATTTCGACAGAAAACATGAAACACGACATCGAGAGTCTCTTCTGAACAAAAAAGAAAGTTGAAACTTTAAGTGCGTTTTTCTTAAAATGCTATTTTTTAAGATTTTGACCACACTTACTTAAAAAACTATTAAACTGATTTATTTATAAAATTCAGTATGCCTTACTTATATACATATATAAATGTAGTTCCTATTTGAAGGATTTTTTCAAATACTTCGACTGGAAAATAAATAATTTTCTAATAAATGTAAATCAATTTCATTTTTGCAGTTCAGGCCAATATTTCGGGAGCCAGCAAGGAAATCTACTTTTTGTAATTTTTTATCATGAAAGAGGATAAGGAGATGAAACGGCCTACACTGTAAAAAAAATCTGATGAATTTTATAACGACGCACGTTGTAAATAAAAAACCCTCGAGCGTCGTTCTGATTTTACGTCTTTATGTAAATTAACGTTCTGAAGATGAGATTTTCCATCAAAAATGTAAATTTCATTCAAAAATTGAAATTCTTTTCATGCGAGGAAAAAATTGTTTCTTCTGATAACCTTTAACAGAAAATTTATAAGTGGCAGGATTCGAATCACAGCGATATTTGAGTTTCTGACGGGAACAGACGAGCACGTTTCTGATGAGCTAAACAGTTATATACTTGAAACTACTTTTAATAACCGACATAAATGTGACACTTCATGGTGAAATTAAAAAATCTTTCAACTTATTAAAGCTGTTGGTTATTATCAAGTTTAACAACAATATAGTTTTTGTGTTTATTCTCGATTATGTTTTCGTTCAAAAGAAAAACCTTCAAACTAATTGATCAATACTTCCTTATAAATTTTATTTTTTGAATGAACATTCATTTCAGGATGGATTTTTACATAGAGTCTTACGGTAAAATCCATACGACCCGATACGTAATATTACCACGACCCTCGATTACACTGGGTTACAAAAAAATAGTCATGTCGTGTTTATTAAAAATTTTCGGTGTTTATTAAAAGTTTAGGTGTCACTAAACAAGAATATACTAGAAAATATTTTTTTCATTCGGTCATTCCCATAAAAAACGAGATAAAAGTGTCAAAAACCGCATTTTTAGCACTTTTTTAGGCAGTGTAACAAGAAAACGCAACATGATAAAAATCTCTACAAGAGCTTAAATAAAAGCTTAAACCTTAAACTTTAAGTCTCAGAACTAAAAAGTACTTTAATTATCACTGAAAACCTTGATAATTAAGAAGTCGCTATCTGAAATTATCAAAAAAGTAGGGATACGAAGCACTTAGTAAAAATCGATTTCCCAAACCGAATTCGCTTGTAACTTGTTACATGAGGTTTTTTAAAATGTTGTATTTTTAAAAATGAACTTTAAGATCACAATCTGCAACATCGACAACACCCTGGAAACAAACTGCTAACGAATTCAGTAAATTTTTTTAAATTATCAACGCCATTTTAAATCCGCCATTTTGAATTTTTTAAATCTAAGTTCCAATTCATTATTAGAAACCTTAAAAAACCTTATGTAACGAATTACAAGTGAATTCGGTTCGGGAAATCGATTTTTACTAAGTGCTTCATATCCCTACTTTTTTGATAATTTCAGATAGCGACTTCTTAATTATCAAGGTTTTTAGTGATAATTAAAATACTTTTTAGTTCTGAGACTTAAAGTTTAAGTTTCAAGCTTTTATTTAAGCTCTTGTAGAGATTTTTATCATGTTGCGTTTTCTTGTTACACTGACTAAAAAAGTGCTAAAAATGCGGTTTTTTGACACTTTCATGTCGTTTTTTATGGGAATGACCGAATGAAAAAAATATTTTCTAGTATATTCTTGTTTAGTGACACCTAAACTTTTAATAAACACCAAAAATTTTTAATAAACACGACATGACTATTTTTTTGTAACCCAGTGTTAGTGATGCATAATGGCATCATCACACCTCGGCTGCCTGCCTGCGCAGGCAGCCGCCACGAGAGTAAGAGAGAGGAGACGAATAATTTAAATTGTCTGACTCTATTATTCTTATGTGATGGATTCCACGTCAGTTCAACACACTTATTTTCATGACTTTTTTTGAAATTTTGAAAAATTAAAAATCCGTTTTTGAAAAAACATCGTCTTCGATTTTTTTCAAAATTTTACTAAATGTTAGGGCAAATGTGCTCTACATGTCCTGTAAGTTTTATCTTGGGATCTCAAAGGGATTTGGAGTAATAAAATAAAACGTAACCACAAATTACGAACATATGGGGCAAAATTCCTTAACTGCCCAGGTAAAAAAATGAATTTTCTCTAAACTTTGTTAAAATGTTACTATTATTAGTGGAAATATAAATATTAAATTTTTTTTAATTTGATAAAATATTTTTTGAGTTATGGAGTTTTAAAATTTTGATTTTTTTGAAAATATCTTTTTTTCGATTTAATATATTGATAAGTAAAATTAATCAAATTGAAAGTATGAATAGTGATTTTTAAAGGGGTTTTCACGGGCTAGAAGCTGGTGACCTTTTTTCTATAGGCCATGTAAAAATCAGAGTGGGCCCATGAGAATTTTTGAGGAAAATAATAATTTATCATTATTTTACATAGAAAATAATGATTTATAATTAATTTCTTCAAAAAGTTCTAGTGTCCCACTCTAATTTTTACAAGGCTTATATGAAAAAAAGTGAGCTTTCGATTGGGATAGGTTACGAAAAAATAAAAAACACCGATTTTGAGATACAGTAGAACTTGGTTAATACAATTTTGTAGGACCCGTACTAAGAATGCGTCTTATTCGGGAAAACGTATTAGGTGGGATATAAAATTTATAATGTTTAATTGCAGAGACTACCATAAACGAGCGTCTTAAACGGGAAATCGTATTGGCCATTCAAACAGCTAAACTAGCGCATCTGGTGGCCGACTTGGAACTACCGCTGGTGTGACTCTGTGTATTAAATACGGTGAACTCCATGAGTTTTGACAGTTCGTTTAAATTGTTTTTACAAAAAGTTTAAAAGTAATTTCATAAGTGTGAATAAAAATTGAAATTTATAATGATAGATGAAAATAAATATGCACCTTCACAACAAAAGAGAAACTAAAAACGACACAATTTCTGCGTTTCTCAGTGCTCTACATTCAAAAATAAAAAAAACCATCTTTACAGAATACAACTTAATATTTGAAGACACAAACAATTGGATTTAGCAATAAAAACAGGAGCCAAGTGAATGATAATATTATTTTTACAGCAATTATTTCAAACCTTTATTATTATATTACAAGTCTTAAGTTTATACTCAAAGTTTCAGGTTATGTCTCTTTACAAGATATATATAGACTTTTATTTTATTTTTTTAAATTTCATATTCATACAGGTGTACAGGGTTTGAGGTCCAATTTAAAAAAAAACTATTGTACCATCCCGAAATTTGCCCACACGGTTGTGTGATAAAATAATTATCGCTTACCTAAAACTGTGCGAGTATAAACTTACGACTGAGAATAAACGTAGAAATTGTGTCGTTTTTAGTTTCTCTTTTGTTGTGAAGGTGCATATTTATTTTCATCTATCATTATAAATATCAGTTTTTATTCACACTTATGAAATTACTTTTAAACTTTTTGTAAAAACAATTTATGCAAACTGTCAAAACGCATGGAGTTCACCGTATTTAATACACAGAGTCATACCAGCGACACTTCAAAGTCGGCCACCAGATGCGCTAGTTTAGCTGTTTGAATCGCCAATTAAACGGGATCGTATTAACCGGGATCTACTATATATTGAAATTAAGAATTTGACCTTGAATTTCAAGGTTAAATTGACAGAAAACAACTTTTTTCACCACCAGCTTCTAGCCCGTGAAAACCCCTTTAAAAATCACTATTCATACTTTCAATTTGATTAATTTTACTTATCAATATATTAAATCGAAAAAAAGATATTTTCAAAAAAATCCAAACTTTGAAACTCCATAACTCAAAAAATACTTTATCAAATTAAAAAAAAATTAATATTTATATTTCCACTAATAATAGTAACATTTGAGCAAAGTTTAGAGAAAATTCATTTTTTTACCTGGGCAGTTAAGGAATTTTACCCCATATGTTCGTAATTTGTGGTTACGTTTTATTTTATTACTCCAAATCCCTTTGAGATCCCAAGATAAAACTTACAGGACATGTAGAGCACATTTGCCCTAACATTTAGTAAAATTTTGAAAAAAATCGAAGACGATGTTTTTTCAAAAACGCATTTTTAATTTTTCAAAATTTTTCTTTTTTATATTGATTGTATCTTAAAATATACTTAAAATCAAAGAAATCCTTTTTTTTAAATCCAAAATCGGTTAATTAGAACCGAAGTTATAGCACTTTTAAAAAAAAGACAAAAATTTTGAAAATGCCATATTTTTGGTAGTTTTTAAAATTTTGAAAAAATATTTGGTGGAGTTGTTTATCACTATAAAAGTAATAAATTTACTAAAGTACAGCTAAATCCCAACAAGTCATGAAAATAAGTGTGTTGAACTGACGTGGAATCCACCATGTACAGGGTTGGGCGCGTAAAATACCTCAGGTAAATTACGTGGTTTTTTACAGTAAAATACCTCGTATTTTACTTCAAAAATTTTATACACAATGTATTTTTTGGAGAGGGGGGTAAAATACGTATTTTACGCGTCACTTCCCAACACTGACCATGTATTGCTATAACGACCTGCAGGCAGGCAGCCAGGCAGCCGAGCTGTGACCGTTCTATATCGAGACTCTGTCCTTTCATAAAAAGAAAGAGATGAAATTATAACTTTCAATTGTTTTCAATGTATTTTTCGCGAGATTCTCGTTCTCACGCGACGATATTCGCTCGTAATGCATCACTACCCTCTAGTGATACACTTCGAGCGAGTCTCGTCTCGAAAAACCGAGAATCTCGCGAGAAAAACAATGAAAACAATTGAATGTGATATTTTCATCTCTTTTGATTTATGAAAGGACAGAGTCTCGTCGTGCATCACTACTACCCTCGATGGTCTTTTATTTACATCTCTCATCGATGTGATTTTACGGTGTTGCGTAAAATCACATACGAGGTCTACGTAAATTCGCAACGCTACCGAATGTAAATCTCCATTTTTCTGTAAATTTCATGAAATCATTTTTTACAGTGTATATTTATTGGCCCTCAAATGGGGAGTCAAAGTAGTGGAGTTTTTTCTCCCTACTGTCTTCAGCGCCACATTAGGTAAAATGTAGAATTATAATTTATAGTCTGCAACATGTTTGTTTATGACATTTATGAGATGACAGCTGAATGAATTGGGATATATTTAAAGTTTGAAGGAGTTTTATTATTAACAATATTAGTTGTTTGTTTAAAAATATTTTTAAAACTCCGCTACGCCGGTCCCAAGCCCGGGACTTCATCCTCTTTGCTCATCTGCGCCCGTTTGTATATTATGTTATGCGAATGTGCGTATGTGGGCGAGGTGGTTTGGAGGAGGAGGAGGGTAGTCTGGGGAGCCTTTGGGGTGGAGACCAGTTGGAGATCTGTATGGTAGAAAATTCTGGTGTAAATGGAGGGTATTGCTATAAACGCAATATCCCTCTGAATGGGCAGGAAGATTCTGAACCGGTGGGTTCAGTATGGAATTATTGTTTTGTTTTGTCTTGTGACTGTGGAAGAGATAGTCTATAAATGGCATCTTCCATGAATGGGCAGCTCCTGTTATCCACGCTGGTCATCCCTACCGGCACGTCTAATCATGTTAAATCATGCGCTCGGGACGCAGATTGGGGGGATTCAACTTGCGGGATAGCAGGAACTGGTGTGCGAATCTGAAAGGTTTAGGTCTATAAACGACGCCTTTCATGCCTGCGAAATGAAAGGGGAACCCTCCTGAGAGGCTTCTTCTTGAGTACGTGTGTGGGATGCGCTATAAACGCGTTATTCCCTTGGTTGTAGTGCGAGAAAGGGGATCTCCGGCTTGTCTTGGCCTTGGGGGCTCTTCAGACAACATTAACACAAATACATTTTTTTTACACTGATATGGGTACACCCACCTACATAACAGAACACACATACACTTACACTGACAATTATCACACCCATATCGAAACCTGGAAAATTTTTTTTAATGAACATGTGTGATGACAAAAAAGTTATCCCCCAAGCAGGTACCTCGAACGAGGGTAATCCTGCCGCCGATTCCGATCGGGTGAAAGCCCCGGTGGTCGGCGCAAGGCCCACGGATTTTGGGGGGGGGCCAACAGCACACTGGTCTTTTCGATCATAACGACAGAGACGTAATGGAGACGGAGGTTGTAAAAACCTTCGCTTCCATTACCAGGAAGACAGAAATATCCCTGTTGCTGGAGGGATTTAAAAAGATACTTCAGCTCATGGATAGACAATGTGAAGTCTCGGAGGGTATGTTCAGGGCCCTTAAAGTTGTTAAGGAGGGAATCCTGAAAAATAACCCGAAGCCAGTGAAGGACAGCGCCGTGGAGGCTTTCCACTTTGGAGAAAGCATCTACGGCATTGCTAAGGATCTGAGAGAAGAGGGGGGAGAAATTTTTGAAAAATTGAAATCTTTCCCTCCTCCCCTCAAAGCGAGGAGAATAATGAGACAGAAGGGACAAATTCTGGTGGAGACCCCCTCTTCAGACAGAAAGAAGAGGGAGGCCTCGACGACGCCTCCTGATAGGATGTCTAAAATGGGAAAGGGGTCTCCTCAGCAGATTGCTGAAGAAGCTTCTGCTGATGAGGCTCGAACAACCGAGGAACCCGACAAAGACGCCTGGGTTAAGGTTAAAGGGAAGAAGAAAAAGAAAAAAAAGAAAAAGGGGAAAGAAAAAATTGGAGAAGACCCAGTGGGGGGGCCGAAAAAGCCCACAGAGAGAAAAAAGAAAAGAAAGGAGACAGACGCCATAAAAATATGCGCAAGAGAAGGAGGAGACTATTTGAAGATTATGGACAATATGTTCGCAGGGGTCAGCCCTGCTGAAAGTAATGTTGAGGTCCTGTCGGTCCGTAGATCCAGGAAGGACGAAATCATCCTGGTTCTTAAGAAAGGACAGGATCTTACAAAGTTCAGCAACGAGCTGACTACGGCCCTTCAAGCTCAGGCGGAAGTGACCACTGTGGTTTCGACGAGGTCAGTTGAAATTGTAGACCTCAACGAAACCGTAGTGGTATCAAAGGTAGTTAAAGCCGTACAGGGTTCTCTGGGCAAGCCCAATTTAGATGTGCCTTGCCAGTTGGTGACTCGTTACGGTAAAACGCAGATGGCTATTCTGTGTCTGCCAGATGCGGACGCGGAATCGCTACTTAGGACCGGACGAGTCAGGATCGGCTGGGTCAACTGCAGAGTCCGAGCCAGAGTGGAGGTAGATAGGTGTTTCAGATGACTTTGCTACGCCACTTGGCACGAGGCTGCAGTGGCCCAGACCGCAGAAATGCTTGTTGGAAGTGTGGTGGTCTGGACCACAAGAGCAAGTTGTGTAAGGGTTCTGCTCGTTGCATGACTTGCTCCGACAAGGGATCAAAGGAGATAAGCCACCTCCCGGGAAGCAGGGCTTGCCCAGTTTATTGGGGAATCCTGTACGGCTTGGAAACCAAAATACGGGGTTCTCCAGGTTAACCTCGGAAGAGGAAGAGCCGCGCTGGACACCCTGATGCAGACTGCAAGACAGAGAGGGGCTGATATACTGATCTTCAGTGAGCAGTGTAAAAAGCCAGAATTCTCTGTCTGGTTTCAGGACGCATCAGGAAGGTCCGGGATACAAGTGCTCAACCCGGACATCGCTGTCAGTGATTTCTTGGAGACCGATAAGGGTTTTGTTTGGGTAGAGGTGGCGTGTGTTCGTATATACAGCTGCTACTTCTCCCCAAATGATCCCCTTAAGAAGTTCGATGCCGAGATCAGCTCTCTTAAAGAAAGCATAAATGCTTTCGACGGGGATGTCCTCATTGCGGGAGACTTCAATAGTAAGTCGCCGGAATGGGGAGAGACCCGTCAGGACAGGAGGGGGGTCTTGGTCACGGACATGGTCTCGACGAATGACCTGGTAGTGATGAACCGGGGGAAAGAGTTCACTTTTAGGGGGGAGCGTCAGAGTGCAGTCCCATGCTGGTAGAATAGTGGAGTAGTGTAATAGATTTGACCTATCAAAATAAGTGTTAAAAAATCCAGTCATCTGATTGGTCAAAACTGTTCCACTATTCTACTAATCTACCACCATGGGACTGCACTCTCAGGATCAATTATTGACCTGACATTAGCATCTCCCCGCCTGGCCCGCAGAGTAAGAAACTGGAAGGTGCTGGACCAGGTGACCATGAGCGACAACCAGTACATTGAGTTTTTAGTCTCCGAGGAAAAGGCTGGAGGGCACATTCATCCACAAAAGGGTAAGAATAAACCCTCCTGGAACCTTAGAAGACTGAACAGGGAGAAGTTGGCAAAATCTCTGGTTGAGGCTCGCCTTATTAAGAGACTCAACTGGCAGAAGGAGCCAACTTCTTTAAAGGGCATAGTGCGAGAGGCGAGGCAAATTATAGTGGATGCTTGCAACCACTCCATGCCTCGCCGGCACCAAACAAAAGCAAGGAAAGGTGCTCTGTACTGGTGGAGCGATGAACTAGCCCGCTTAAGAAGAGAATGCACCGCGGCGCGAAGGAAATATACCCATTCTAAGGGAGACCTCGCGCTGCAAGAAGATTGGCATAAAGCCAGACGTATCTTCAAGCGGGCTATAAGGAGTAGCCAACGTAAGTGCTGGAAGGACCTAATCGGAACGACCGAGACCGATCCATGGGGTTTGGCGTTTAAAATTGTTACTAAGAAATTAGTTTCAAGGCAACAAACCCCCGGTCTAAGCAATCCGATATGGGTCCAGAAGATCATAAAAGCGCTATTTCCCCACGTGGAACCGAGCCCCAGGGAGGACTATACTTGCGTAGTACAGATGGAGGAACTCTTCAAGCAGGAAGAACTTATAAAGGCGGCAAGGACGTTGAAGAACGGCAAAGCGCCAGGCAATGATGGAATACCGAGCGAGATCCTAAAAGAGGTGATCGCAGTGTATCCGGAGTTGCTTCTCAACGTCTTTAATGCATGTTTAAAAGCTGGAGAGTTCTTTAGCGACTGGAAAGTGCAAAAGTTGGTCCTTCTTAGGAAAGGCGATAAGCCTCTAGATGAAGTATCATCGTTCAGACCAATTTGTCTGTTGGATACGATGGGGAAACTTCTAGAGGCTATGGTTCTAGAAAAACTTCAGGGAATCCTGGTAGGCGAAAATAGCCTATCGGAGAACCAGTTTGGCTTCCGGAAAGGCCGGTCAACAGTTGACGCAATACTCTCTGTTGTGAACCTGGCAAAGGAAGTCAATCAGTGGAAGAAGAAGGGTTTCTGTGCTCTTGTTTCCATCGACATACGGAATGCGTTTAATTCTGCGAGATGGGACATCTGCATTGAGTCGTTAAGACAAAAAGGAGTCTTATCTGTTGCGAATGATGGACAACTATCTTAGCGACAGATGGGTCGTGTACGAAAGCAATGTATGTCATCTCAAGGAAGAAATGACCTGCGGGGCACCACAGGGGTCGAAGGTGGGTCCATTTATATGGAACGTCATGTACGACGGACTCCTGAGAATGAAACTGCCTGAAGACACAACCCTGAAAGCCTTCGCAGATGACGTACTTCTGGTGTGTAGAGCACGGGAAACCAAATTTCTTCAGATAAAGCTCAATGAAAGTCTGCAGCGCGTAGAGCGTTGGTTAGATCGTCACGGACTGCAAATGGCCCTAGAGAAGACCGAGGCTTTGCTCGTTACAGTCCGGAGAGCTTTTGAAGCCCCAAGGTGAAAATTGGTGGAGCTGAAGTCTCATGGGGAAAAAAGCTTAAGTACCTGGGAGCGACGTTGGACCAAAGGTTAAATTTTGGCCAACATGTGGATACCACAGTGCTCAAGGCCACCGAATGTATGGGTAACCTATCGAGGTTAATGCCCAACATTGGTGGTCCCAGGGAAAAAAAGCGGCGCTTAGTGGCGACTGTGGGTCTAGCAAAGCAGCTTTACGCTGCCCCTGCATGGGCCGACGCCCTTACGACCCGCAGCATCTTGGATAGGTTACTTTCTGTACAAACAGGGAGTTCACGGATAGTAATCTCAGCCTATAGGACGATGTCTGGTTGCGCTGCTCTGATTCTTGCGAGTACACCGCCAACAGATTTGTTGGCAAAAGAAAGACAGGAAGTCTTTCGGATCAACAAAGAACACCACATGGTTAGAAAGAAAGCACGGAGAGGTTGGCTACTACCTTACACAAGCAATGACTGGTCACGGCTGCTTCGGACAGTACCTTCACAGATTTAAGATCAGAGAAGAGGCAAAATGTGTGTATTGCGGCGCTGAAATTGACGACGCGGAACACACTCTCTTCTCCTGCGGGCAATGGAGTGAGCTGAGACGGGCCATGTTTGACGCGGTGAAGACTCAATTCACCGCTGATAACATGGTCTCGATTATGCTCCAAAGCGCGGACTCTTGGCGCCACATCGAGTTCTTCATTACTTCGGTAATGAAGACAAAAGATGTGCATGGAAGAAGAGGTTAACCTGGAGAAATCGCTGGGACGATTTGCGGGAGGGGGAGGAGGAAGTAGTTTTAGTTCCTCCTCCCACTCCCGCGACTCTCGACTGGTGGTTAATGTATATAATTGTCTAATACGACGGACAGGGAGGACTAAGAGAGAGGACTTCCACTTGCGAAGTAAAGCCAATAGGTAGTTCCGCAAGTGGATTAGATGTCCCAGAATAAGACGGGAGTGGTTTTTAGTGGGTCGACCAGAACAAGAGCGGTCATCCCCACATAACCTGGGGTACTCAGGTATCTGAATTCGCAGATTTTCCACTTCCGACTACAAAAAAAAAATATTTTTAAAAAACTTGAATAATCAATGAAATTTAAAAAAATTACTATCCTGAGTCAAAATACGTGAAGTGTATCAGCACAAAATAAACAATGTTCTCAACGGTTTAGAAAGTTTTTTCAAATTCTATTGGAAAAAGAATTTTATAAAGATTCAATACCCGTTTCCAAATTTCATGAGCTGCAATTAGGAAAGAAGTAGCTACATTTTTTCTGACGGGCGGTACGTCTTTTTACCGCGCGGCACGTTAACTGACAGCGCGTGCACAGTGTCACAGTGCTTTTACAATTCACTGTTCAAAATTGTCTACAGACTACAATTTTTAACCGATTTTAGTGTTCTTTATTTTAAATTAAAGGGGAATAAATTCTTAAGACATCTCTGGAGGCTAATTTTTCAGTTTTTAGTTGTTTATAATTTTTTATTTAATCAAAGTTAACAAATTAATACAATTTAAAAAAAGTGTAATTACACTTTTTCCTAATTACGGCTCACAAAATTTGGAAATGGGTATTGAATCTTTATAAAATTCTCTTTCCAATAGAATTTGAACGAACTTTCTATATAAAACGTTGAGAACATTGTTTATTTTGCAATTAAACAATTAATTTTGCAATAACATTTAGTAATTTTTAACAATAAGTTTTTTTTTATTTTTTCAAATAAATCTATAATATTTAAGACTAGCTGCGATACCCGTCTTCGACGGCTTATTAGTTATTGTTATTCCTAGTTATATATTAATTGGTTTTTAGCCAATTTCATTGAAATTAATTCTTAATTGAAACTTACTTTAAGAAAAATAAAAAGATAATGTTCATAATTTTTAAAAAATGCTTAAGAGAAAGCATTTCAATGACATTGTTTCCGAGATGCACCACGTTGAGGTAACCAATATTAAGTGTTTTTTGTATGTCTTTAGATTATTCCCAAAAGGTAAATGACACTTATTAACTTTTTTGGGTAATTAAAATCTTTAAAAAATTATAAAACCTTTTTTATTTTAGCATTACTAAATTATCTTTGAGAATAATTTGTGAACATACAGAAAACGCCCATCGCATCTTATACTGGAAGAAATTTAGATTAAATTATTCTCTGAATTAAATAATTATAAATAAAATTAAAAAATATTCATGAAAAATAAATATAAATAATAAATTTAAAAAAATTGGAATCAACAATTTCTAAAAAATGAAATAGATATTATCCGAGATTGCAATTAGAAATTTATGAATTTTAGAACACTTAACTCATGAATTTTGTAATTTGTTTATACTTTAAAAATAAGCAATATTTAAAATTGTTTAAAAAAAATTAAAAAATTAATTTTTAAAAAAATGTAAAATTGTTTCCAAGAGATACTTGTTTTATAATTATTCTCACGAATAATGTATTTTAATTTATAAGTAATCGATTTGATGTGATTTCTATTAATTTACCAGTTATGACCTTATTCTTGATTTGTTTTTTTGGACTTTTTTCATCTTTTTTTTTAATGATAACTCTGAATTTTGACGATTCCTCACTCTCCCATTCAATTTTAAGTTTGCCTCGTGGTATTTCATGGTAATTTAATCCTAATTCATACGCTTCTACGAACTGTTCATCTGTTACCTCATCTTTTCAATAATTTATATTTAATACAATTATTATTGTTTTAAAAAAAATTTAATTTATTTTATTCAAATTGTTAAAATTATATGAAAAATTTGATTACCAAAAATTTCTATTGATCCCATTTTACAATTTAATTGCAGCACAAAGTTTTGATTGTTTCCTTGAATACATTTAAAAATTTTATTTAATTTTTTAATTTAATTTATTTGATATTTTAAAAAAACTAAAAATTATGTTAGATATATTAAGGTATGTTTACGCCTATCAGCAAACAGATGGTAATTAATTTAACTTGAAAACGGTTCAACCGATTGCAGTGAAACTTGGCAATCTATTAGGTATTAACGTAACTTAAAATCATAGCCTTATCCGATTAAAAAATATTAATATGAACGGAAGTTATGACATTTTTTCAAAAAATTCGAAAAATCAAAAAAATGAAGTTTTTTTAATTCTTTTTTTAAATTTTATTATAAAAAAGGTTGTATTTATCTCAAAAAGTAAGCTATAGATAGTATTGCACCAATTTTACAAAAATTAAAAAAATTTCATTTTTTTGATTTTTCGAATTTTTTGAAAAAATGTCATAACTTCCGTTCATATTAATATTTTTTAATCGGATAAGGCTATGATTTTAAGTTACGTTAATACCTAATAGATTGCCAAGTTTCACTGCAATCGGTTGAACCGTTTTCAAGTGATGCGCGAACAAAGTTTTGCATACAGACAGACAGATAGACAGACAGACAGACATTTTTTTCTACATTTTTCGAATTCTCATGTCTCAAGAAGAAAAAATATATAAGAATTTCCAAGATTGGAGCAATGTACAGACAGAAGTCTGGTTTTATTAATAAGGATTTACAAAAATGCAACGTTCATTAAAACCCATTGATTCTATCACGAGATATGAATTTTTTAATTAAGCATTGGGTCAGAATTCGTCAAATTTTCACAGAAAACAAAAAGTATTTTTTTTAATTTAAAATGGTGAAAAAAATTTTCTATTTGGTCTTAGGAATGTGTCCACCAAAGAACAGAAAAAAATATTATTTTTTATAAAAGTTATTGCAAAATTAATTTTTTTACAATTTTTTAAACAAAATGTCATTTCTCCTAAATGAATGAACCGATTTTAGTGAACCAAGCGGGAATATAAAGGGAATAAAAAATTCTTTCGCTTAGAATTAGAAAATTTAAAAAAGTTTATATTTTAATAATTATTTAATAAATTTTTTATAAATGATTAATTTTTTTAAATGTTCTACGCCTTAAAAAATTGTTTAAAAAATATCTACATACACTTAAAACTATAAGAAATCAAAATTCGTTGAGAAAATTTTGGAGCGACAATTATTTTAAAAGTTATAATGGAAATTATATCGAACGGAGATGCGATGTTGATGATTTTCAGAATTAAAACATTATTTTTCATTATGAAATGAACAAAACACTGTCGAATTAACATTTTTATTCAGTTATATAACCATAAAAATGATCAAAAACAAAGTTCAGTATTGATTCACTACACCGCGCCAATATAATTTCCATTATAACTTTTAAAATAATTGTCGCTCCAAAATTTTCTCAACGGATTTTGATTTCTTATAGTTTTAAGTGTATGTAGATATTTAAAAAAAAAAATTTTTAAGGCGTAAAACATTTAAAAAAATTAATCGTTTATACAAAATTTATTAAATAATTATTAAAATATAAACTTTTTTAAAATTTTCTAATTCTAAACGCAGTGCCGGCCTTAGCCGTTTTATCGCCCTTGTGCGAAATTTTGAAAGCGCCCCTTGTAAGGCGAGGTTTTGTCTAATTTTTGGATAATTCAGTTTTTTTGAAAATTTTAATATCATTATTAACAAACGAAAAACAATATAATGAATTAAATATTGCAATTTATTATAATTATTTATACACATATATATTTTTTCAATGAAAAATTTTTCGTTCTGCAAATTTTTACCAAAGGCGAAGGTGTAAATGCTCTCTCAGTAAATAAAAAACATAAAAAATTTTTTCTTAAAAGCGCCTTCAAAGTAGCGGCGCCCCCTACAGCGTGGCGCCCCTGTGCGACAGCACAAGCGCGCACTACCCTAAAGCCGGCACTGTCTAAACGAAAGTATTTTTTATTCCCTTTATATTCCCGCTTGGTTCACTAAAATCGGTTCATTCATTTAGGAGAAATGACATTTTGTTTAAAAAGTTGCAAAAAAATTAATTTTGCAATAACTTTTATAACAAATAATATTTTTTTCTGTTCTTTGGTGGACACATTCCTAAGACCAAATAGAAATGTTTTTTCACCATTTTAAATTAAAAAAAATACTTTTTGTTTGATGTGAAAATTTGACGAATTCTGACCCATTGTAAAAAACATTAATTGTTTATTACTCAGAGAAAATTTAATTTTTTAAAAAGTCCTTTGAACTGTTTAATAAACTCATAATGAAGCTTGCATTTTATGTGTTTTCAATACAATTCAGTAAATTTCAAATTTGCTGATACACTTCACGTATTTTGACTCTCCTGTAACCTTAAAATAAGTACCGTGTAGTGATTGAAATGTAGCTACCATAGTAACGGTTGCTACAGAAAACTATATAAAAACGGACCCCGAAGTCTTAAGGAGGATGGTGACCGTAACATAACCTCACACGCTAAGAAAAGTTCTACTAAAGTAGAGATAACAATCATTATAATAGCTATAAGTTTCACTGATTTGGCTCCATCGATAATCCATTTTCGCTGATCCAGCAAAAATGATATTTCTTGCTTTACCTTTTGAAAACAACATAACCTCAAAATAACACTTGAATGAAAACATTTTTAAATTAATGTTCAAAGCGTATATTCAAATTCTATTAATTACATTTTTTATATTATAACTAATAAAATGTAAAATTAGTAAATTAATACGTATTTAGAAGTAATAAATGTAAATTTGACATTTGTGATTTTAGAGAAATTTCTATGAGAATGGTAAACTAGTCAAATATTTCCAATATGGCTGACCAGTGAAATTCATTTTCTCTATATCAGAGAAACAGTTTGACTAATGCATTGAAAATCATTCACTAAATTAGTTGAATAGATTCTTTATGTTATTTATTTTCGAAATTAGCTGTTCCCCACAGTAAAAATTTTTTTCCGTGCAAAATCTATCAAAACTAAAAAATGATTTCTAACACAAACAAAAATAAAATAAACATATGAATTATAAACAAATGTAAAAAATCTAGTTTTACAATTTTCGAAAAAAATTATTTTCAGGCAAAAATTTTGTCAACAATGATTTTTTTAACACTTAATTATTTTTTCTTTTGCGATCAGACAAAAATCGCACTTTTCAACCAATTTTTACAAACACTAGCTCATTTAATTTAGTGTAACATTCTCTACAATCGTTATTTTTAAAATATTGTTAAAAGTATGTTATTAAAAAATTATTCAATAAATAAACAATGTTTTCTTTATAATTTTTTAAAAACATACTTTTAACAATATTAAAAAAATAACGATTGTAGAGAATGTTTCACTGAATTAAATGAGCTATTGTTTGTAAAAATTGGTTGAAAATTGCAATTTTTGTCTGATCGCAAAAGAAAAAAACAATAAATGTTGAAAAAATATTGTTAACAAAATATTTTGTCTTATTAAAATTTTTGTTAAGAATAATAAAACAATAGATCTTTTAGAATTGTTTATAATTGATATTTATCTTGTTTTTGTTAGCGTTAGAAATTATTTTTTAGTTTTGACAGATTTTGAGGTTATGTTACGGTCACCATCCTCCTTTCTTTCTTTCTTTTGTTTAAATGGCCTCTGGTCCTTTGATAGAACAAATAGCCAATAATGGCACGGTCACACCTCAGCTGCCTGCCTGCCTGCGCAGGCAGCCGCCACGGGAGTAGGAGAGAGGAGACGAATAATTTAAATTGTCTGACCCTCTTACTCTTATGTATTGCCATGACGACCTGCAGGCAGGCAGGCAGGCAGGCAGCCGAGGTGTGACCGTGCCATGAGGCACCATCCTCCTTAAGGGCTGAAAAAGTTATAAGAGTAAGTAATGGAGCGTTCAGACGAGACGCATGATTTTCCCCTAATCGCCAAGTGGTCGAATGTTCAAATGGTCGAATACCAAATCGTCGAATCGTCATTTTGTCGAATGCTTAAAACGTCGAATTGTCAACTGGTCGAATGCTAAAAACATCGAATCGTCAAATGGTCGAATGATCAAAACGTCGAATCGTCAAATGGTCGAATGCTAAAAACGTCGAATTCTCAAATGATCGAATGCTAAAAACATCGAATCAGCAAATGGTCGAATGTTCAAAACGTCGAATGATCATTTCGTCGAATGCTCAAAACGTCGAATTGTCAACTGGTCGAATGCTAAAAACATCGAATCGGCAAATGGTCGAATGTTCAAAACGTCGAATCGTCAAAAAGTCGAATGCTAAAAACATCGAATCAGCAAATGGTCGAATGTTCAAAACGTCGAATGGTCATTTCGTCGAATGCTCAAAACGTCGAATCGTCAAAAAGTCGAAAAATTTGCTTGGTTTAAGTTAATGTTAACTTACATCAAACAAATTTTTCGACTTTTTGACGATTCGACGTTTTGAGCATTCGACCATTTGACGATTCGACGTTATGAGGATTCGACGAAATGACGATTCGACGTTATGAGCATTCGACGAAATGACGATTCGACGTTTTGAACATTCGACCATTTACCGATTCGATGTTTTTAGCATTCGACCAGTTGACAATTCGACGTTTTGAGCATTCGACGAAATGACCATTCGACGTTTTGAACATTCGACCATTTGCTGATTCGATGTTTTTAGCATTCAACCAGTTGACAATTCGATATGTTTAGCATTCGACAATTTGAGAATTCGACGTTTTTAGCATTCGACCATTTGACGATTCGACGTTTTGAACATTCGACCATTTGACAATTCGATGTTTTTAGCATTCGACTTGTTGACAATTCGACGTTTTAAGCATTCGATCAAATGACGATTCGACGATTTGGTATTCGACCATTTGAACATTCGACCACTTGGTGATTAGGGGAAAATCATGCGTCTCGTTCAGACCTCTGCAGTCTGTCTGTCTGCAGGTTGCCATGGTAACGTACAAGAGTAAAAGAGTAAGAAAATTCAAATTTATTACACTCTCCCTTACTCTTATTGCTCCTGGCTGCACAGGCAGACAGCCTGCAGAGGTCTTAAGGTTGAGTCCATAATAGGCACTTTTCTTAAAGCGATACATACCCTCTACATCGGTTTCCATTGTTCGAACAATAGAAATCTATGTAGAGGGTATGCATCGCTTTAAGAAAAGTGCCTATTGTGGACTTAACCTAATGCTCCTTAGAGTAAGAGTAAAGGAGCATTCAGACCTCTGCAGGCTATCTACCTGCGCCGCCGGAAGCAATAAGAGTAAGGGAGAGGATGTAATAAATTTTAATTTCCTTACTCTTGTACGTTACCATGACAACCTGCAGACAGACACAGACTGCAGAGGTCTGAACGTTCCATAAGTAAGAGCTCATAAGTTCTGAAATATAATTGACTAAAAGTTTTTACATGTTATTGTGTATGTTAAGATGTCTTAAAAGAAGAATTTCAGACTTGAAACAATATAGGTATCTTCCTTCAACAAAGGGCGTTTTGTCCATTGGTAAAAATTACTTTTAATTTCGTTTGTCATTGTAGCTCATTCATCTAAAAGAAATAAGTAAAACCTAATTTCAAACTACACGAGTCAATACATGACCTGAACCTCGAAATACTCAAAAATTCAGAAAATGGCAAGCTTTTAATTAAAAAATTGTAAAAAACACAATTTTATTTACAATAAATGATTCATATAAAATATAATGTTAAATATTATTAATCAATTAGAGTTTTGGGCCCTATATTAAGTTGTCCACTTTGAAAAGTTATGTCCTTTGCAAAAGGAAGATTGACTTTTGATCAATTGTATTTGAAGACTTCACAGCAAAAATTTTTTTATAAACTTCCAATTTTAGAGCCTAAAAATTTACAAAACCCCTTAATATATGTATTCTAAATTTTTTGTAGATTACAGTGATAACAAAATTTAAAAAAAGTCACTTAAGTCGACCTAAATTGTTTTTCGATAGATCCGCTCATTTACACTTATTAGAATGTAAACTTAATATTTATAAAGTTTTTAATCAGTATGAAATGAGAAAAAATAACTTTAGTTTTCACCTATTCACCCTGTGCCGCCGCCCCTTAAAATTAAAAAAAAATAATTAAAGTCGCTGGCTCTAAGACTAAAACCATTTGGACCTAGAGGGTTGAAATTTGGTATACTTACATATTTTTATGCAGACATTTTGTTTTGTCATTGTTCTTAGAAGAAGCGGTAATTTAAATTCAAAGAATACGTTGAATTAAACACAATGAAGATTAATTAACATTTTACATTAATCCTCTTTAATATTACGTTTCACTTCATTTATGTTAATTAATTTTCATTACATCCCATTGAATTTAATTACTCCACTTCAAATACCACTTTTTCCAGGAAACTTTTGTCAATAATAGTTTAAAATTCAGTTCTAGAAATAAAAAAAGTTATGCAGGAAACCCCCAAAAAATATTCATATTGCCTGAAAGCAACACTGGTCCTCAAAGGGTTGCATAATAAAGAAGGTTTAGAATCTTTAAAGTTTTTGATTATAATTGCTTTATAATATACTCTCTAAATTTGTATCAGTAAAATTCAATGGGAAACAGATGTATAAGTATACCACTTTCACTGGTAATCAGTTAAAATTCATTGGAGAACCAGTAAACAAGGTATACTTATAACTGTTTCTCAGTGAATTCCTCTGATTCAAATTTAGATAGAACATTACACTGAGAAAATTTTTTTGAAACTAGAAGTTTTGTATGGAAACCACTTTAGCTCTCTGTCTCAGGACTCGCAGTTTAACTTGACGTCAATTTTTAATATTATTGTCAATGATCCAATTTTGAAAATTTTGACATAATTTTGACGATTAAAAATTTCAGTAAAAACTATATACACTACCGGCAGAAATTGTCGGTACGAATGAAGGGCGAGCTAAGAAAAGTTGCTGCCGAAATTGTATTAACATATTTTATTATTGTAAAATGATAGAAACTTGGTTCTTGGATTATTCGAAAGCCAATTCAATTCTACGTCGTTTGATATATAAATGAAAATTATTTTATATTTTTGAGAGATTCTATCGCGATTTTGAAAAAAAATCGATTAATTTTTCTATTTTTGTGCTATTTTTATTTAAGCCTTGGAAACTGAAAATCCGTTCAACAGTTTTTTAAATATCTAAAAAATGTCCAAGCATGCTTTTCTATAATTTAGACGGTGAAACACATTTATTGCACTCTCGCTGATCACCTGGTTCGTTGCGGCAGGGCCGAATAAGCGGAATATAGAGTGGATCATATTTGCTCTCTAAATCTGAATTAGTAGAAATTTTACTTTTTCAATTAGTAGTTTAATATTTTACTAATAAATTAGTAGAATTCCTATGTAATGCCTACACGGAAAAACTTTGTACACTAATTCCTGTTAAACTCACAATGTATTTTTAGTAAACTGACTACTAAAGTGGGGAAAAAGTGGTCACTAGACGAGATTTATAATTTAATAGAAGTTTTTGTATATGATGATATGTTTTTCTATATGATCTCTTTTTTGCAATATTTAGTAGTCAAATTATGAGAAACTCGCCTATGATATACGAAAGAATGTACATGTAGAAAAAGTGAATGCCAAAATTTTTATTTTCTATATTCGAAAGAATGATATTTTCTTCGCGCCGCTTTCACAATTTAGTAGTCAAACGATCAAAACTGCACGCACACAAACGAGCACCGCTGTTCGTGTAGTCACACATAACCACTCAATCTCATACACATGTGCTCAAGTCAAATGGCTGCTGTCATTCCACCTGGTTCTCTTTTAATAATGTAATAATTCATTATACAGAGAAAAGTGGATATTAAGAACCTTAATGCATTAGATATTAAAAAAGGATGCTAATGCATATCATCTAGATGTTGTGGTTTAATATCTCAGATGTTAAAAAGTATAATTTGTAAATGTGAGGTTATGTGTCAACAAGTCTTCCGTATTTTCCAATTGGGAATGGCTAAACTGCGATACGCTATCTGGTGGCGGAACTTTAAATGAATCGAAGTAGGTAAAAAACTCAACAATCCCATTAGAAAAGTTGGAATTTTTGTGTTGTAGAGTATTTTCTCAGTTCTATTTTTAAAAATTTAATTTAATTATTCGAGATATGGAGAAGGAAGAAACCGAAGTGTCGTTATTTACAAAAAAATCGTCGGCAAGCAAAATGTTTTGCTGTTTTCATGGGTGTAAAGACGCTCGCACACCTCTGCATGCATGCCCATGCATGCATAGTTGTCATGGTAACACATGAGAGTAAATAAGTCAGAAAATTCAAATTTCATATTTTTTCTCTCTTACTCTAATGCAGGCAGTAGAGGTGTGCGAGCGCCTTAATAGTACACCGCGAAAAAATCCCAACCTCAGTTTCCACTACTTTCCAAAAAAAAAACCCAAAATAAAGTTAATAATGTTAGCAAAATTGAAATTATAGGACGAAATAATAGAGAGGAGAATGTTATGAGAAATATATCATTTAAATAATACTTTTTGACACATATGAATATTTGTAAACATAACCTAAAAAACGGAATAACAATTTTTCACTTAGTCCAGCTTTACAGGAACAAATTAATTTGTATAATTTTGCCTGTTGATGAAATTGAACCGTCAATTTCATGTGGGCAGCAAGTCATATTTGATGTTTGTAAGCAAAATACAAAAAACGTAATCGAATTCCCATTGCCGGTGTCATTTCCTCGCCTACAAAACATAATGTGACCGGCGATTAGAACTTTTTCACCCTTCACAAAATTTCTACACGCGGGTGTCGATTTCCTAAAAGAACAAATTTCACTTAAAGTGAGAAGCATTTTAACGTTTTCTTTATTTAAATTGAAAAAACACACGTGTCCCTTGCTTTAGTAACAAAAATTACCTACTTCGTCAGCCATATTTACTTCGTGACGTCACAACCGCCAATCCCAATATCGATCTGTCGATATACTACTTGAATTTCAACACTGCAAGATATATTTCACAATTTTATTCAAGAGGATTTTTCTAAATTTCTCTATGTTTATATAATTATTTTTAATAACGGAGAAAATTGTAATTGCCGCATTAATGTGAATTTTTTTAATAATAATAAATTGAAATGTTTCTTTTAAATACATATAAAGAAAACTTATTCTGATTTCATAGTTTTTAAATTAAAATTATTTAATTTAATCTTTTTTTATATATTTCACAATATATGCAAGAAATAAACTTTTAAGTCAATAAAAAATATTTATTCTAAATCTTAGCTATAAATTTCTACAAAGAATAAAAATTTAATCAAAAGGATAAATAAATTTACGAAATAATAATGATAATTCTGTCCATTTCAAAAATTGACCTTATTAATTTTAAATATAATTGATTTTGTGAATTTTATTTAACAAACAAATATTATTTAATACAGCATTTAACAAATTTTCTCCCAAGTGTCAATACAATGTTTTGGATTAGTATATAAGAACAGTGACTTACTTTCTCGATATTAATTGTATGTGCGTTCCATCGATTAAAGTGTGCGTTACTTTATCAGTATGTTAGGCATTAGATTAGGTTGCGTTCAAATAAGTTATCAATCGTCATAGGGTAAAATAGATTTCTACCTGACTTATTAGTATGAGATGGCGACAGTCTGCTAGAGATGGACGATTCTACTCGATGCTGTTTGGAATCGTAACGATTCTCATATTGAGAATCGATACTTTTTCGATTCTTCCAAGTATCGATTCTTTGGGTATTCGATACTTTTTTATGGGAGAATCGAATACATATGTTGTGATGACTTTTTTCATTGCATTTTTTTAGTTTTTACACTTAAAAATAAAAAATTAATAATCTAAAGTCATATACAATGGAAGGCGGCGAAAGTGAACAGTTTTCACTAAAAATTACTTAAGATTTAAATTAATAATTATATAATTTTTGGTAATTAAATTTAATTACTATTATTTATTACACTTATTACACCGAAACATATATATGCTTTCCTTCCGTTTGGGTTATGCGCATCAAAAATCAATGTAAAAACGATGAGCAGAACTAAACCGGAATGAAAGAATATATGGATTTGGGTGTATATATTTAAAAAGAGCGCAATTTGTATTGTACTCGATTCCGCGATACTTCTTAAAAAGAATCGATTCTTAGGAACCGATACTTTTGAGGAATCCATTCTTGGGAATCGATTTTTTTTGGGGTATCGTCCATCCCTACAGTCTGCCCCTGTCACTGACATTCGACATTGTTTTTTAGGGTACAGTCACACGATCAATGCATCAGCATGATGCATGCATGCACAAACATTTGACTGTTCACACCTCAATTTTTCGCTCTCGAAAAATCATTTTTCTGGCGGGATATTTAAAATTGATTAAAATTCAAAAATAACGTATTACTAATTATTACAATAAAAAATAAAAAAAATTGAACGTTTATTATAAGGAATTAATTGTAAATAAATTTCTCTTAATTTGTGGCATATTTTAAATTATAAAAATTCACAATATTAAAATATGCCACAAATTAAGGGAAATTTATTTACAATTAATTCCTTATAATAAACGTTCAATATTTTTTATTGTAATAATTAGTAATACGTTATTTTTAAATTTTAATCAATTTTAAATATCCCGCCAGAAAAATGATTTTTCGAGAGCGAAAAATTGAGGTGTGAACAGTCAAATGTTTGTGCATGCATGCATCATGCAGATGCATTGATCGTGTGACTGTACCCTTAGTGAAATCATGAATTTTAAATTTTCATCAACTGACTACACGGAAAAAAAAGTTCACGAATATCTCGTGAACTAGTATATCACTTTTGGATGGGACACAAAATTCTTCAAAATCTATAAACACAGTTCATCAAAATTTCATCAACTCCTTCACTAGAAACGTAGTACGGTTTCTGAACTTTTCGTCAAAGTTGACGAAAAATTCGTGAACTTTTAAAAAATGTTAAAAACAAAAAAAAATAATTTCTAGACACTACTTTTTTGATAGTATTTCACTTAATTTGATAACTTGACGCCTATACGCAACCAACTACACAGAATACACAATTTTATCGCCATTAAAATTCGCAACTCGCTTCACGGGATTCGAACCTAGTACCCTAATAATATTCCTAACAACTAACCGACACGGCTAAATCTATATACACTGATAGTACTCCTGCAAACGACACGATTAGCTTTGTCTGCTGTTGTCTGCTACAAAACTCAGGACCGTGCAAAGTATAAAACGATCCTTGTCGTAACTTCTAATTTATTTTATGAATTATTTGTTTCACAAAAGAAATTAGCACACAAAAATATTCAATGAATAATAAAAACATTGATTCTAAATAATAAATTTAATCAAACAAAGAATTTGTCCGAGTGTAAACACTGATGACACCGACTGAATTATGACAGATGAATTCTTGATCAGCCATATTTGATGCGCATTGCGAACTGCGCATACTACTGAGACTCGCGAGTTCACGACTTTTTCGTCAACTTGTACCTCTACTTTTGACGAACTACTCATCCTTAACACGTTCATCAAAAATTCATTAACTTTGTTTCAGTTTTTCGTTGACGTTCGCCATTTCTAATCAAAAGTGAATTAAAATTTTGAAATTTTGTGTCCCATCCAAAAGTGATATACTAGTTCACGAGAGATTCGTGAACTATTTTTTTCCGTGTACTAAATTTTAAAAGTCTGGTTCTGTTCCGTGTTTTAATAGTCAGACTACGAAATATTGATACCGTCGCAGTTTTTCCCCACTTTAGTAGTCAATTTACTAAAAACACTTAGTGAGTTTAGCACAAACTAGTATACAAAGTTTCTCCGTGTATTACTAATTCAAATTAGAAAGAATGTTCACTATTTCAATATGTAGTTTTTACTAATGTAATTGGTAAAATAGCCATGTGACGCAGAAGGTTCTGTTCCGTGTGTTCGCTTTAGATAAATACCAAAGTGGTGTATAATCAAGTGACTCGAATATTGTTGAAAACTTTTTGAAAGTGTTAAGTGCTAGAAAAAGATTGTTGTGCTAAATTTGTTAAAATTGTTTTGTTCTTGCAGTGATAGTCCAGAGAAATTTTCATTCATTCCAGAACTTTGCAGGTAGTAATAATACAATTTTGTGCAATTTTTTTGTTATTTTTTGGTTTGACAATATTATTACGTATAATAATATTATCTATATTTTCAAATTAAACAAAATTTTTGTTTAAAATTTAATGTTATCAATTTATTCTTTATTTTATTCTTGTAGATTAATGTGTCTTTAAAAAATAAATAATACAACATAATGTTCGAGATTTCTAATAATAATAATTCTACTAATACAATTAGCTAATATGACGCCAATATGCACATGCGCAAACGTGTACCGTTTGCTTTTATCCTTTTACTAATTCAATTAGTAAGGGCATAATGACTATTTGAATTAGTAGTTTTCTACTAAATGTAGGTGGACGACTTTTCACTATTTCAATTAGTAATATTCTACTAATATTAGTAATATTCTAATATTAGTAGAATATTACTAATTCAGATTTAGAGAGTGGAGCTCTTTTTAAGTTTTTTTAACTTTACATTTAATATTCATTAAAAATTTGATAATTGTCATAGTTAATAATATATATATATATATATATATATATATATATATATATATATATATATATATATATATATATAACTAAACTTTTTTTCTCAAAATAAACGACTTTTTGATCATGAATGTTTGTAAAATGACTTTTATATATATATTTCATTTTACAAACATTGATGATCAAAAAGTTGTTTATTTTGGGAAAAAAAGTTTAGTTTTCAGTTTTTTCTACGTACAAATTTACTTATACTTATTTATTTATTCAAAAATTAAATTCTTATTTAAATTTCTATTAATTTACTAATTTTAAAAAAACTTAAAAAGGCCTCCAAATATGACCCACTCTATATTCCGCTTATTCGGTCCTGCCGCAACGAACCAGGTGAGCAGCAAGAAGTGTGAAGAAGAGCAGCTAGAAGAGAGCAATAAATGTGTATCACCGCCTAAATTATAGAAAAGCATGCTTGGGCATTTTTTAGATATTTAAAAAACTGTTGAACAGATTTTCAGTTTCCAAGGCTTAAATAAAAGCTGAGACTTTAAAGATTATTTTGCAAGAGATTAAAATTTTTCTCTAAATTTTTCTAGAATGTGCAGCCACACAAACATGGTGCACAAAAATAGAAAAATTAATCAATTTTTTTTCAAAAGCGCGATAGAATCTCTCAAAAATATAAAATAATTTTCATTTATATATCAAACGACGTAGAATTGAATTGGCTTTCGAATAATCCAAGAACCAAGTTTCTATCATTTTACAATAATAAAATATGTTAATACAATTTCGGCAGCAACTTTTCTTAGCTCGCCCTTCATTCGTACCGACAATTTCTGCCGGTAGTGTATCTGCTAATATTATTGTTTATTGCTGGTATTTGATAAATATTTTAAAAAATTTGTGAACTATGATAAAAATCATACAAAAAAAGGCAAAATGTCGTCAAGATGATGTCAAATTGACATTGATATCAAGATGAGTACTTCGAAGAAAAGGAAATAAATAAATTAATTTTCTGTTTAAAGTATAATAATAAAAAAATACATAAATGTTAAATATAACAAATGGATATAATATTTTGAAACATTTTTTATTTATCACAAACCATGAGTTGGATATAAGTTAAAATTAAAAACTTAATAGAATTTTTCTATGAAATTAAATTGTAAAATCGTGAAAATTCAGTCAATATTAAAAATGATAAAAAACTGGCCTAAATCTATAAGCAGTAAATATATTGCCAATTTTAAAAATGGTCAAAATTTGAGACATGTTTTCGTTAATTTAAAGAGTAATTTCTCCTTGAGTATGCTTATCCTTCTCTTACTCATTTTTATGCTTTTGATTAATTTTATTGATAAAAAATAGATTAAAATTAAAAATAGATTTAGATTGTGGTTCGGGTTAAGTTTCTATTCTGCGTTAGTCTCTTGCCGTAAAAAGCGAACATCTATACTTCTCATCAGCTGCTGCGACCCTTCATGGCGAACAGCAATTTTATTAAAAATTCATCAGTGTATATAACGTATAACCTTTATATAGCCTTCTAAAAAACTATTAACCGAAACTGTTGTCAGTCTTTAAACTAATTTTCGAAATTGAAATCTCAATCCCCTTAAATGTTATATTATTAAATATAGTAATACCAGATTTAATTAAAATTAATAAGAGTATTCCGAAATGTGTTTCTTTGCCTGGATATTATAGGTATACAAAACTAAAAAAAAATTATTTAAAAACAAAAAGTATTACAATTAATTTTATTTTACCTGAAATCTCGCTAAATGATAACAATGACGATGAAAGAATTATAATATATTAGATATATGAGAATATTCATTAGATGATGGATGACAGAATTATGAATTATTGTGAAATTTTAACGCTACAATTTTGCTATATAATTATGGAATGAATGGACGATTAAAATGACGATGAAAAATAAATAAATTCTATACTAAAGGATAGATTGAAATATAGAAGCGACTAAAAATAATATTCTAGTTATTAAAATTACTACACATTTTACAAAAATGTCATCCGTGCACTTAACAGTTTAAGTACACTGTGGTGTAAAAAGTGAATGAAACAAATCATGCATTATGGGGTTATATACAGTCACGATTTTCAAAAAATCGATTAATTTTTTGCATTTTCTTAAAGTATATATATTTGCCTGTTGTGAAAAAAAATTATTAAGATTTGAGAAATATTTTTGAAGCTGCAGAAAAAAATTACAAAGGCGCGCCGTGGGGTATAAACCAGGTGCAGCGTCTTTAAGGGGTTATATATAGTCACGATTTTCAAAAAATCGATTTTTTTGCATTTTCTTAAGGTATATATGAGGCATTTCATTTCAAACCGTTCTACCGACAAAAAACAATCGCAAGGAGATATATTTTCTAATAATTTTTATTATATAATTCTTTAATTGTTTATAATATATTATACACTGATTCAAAAGAGAATTTCGTGAGCTTTCTATTGCTATTTTTATTATTTTAAATTTTTGCCAATTTCGTACAGAAATTCCTGTTTGAAATGTTAAACTCTTAATATCTCAAAACACCCTCACGCCAATTTTTATCAAAATTATATGAAAATAAAGCGTAAATACCCTAGTTTCTATTCCCATTTGATATATTATGGACATTTCATGGGATTAATAGAAAAAAAATTGTTTAAAAAATGTGTTTTTGAAAAATTTGACAAATAGTACGAAATTGAATGTAAGCTGAATGGGTTAAGTTTCAACTTAACTATTCAACTTTAACTATTTGTCAAATTTTTCAAGAACACATTTTTAAACAATTTTTTTTCTATTAATCCCATGAAATGTCCATAATATATCAAATGGGAATAGGAACTAGGGAATTTACACTTTATTTTCATATAATTTTGATAAAAATCGGCGGGGGGGTGTTTTGAGATATTAAGAGTATTAAGTATTTTCAAACAGCAATTTCTATACGAAATTGGCAGAAATTTAAAATAATAAAAATAGCAATAGAAAGCTGATGAAATTCTCTTCTGAATCAGTGTATAATATATTATAAACAATTAAAGTTTTATATAATAAAAATTATTAGAAAATCTATTTCCTTGCGATTGTTTTTTGTCGGTGGAACGGTTTGAAATGAAATGCCTCATATATTTACCTGTTGTGAAAAAAAAATTTATTAATATTCGAGAAATATTTTCGAAGTTGCAGACAAAACTTGAAAGGCGCGCCGTGGGGTGTAGAGCAGGTGCAGCGTCTTTAAACTCGCTTTTTTTAAAACTATGTTTTTCAAGGCAGTGAACATGATTTCTTGAAAACCGCTGAACTGATTTAGTTCTAATTTTCACACAAGCTCAACAACGACTTTTTGCTGTCCTTAATCGTTGGTTTTATAAATAAAATTAAAATTTTAATTTTATTCAACATTTTGAAGACGATTTTTTTATTCATAAAACTGAACTTTCTTTGTTTTTTGTTGCCATTTTGTCAAAAAGTGATATTTTTTTAATTTCTTCGATTAAGGGCTACATTTTTTAATATACAAACAGAATCTTTTTGAATTTTGAATTTTAGATGATTCTGTCAATTGTTATCATGTTCACCGCGGGACACTTATTTTTTGAAGACCATTGGGAGATATGATATAGAAGCTAAAGGGAATAATATTTTTACAAATGAAATATATTTTTTTAAACTTTAAAAGATGTAGAACATTATAGGAAAACTTTCGCTTTAATAAGTAAATATTCCTTTTAAAAAAAATCCCAAAAACTGCATTTTCCCAACCGCCTGACTGTATATAACCCCTTATCAACGTCTTTGACAAAAAGTTCTAATTTAATATTTCATATTGTATCATATGAAGAATGTAAAAGCATGTGAGCGTGTATTTGTTTCTCATGAAAATCATATTATTTTGCAATAAATAATTACATGCTACTCTCTAAATCTAAAAAAGTAAAAAGCCTTCCAAACAAAAAAATATAAGTAGAGTTCAACTTGAAATAAGTGAAATTTTACTTATATTTCAAGTGATTTAAATAATAATTATAACGTAAAAAATTTTATAAATATTAAGGTGGTTCATCAAACAGAAAGTAGACCTTTAGAAAAATAATTAATTAACATTTCAATAAATAAAATATTATTATTAATTAGTATTTTCTGAAAAAACTATTAATTCTCGAGAAACAAATTGTCAATCAAAATATTTATAAAGTTTTTATAATTTACACATGATACAAATTTATTTATATTGTTTCTATAGAAAAAAAAGATTCTTTATAACGTTACCATTGAGATAGAGAAAAAGCACGCCATTTTGAAAATATGCTTATTGGTTTCAAAGAAAATTTTAATTTTGTTCAAACATATTTTCAAAATCATTCTTTGAAGACAGAAACATAAATACAATTAAAATCGCATCATACCTAAAACATTTTATAGAAGCGATATGTTTTGAACTTAAATGTTTATAATATTCTGATATAATACAAAAGTTTATAAAAAAGATATATCGGAAATACTTTAATGTAATTATACTATTTTCTATTTTGCGATGTAAATATTTTAAAATGTTTTTAAATATTAAAGTTTTTTTGTTATCAAAGAATCCAAAATTAAGAAATTTGAATATTAATATATTGTTAATATAACTTTTAACACATTTTAAAGTCTGTTTTCATCTTTCTTGAGGATACAAATAGTACTGTGATGCCTGTACACTGTAATTCAAACTAATTATTTAAACCATGTCTAGATTTTGTATTTATCTCTTTTCCAAAACTCAATAATTTTGTATATGTGTAGGAGTCTGAAAATATAAGAAATTTTTACAGAATTATATTTTAACTTAGCTATGTTCAAAAGTGCAAAATTTTATTTTGTAATTCAACTCAGAAAAAAATAAACTCAACATTTAAAGCAAATTCAGAATTTTCATCTGAGAAACGTGTTCTCTAAACATTTTCTATTGATAAAAACGTTTTTCCTGTAATAAAGAGTACATTAAGATATTAAGAATAAGCATTCCAAAGTTTTAAATGTTATTTCACAACACAAAAGGCTGCAGAAGCAATATATAAAATTGGTTATAAGAACATTCAATGCACCTCAACGTGCTCAATCTAAAAACGATAAAAAGACTAAAAATAAACTAATAATTTTGAAAGGTTTGAATTAACTTTTCTTAAATAAATATGAAAATAAAATTTATGAATTTATGAATTAGAATAAAAATTGCTCATTGGAATGGTTAATTAAAACTCTACTGATTTTTAAAATCATTTTTGCAAAAAAGTAAGATTTAAATGTGTTGGAAGCGTCAGATCCATACATGCATTCTGATACTTTTAAAAATTGTATTTATAATAATTAAATTTTAATCAAATGCTTAAATTGAAATAAAGGAAAATTTAAGCAGCTAAAACTACATTAATGTTTTTTTAATTAAAACTTAATAAATTTATACCGAATTTGAAATGCAGGGTTAAAAGTTTAAACATTTGAAATATGATTCTAAACGATAAACACAGAAAAATCACATGAATTACACTGGTCGACAAAAAGTTACTTTTTTCTGATTCAAAAATCGGACAAAGATATTCTCATAGGATTTTCATCGCTGAACACGAATATGACCTCCAAAAGTGCCCATCACGTAGAGATTTTGCGAAAAGTGGACTCAAAGTTAAAAAAAACCCTGTTTTTGGTTATTTTTTATCACGTGTAGAGAATGATGCCGACATGCTAGAAGTCTCTAATTAGGCGTAAATTAACGCTTGAACTGTCAACCATAAAAATCAAATCAAAAAGGTTTTGAATTAGTCAAAAATCTTTATATAGCACAACTTTTTCATGTGCGCACCCGCTCTACTTGTACTCATAGAGCCGTACACTACGGCACACTTACTTTTTAATTTTATTTGCGCTATTTATTGTTATTTATCAGTTTTGAGATCGCTAATTAATACGAATTTTAAAACTACCATTTTTAATTTTGACTTAAGATTCGTAATCATCGAACTCGAAAACCCCCAAATACCAAGTTTTAGTCAAATCTATCAATTTTAAAAATTTATATGTCCGACATTTTGAAACCTTCATTTTGAATTGTATAATAACGACCTTACATTTAATCAGCAATGTTCAGCGATCCAGAAAACAATAAATAACAATAAATAGCTCAAATAAAATTAATAAGTATAAGAGTGCCACAGTATACCGCTCTATGAGTACTTGTAGAGCGCGTGCGCACATGAAAAAGTTGTTTTATATGAAAATTTTTGACTGATTCAGAACTTTTTCGATTTGATTCTTATAGTTGACAGTTCAAGCTTTAATTTAACCCCTTGACTGTCGCGGACGCATATATGCGCGGATTTAAAACTGGCCAAAAGTGCTCTTGACGCATATATGCGCAACTTAAAAAAAAGGTGGTTTGCTGATTATGAATTCCAGTCGGTTTTTCAAAATTCAAAATGGCGGATCCAAAATGGCTGACAATTTTTTTAAACTGATCGGATTCGCTTGAAAATGGTTACGCGGGGGTTTTGGGGGTCGTTAAACACGAATCTGGCGTAAGTTTTTCAAAATTCAAAATGGCGACTTCAATGTGATACAATCATGGAGCAAAATTGTACGGATTTGCTTGGAACTCACTGCTCATCAGTTTTTAACCTTTCTGATTAAAAATCTCAATTTACATTATCAAAATTGAAAATTAAGCTGATACCCAATAAATTGAGTATCAATTTTAATTAAAATTTAAATTATATTATTTTTGCCTGTAACGTGCAAAGTGTTTGTTTCCGTAGAAAAACTTAGATGCCTATTACCGGTTTTCACATTCTCCAATTCCGTGAATTCACAGTCGCATGACCATAAATGGTCATTCTTTGCTTGCCATGCGTCGGGAACCAATCAGCGCTCGCGTTTCCCACCATGTATCGCACCGAACGTCGGTGGAATCGCGCACGGCATCGATACTTGATCTCGAGACGCCAACCGAAGCACATTGAGATTGTAAAAACTGTATAATAAATTCAATTTTCGATTATATGGATTCTGGGGGTAACTCTACAGAGCCTACGTCAATTGACAAAGATGATAATGATTCAATTGATGAGTGGTTAGCTGGTGAAAATAATTGTGAGGATGACACAGAACAAGTGCTTGAAAATACCAAGGAAAATACTCTGCCGCTGGATGCTAGTGACGTTTCGGAGGACGAGTCTGATATATCGTTATCTGTGCGATTAGCTAATTTTCAAAATGATATGAAATGGACTGAAAATGGTATTTTTACTCCGAAGATTCATCCGTTTACTAATACAAATGCAGGAATTCAGACAGAATGCGGTATTACTGCATTCTGTACTCCGTTAGAAATTTTCAAAAAATTTCTTACCGAAGATATAGTAGAAAGTATTTCTTTAGAAACAAATGTTTATGCAAATAAGAAGATAAACGATTTGCGCCAGTCTGGTAAATTGAAACCAAAATCAAGAATTCTAAAGTATACTGAAACGTCTTGCAATTAAATTTATGCATTTCATGCACTTATAATTTTGGTGGGCATTGTGAAAAAACCGTCATTGGACATGTACTGGACTAAAAACGAAATGTTAGAAACACCTTATTTCAAAAGTATAATGCCGTACAATCGGTTTCGACAACTTCTTTCGTTGCTGCATTTTGTCGAAGATGACGAAAGCAGTACAGATAAACTTCACAAAATTCGACCTGTATTAGAAGCTATAACGGAAAATTTTCAAAAAGCTTACAGACCAGGTGAAAATATTTGCATTGATGTACCGTTGGTACCATGGAAAGATGTTCAGTTGAAACATTTATTTTATCTATTTTACATTGAAAATATTATTAATACTGTGATTTGTCTCTTCGTATTACCATAATTTTTATGTCAGATTTGCCTATTCCGTTTCTGGCTGATTCAACCATACTAAGTTCCAGTTTAAAAAACACATATTTATAAGGTTAGGTGCGCTGTCACAAGCGTTGTGCGCAGACGTATTCGAAACAAACAAAATAGAATGGCTAAAATTGTCATACCGTATCACAGTAACAAATCCAACAAAACAGTATGGCTGTTTTAACCAGAATTCTCACAGTAATCACGAAGTTTTTCTTTCAGTGAATCTTATGAAAATCACATGAAAATCTACAACAATTTCCTTAAAAAAAAGCACATCTACATTAATTTTATTGAAACAAGAAGTTTTTCAATTTTAATATATTTTTTATTAAATAAACTGTTAATAATAAATATAGCTATTTTTAACAATTTTTATTTTTAATAAAATTTTTTAAGGTTAATTAATTGAAAAAAGTTTTTTTAATAGTTTTTTATTTTAGTTCAATAATTATTAGTTATTACCAATAATTCAGTAAAGAAAATTGACTGTATTTATAAAATGCAGAAGATTATTTAAACAAACTAAATAAATATTAATCAACAAATTTATTAATACTCAATCTTAAAGAAATTATTGATAATGTTTTTCTTTTAAACGTGTTTTCAAACTGTAATTAATAATGAATAATTTTGGAATATAAATGTTTATTTCGAAATAATTTCAAATAGAAGGCGCACGTAATGATCGATTGCTCGATATATCTTTCATAAAATTTTAAAAAATAATTTAATTTTTGAAATATTTTATACTGAATTAAGAAAAAACATTCAATTCTTTCGGGAAATTTTTTTTAAATAATTAAATGTTTGCAAAGATTTGGCTTTTTAAAAAAATAATTGAATTTTTGCGATAAAATTTTGAAAGTAATAAACAAAAATAATTCATTAGTAAATTAGTTAAGAATTGAATTTTTTTAAAGTTTGAATTTGAAATTGTTCAAAAATTCATATTTGAAAATAAGTTTTGTAATTTTCATAATAATAGTAATTAATATGTTTATTAATTAATAAAGAACATAAAGATAACTGCTTACTTTAAAATTATTACACACATCTCCTCAAAATAGAATCAATAGTAGATATTTAACATTTTAATCTTTGAATGGGATTTTTAAAAAATTGTTAAGGTTTTAAAAATTAATCATTTAATTATATTAAAAAGGTGAACAGGGAATTTAATGAAATTTAATTTATTTTAATCAAAATTATGTTATTCATTACCTGCTGCAGGTTTTTTCTTTTTTTCCTGTTAAAAATTAAAAAACGCATTTTAATTACACAAAATAAAAAAATTGTACACTTTAATACATTTTTTCAAAACTAAACTCTTTTAAGTGTTTGTAGTTAGTGTACTTCTACATCAGGAAAGTCGACCGTACTTGAGCTTTTCTCCTGACTAAAAAGCATAACTGCGTAGTTATGCTTTTTTGTAAGGATTCGCCGCGATTTTTCATTTAATTAATTAGCATAACTACAGTTTTGCATATTTACAATGAAAATTTGAATTTTTTTTGCATAATAAAATTCAGCGTACCCGAATTAGTAAAGAAGCACCATTACCTTTTGAAGAAACATTATTTTAAAGAAGATATAAATAAAAACCTATTTTGCTAAATATCTCGAAACAACCCAAAGTGTAGTTATGGTGTTTTTAAATCAGGACGGCAGAATAATATGGGAGGTGTTGACTTGAAAGATCAGTCATTGAGTGCATACAAGATACTTCGAAAATCAATAAAGTGGTACCATAAGCTGTACTTTCATGCAGTTAATATTGCAATTCACAACGCATTGGCAATTTACAACCAGCTTCACGCCGTAAAGAAAATGCGACACTTACAATTAGACTTTCGACGAGTGCTAATCAATAAACTCCTTGCAGAACACTGAGAAGTAAGTAAAAAAACGAACAAACTCCTATCCACGAAAATATTCTTCCTGATTTTTCAAAAAGACACTTTCCAACAGAAGTTATGGACTCAGAATCAGGAAAAGTAACACGCAAACTTTGTGTTGTTTGCTCAGCACGTGATATAAGAAAAAATGTAAAAATTATGTGTGAAGAATGTAATGTACCCTTATGTGTCACGCCTTACTTCAGAAACTATCATGTTCAATTAAAGAAGTAGGTTAAACCTACCCAGTTCTTGGAACTTCTTTCTGTTTTATTTTACAAATACAAAAAAATATTTATATAAAAATTAAAAATACAAAAAAAAAATTAAAAATACAAAAAAAAAATTAAAAAAATATGGAATGTAATCTCCTATGTCAGCCTCCTTGTGGCACATTCTGGGGTCGTGAATTAGAAATATTTAATAAATTATAAAATCCAAATTCACCAGCTAATGTCAGGGTTTATAACTAAACTTGACTTTATCAAAAATTATTTTATAACTACGATAATCTGTCTTTGAATAATTATTATATTGAATCTGCTATTTTGAATTTTGAAAAAGTGATGTCAGATTCGTAAACAGGGACCCAAAAATCTCCCGAATAATGAGTTTCTAGCCAATTCGCCTATTTTTAGTAATTTTGAATTTTGAAAAACGGACCGCGGATTTGTAATCAGCGACCCCGAAAACCATTAACCAGTAACCATTTTCAAGCGAATCCGATTAGTTTTGAAAACTTGTCCGCCATATTTAATCCGCCATTTTGAATTTTGAAAAACTAACGCCAGATTCGTGTTCAGCGACCACGAAAACCCCCGAGTAACCATTTTCAAGTGAATTAGATCAGTTTAAAAAAATTGTCCGTCATATTGGATCCGCCATTTTGAATTTTAAAAAACCGACCTTGGATTCGTAATCAGCGATCCCTAAAACTTTAGGATACCAAGTTTCATAAAAATAAAAAAAAAATTTACAACACACTTTTGGCCAAAACAGTGGAAATCTCGTCGATAGCCAAGGGGTTAAGCCTAATTAGAAACTTCTAGCACGTCGGCATCATTTTCTACATGTGATCAAAAAAGACCAAAAACAGGGTTTTTGAAACTTTGAGTCTATTTTCCTCAAAATCTCGACGTGATGGGCACTTTTAGAGATCATATTCGTGTTCAGCGATAAAAATCCTATAAGAATATTATTGTCCGGTCTTTGAATCATTTTTCGTGTCGACCAGTGTTATCAAATCCGAAATTAAGTACGAATGTTTTCCTTTAAAAAGACTCGATTTTTACAGATAAAGATAGATAATTCCCTGTTGTATTCAATTCGAATACACTATTTATCATAAATTAAATTAAAATTATTTGATTACGAATTATAAAAATGCATGTTGTAAAACCTGCCAGTTTATCAAATTTTATTTATTGAAAAAAAATAATAGAAATATTTCAAATAATGATAAAACTTTTTGAAAACTTTTAAAAAATGTAATGTAAGATAATTCAGCAAAATGTTTTCCTTTATTTAAACAATGTATAAATGTTAGAAATAATAATGCTTTAGAAACAAATTTTTATAATAATTGTTTCCTTATTTTGAATACATATATTGCGCAGGTTTCAAGCATAATTATTTTAAAAAATTTATAATTTTTTTGAAATAAAAAGAAAAATTTGCTAAATGTTTAATTTCTGAAGAGAAATTGGTAAAGTAAATTGAAAATATTAAGTATTTAAGGGGAGGTTCTCATTACGGGAGGCTGCAATCAACCCAAACTTTGAGAATTTTTTTGCGGGTACAACTATGACATAGAGATGTAGTATTTTTTTAAAATAAAGATACATCCTAGAACTTTTGAAACATATATTTCATTTTCAAAAAAATGCAAAATGGACGTCAATATGGCGCATCTAAAAAACAGTGTTTTTTAAATAGGGAAAATGGTGGGCATTCTACACTGCGTAATTGTATGTCTAAAATAGAAACCATGAAGGAGGATAAAGAGGTGAAACGCCTGCAGTATATTGCAGAAAAAGTTGACACCAAAATGGGGGGTCAGAGTAGTGCGGTTTTTCTCTCCCTACTGGTTACAGCGTTCATAGTGGTAATTTTTTGAACTATTATGTCGCGTGATCTAAGGAGAAAAACATAAATATAACCTCAATGTTTTTGCAGTGAAATGACAGTAAGAATGAATTTTAATATTAACACAATATTATTTACTCATAAATTTATTATTTTATACTAACTTTTCATTTTTATTTCCAATTTCAGTCATAAAACTCGTTCAAACCTTAAATATAACCCGATTCATTCAGCTGTCATCTCACAAATGTCATAAACAACCGTGTAGCAGACGATACATTATAATTCTGTATTTTTCCTCAAGGGGCGTTCGAGACAGTAGGGAGATGAAAACTTCACTACTCTGACCCCCCTACACTGAAAAAAAATAGTATTGAACCAAGAAAATTTTTCTTGGTTGAAGCAAATGGTGGGATTGAATACGGCCAAGAGTATTATAGTATTGATTCAAGAAATATATATATATAGCTATCAAAAAACATAAAAAGACATAAAAAGGAAATCAATTTTTTTGACTCCTGCAATAAGAACCTCCCCTTAGTTAATGGAAGAAAAATTGATAATTATTTATTTCTTCATTTCATTAACTTGAAAAACTTAATTTTTTAATGAAGAAAAGAATTTTTAATCTTGGTGTGTTTATTCTGAGCTATTCACACATTTCAGAAATTGATTTTAGTCTGCTGTAGGAATCGCGTATAGCTAAACTGACGGGTTTTATAGGTTAAATTTTTATCATTAGTAACTAAATAATTATAAGGTAATTTAACGTACCTAGTACACATTGTCTTTAAACAGCTCATTTATAAAAAGGGAAACATCACTCTAGAGGCAGAATAAAAGACCTATATTTAATGATTTATTTTGGGAAAATGAAAAAATGAATAGGATTTATTTTTAGAGGGTTTATTAAATACATATTGAAATGTAAACAAAATTTTTTTATTTAAATTTTACTACAAAATGACGGCGACAGATACCGTATTCAAATCGACAATTTTTTTATTACCAAAAAGGGAGGACTATTTTCTTGAAAAGTATCAGACCTAGAACAAAAAATTAATATTTGTAAACATGGGGCACTTTTTGAGAAAAATAATTGATCTTTTCCTAAAAAATAAATTGTAATAGTATATAGATTTTGAAATTTACCTACTTTTTGTTGTAGGTCTTATAATTTTCAAGAAAACATTCCACTGTACCCTGGAAACAATTTCAACCCTCAAGTTGCATCCTTTAGACGATTCCTATTGTAACTTGTTTGGGGAGCTTCACTGATTATTTTTAAAAAGAAAAAAGCAAAATCCGTCGGGCAGATTTTTTTTAATTTCAATTTTTATGTTTTTAGCAACAAATTTGAGAAAAGACTGCTTTTTACGATTTTATAAACCAACATATGATATTTCAACTGGTACCTTTTTATTCAAACAATTATAGAATAATATAATTCTTAAAAGAAGTTTTCAGAAAAATGGAAATCTGACCAATTTTTTAAAATTAATATTTTTTTATCAATAAATTGTTTATTAAGTTAAGACAAAGAAGTCACAGGAAAACTTGAAAACAAAGTCACGGTAGCTTTTCTGAAGTTTACGAGTTTTTTTTAATGAATTTTTAAAAACTAAGAACAGTCTATTTTATTGCAAACTACATGTTTATTTATACACGTCAAAATATGTCGCTATTTTGAATTGCTTTTTCAATATTAAATGGAAAATTTATTTAATTAGATACCTGGAGTATATATCAATTTTGGTAATTTTTCATTTTCAATTCTGTATTAAACAAATTATGTTCAATTTTTTAATTGTTACTATACAACAAAAAAATTGTTACTATATATGGGGCGTTCCACGCGAAATCGGACAGTATTTGACTTTTGCATCTCAGATTTTTTTCAAATATTTTTTTTCTTTTAGTGCTCATTGAAATAAGCTACCATGATTTTTTTCAAATTTTTTCATCAAGCCATTTAAGAGATACAGGTTTTTGAAAAATCACGTTTTTTACGAAAATGTTTATTTAAAATGGTTATATCTTGGTCAAAAGTAGACCAAATTTCACGTTCTATATATGAAAATTTTTGTTTTTACACGTAGTTTTTGATAAAAATATAAAAAAAATTTATTTTTTAAATTTACGAAATTTTTTTTATTTAAAAAAAAAATTTTATTTTTAAAAATGTATGTATCGATCGATTTTTTTCAAAATTTTTTGTAAGAAACTAGAACTAAATTACCAACTTTTAGGCGTTGTTTGATTGTGGGCAAACGATGGGATCTATTTATTTCGAATTTTTTAATTTTTATAATCATATAATATAGCAAACAATAGGGCTTTTGAGCTAAAATTATTAATAACACAGGTCAACAAAGGTCTTACTTTTTTTATGAGATTTCATAGGGTCCATTAAAGACGCTGAACACGATCCCGGGTCACAAAATTGGCCTTCACGTCAGGATTTTGAGAAAAGTGGGGGTAAAGACCCCAGAAAATGTGTTTTTGAGGGTTTTCAAATTTTTTTTTTCCTAAACCTGACGCGCCAGAAATGATTATAATCAGCGACCCTAAAAATCACATTTTTAGTAACTTCAACCCTATGTTTTGAAAAATTTTTAATCTTTTTTGGTTTTACGGATATGGGTCTTGTAGTGGACAATTCAAGGTTCAATTTAAGTCTATGTAGAAGGTTCTGGCGCGGCAGGTGTAGGATAAAAAAATTTTGAAAACCCTCAAAAACACATTTTCTGGGGTCTTTACCCCCACTTTTCTCAAAATCCTGACGTGAAGGCCAATTTTGTGACCCGGGATCGTGTTCAACGTCTTTAATGGACCCTATGAAATCTCATAAAAAAGTAAGACTTTTTTGTTGACCTGTGTTATTAATAATTTTAGCTCAAAAGACCTATTGTTTGCTATATTAAATGATTATAAAAATTAAAAAATTCGAAATAAATAGATCCCATCGTTTGCCCACAATCAAACAACGCCTAAAAGTTGGTAATTTAGTTCTAGTTTCTTACAAAAAATTTTGAAAAAAATCGATCTAAACATACATTTTTAAAAATAAAAATTTTTTTTTTAAATAAAAAAAATTTCGTAAATTTAAAAAATAAATTTTTTTTATATTTTTATCAAAAACTACGTGTAAAAACAAAAATTTTCATATATAGAACGTGAAATTTGGTCTATTTTTGACCAAGATATAACCATTTTAAATAAACATTTTCGTAAAAAACGTGATTTTTCAAAAACCTGTATCTCTTAAATGGCTTGATGAAAAAATTTGAAAAAATCATGGTAGCTTATTTCAATGAGCACTAAAAGAAAAAAAATATTTGAAAAAAATCTGAGAATGTTGGTTAATAAATGTTGGTTAATAAAATCGTAAATAGCAGTCTTTTCCCAAATTTGTTGCTAAAAACATAAAAATTGAAATTTTCTTTTTAAAAATAATCAGTGAAGCCCCCCCAACAAGTTACAACAGGAATCGTCTAAAGGATGCAACTTGAGGGTTGAAATTGTTTCCAGGATACCGTGATTCCTATCGTTTTGGTAATAAAAAAAATTGTCGATTTGAATATGGTATCTAAAGCAGCCTGTATATAGTACAATTTAAATAATAGTATATTGTGCATCTAGAGAGAAAAATGGGTGATTTCCACGAGTGTGAAGTTTGCAGTTCGAGGCGTAGTGAGTGCACGTGCAGAAGCCGAGCACTTACACACACGAGTTGGAAATCATTTTTTCTCCCGAGTTGCACATACTATTTTTTCTAACACACGTATACCGAAAGTACAAATATTTAATGAAACTTTAAATACATTTACGCCACGGTTGAATACAAATAAAAAAGTTAGTTACGTAAGTTACGTAACTGTTGAATGTAAATAAAAAAAGTTAGTTACGTAAATTACGTAACTAACATCACATACGTAAGTTACGCCAGTCGATTAAGTTATGTAACTCACGCAACTGATTCACTAATGGTCATACTTTGATTTATACATCGCACCTAATAATAACATTACCGAGAAGGTAAGTTACTTTTTCTCCCGGTTAATGTCGTCAGCGGGAGGAAAAGATACACTTTTCTCCCGCTTGACAGGTAGGAAATGATATACTTTCGGTGCGTGTGTTAGAAAAAAAATTTTTACACTTAAATATGTATTTAATAAACCCTTTAAAAAGAAACCGAATTAATTTTTCCATTTTCCCAAAATAAATTATCAATTGTTTCAAAAGGTTATTTTTCTACTATGTTAGATGGAACCTCCCAGACAGCACGTTTGCTTGCAGCAACCTTGCGGCAAGCTTACCGCGCAATATTGCTAATGTTGCACGGCAAGCCTACCTCATGCTTAGAACATCAGTACTGACACAAGGTTACTCTGTAAGATTGCTATAAGCTTGCTTCAACGTTGTTCGGTAAGATTGCCGTAAGGTTATTGCAAGATTGCCATAAGGTTACTACAAGGTTGCCGTAAAATTACAAAAAAATTATACAAATTTTTAAATCGATAAATTTCTACACGAAAAAACTTTGTATACTATTTTTTTTGAAACTCACAATGTATTTTTAGTAAACTGACTACTAAAGTGGGGGAAAAGTGTTCACTAGACGAGATTTATAATTAAATAGAAATTTCTATAATATTATATGATTTCTATTTTTTCAACATTTAGTAGTCAAGTTGAAAAAAATTCGCTTATGATATACGAGAAATAAGTTAGTATAGAAAAAGTTAATGTCAAAATTTTATTTTCTATATTCGTAAAAATGATATTCTCTTTGCACCGAGTTTACAATTTAGTAGTCAAACGATCAAAACTGCACGCATACAAACGAGTAACGCTGTACGTGTAGTCATACATAACAGTCAACCTCATAACATGTGTTCGAGTTAAAAGGCCGCCGTCAATCCACCTGATTCTTTTTCAATAAATTAATAATTAATTATAAGAAGAAAAGTGGATAATAAAAATCTTAAAATACTAAATATTAGAAAAAATATGCTAATGCTTATCATCATTGTGTTGTGGCTTAATGTTTCAGATGTCAAAAAGTATAATCTACAAATGTGAGGCTGTGTTTGAACAAGTCTTTTAAATTTGAACAATATGTTTATATATATGAGGCATTTCATTTCAAACCGTTCCACCGACAAAAAACAATCGCAAGGAGACATATTTTCTAATAATTTTTATTATATAATTCTTTAATTGTTTATAATATATTATACACTGATTCAAAAGAGATTTTCATGAGCTTTCTATTGATATTTTTATTATTTTAAATTTTTGCCAATTTCGTAGAGAAATTGCTGTTTGAAATGTTAAACTCTTAATATCTCAAAACACCCCCCCGCCGATTTTTATCAAAATTATATGAAAATAAAGCATAAATTCTCTAGTTTCTATTCCCATTTGATATATTATGGACATTTCATGGGATTAATAGAAAAAAAATTATTTAAAAAATGTGTTTTTGAAAAATTTGACAAATAGTATGAAGTTGAACCTTAACCCATTCAACTTACATTCAACTTCATACTATTTGTCAAATTTTTGAAAAACACATTTTTTAAATAATTTTTTTTCTATTAATCCCATGAAATGTCCATAATATATCAAATGGGAATAGAAACTAGAAAATTTATGCTTTATTTTCATATAATTTTGATAAAAATCGGCGGGGGGGTGTTTTGAGATATTAAGAGTTTAACATTTCAAACAGCAATTTCTCTACGAAATTGGCAAAAATTTAAAATAATAAAAATATCAATAGAAAGCTTCTGAAATTCTCTTTTGAATCAGTGTATAATATATTATAAACAATTAAAGAATTATATAATAAAAATTATTAGAAAATATGTCTCCTTGCGATTGTTTTTTGTCGGTGGAACGGTTTGAAATGAAATGCCTCATATATATATATATATATATATATATATATATATATATATATATATATATATATATATATATATATATATATATATATATATATCAGTCATAGATATTGACAATTAATATTTTTCTTAGTGTAATTGTTTTTTAATTAAAATATTTAATTAAATTCAAATTTTTTAAATATTTGAATCATGTTTAAAAGGATTTTCCTAAATTTCTTAATATTTATATAATTATTTTTAATTAATGAAAAATAATTGTAAATGAGGTATTAATATGTTTTTTGATAATAAAAAAAATTAATAATGAAATTAAATTATTTAAATAATATTGAAAATATTGAAAACAACATACAGGGCTGCCAGCGTACTTAGAGGTTAAAAGTAGTGAAAAAAGTGAGTTTTTGATTGAAAAAAGTGAGTAAATAGTGAATTTACAAGTAAAATAGTGAGTAAAAGTGAGGTTAATTTTGGCATATTTTTGAAGATTTAAATTAATAATTAATCTGTAATATCAATTTTCTTCTCAATTTAATAAATAATAGGTACAGATATTTAATACTTTTACCATCCATTTTTATTGTTTTTTAAACTTTCTTAACAAAAATCGCAAAATTGAGTGTCAAAGTCTACAATGAAACCATATTTGACTATGAGTATTTCTACACAGCACCAAAACTTTCCTAAAAATTTATAAAAGATTTACATACTTGCAAACTTTGAAAAATTTACTTGCATACTTTAGTGAAAATTGTGCAAAAATTTAAGGGGATTTTCTGGTTTAGGATTTTAAAAAAATCGATTTTTCTTTTTTTGCTTTAAAATGTTCCTTAGTATCATAAAATTACTTTCCCAAAACAATTATGAAAAAATATGCGAAAGAAAAAAGTTATAGCAATTTTTATGTCCGTTTCTTAACGGACTGTAGTAGAGGTACACATTACATGAAAACTTTAAACGGGGAGTAACTTTTCTCGAAATCTACCAAACCGATTTCACAGTTAAACCCCCTTTTTTATGCGGAGGTAAATTGACCCTAAAACGTAGCGGTTTTGCGACTTTTTAAGTAAAATGTTTATAAAATATTAAAAAATACATTTAAAAATCGTTTTTAGGTTTTTTACCTAGAACAAATACTTATGAACAGAATCCAGTTTGAATTTTTAATTTATGAGGTACTGGTCATTCGGAAAGTTACTCCCCGAAAAAGGTACCTTTTGGAAGACGCCACCTACATCTGCGATACGTAACTAAATTTACTTCAAAAAGTTTTTAATATTCTTTCCACGTAATGTGTAACAATGTCCAAAAAGAATTTTGGGAAAAACTGTAATACTTTTTTCACAATAAAAGTTTAAAAAAGTGTATTTTTTGTCTATTCCAAACCAGAAAGTCCCCTTAAATGTCCCACACTGAGAAAAATAAACATGACAGTCGAGGAAAAAAGACGTGTCCGGATTTTCTTCTACAGTATTCTAATCTTTCAACGATAGTCGCGGAAAATGAAAAATTCTGCGGACCTGTAAAAGAAAATTCTTTCAGTTCTTATATATTTCATTCCTTTTATGCCTTATATTTAATTACAATCCTACATTTATACATAATCACGACACTCATCACGTGTAATTTGATACTATTTAATCACTAATCACCTATCTAAAACTAAATAACTAACACCAATACGCATATTATCCTACACTTTCGTTGTTTCGCACGCTATATGAATCTACTTTTTCATCGTCCTTATATACTAAGTAGAATCTTTCTTTACCGCTTGCGAGAAAAAATGCAATATTTTGAAAATTAAAAATCTCAAATATTTCTCTTCAACATACTTTAGAATTTTAAAGAGTATTTCAGTGTACGTTAAAGACTATTTTACAATTATTTTTAATTTATAAGATGAATAGAAAAATGATAATATTTAATTAAAATAATAATTAAGTCAATAAAATTATTTTCTGTTCATTATTGTAAAAACTTATTTAACGATTAATAATTATATTTTATATTTACGAAAAGATTTTAATCCTCCAATATAATTCACAAACACTGTACAGAAGAATTTGTAAATGAACGGTGTTAAAATGACTGCAGGTCGCGTTTATCGCCTGAGAGTATGCACATCTTTTCTGCGCACCGTTTTCCTCGACTCGTCGACGAAACTTTCTATCAAAGTGTTACAATAATTCCACGACTTTTTTCTGCTACTAGGTTTATAAAAAGTCCTCGACTTTTTTTAGAGAATTTCTGCTAAAATCATAGAGTATTTCTATAAGTTTATAAAGAATTTTTTCATATCCGAGAGTCTTCGAGTGGTAGCTGAAAACTTCAACGACTAATTTTTTCCGTGCAGCTGCCAAACTCAATTGTTTTTTTGGACAGGAACCATTCCTGTCTGGACAGCACCCAGTCATGTTTATTTTTCTCGCACTTCAATAAATGTTTATAGTCAAATTTTACCAAAAATTTAGCTTCAAACTTTCCTGATGATTTAAATTACATTTTCGACAACTCTATTATAAGCGAAAATGTAGCGTAAGACGTTCCTGAAAATTTTATATTTCATATTTTTCTGATATTCTATGATTGAATCGTATAATAATCACAACCAACAATAAAAGCTAAAAGTAACTTATAAAAATATTATCTAAATTTTTAGTAACATTTGTTACTCTTATTTTATTTTAAGAGATGTAAGTACATATCTTTTAGAATTTATAATAAATCTTAAATTTTAAAACTAAAATTTAATAACGTGGTTAAAAGTTTAAAAACTTACCTATTTATTATTTTATTTAAAAAATAAAGAAACTGAAATTTTTTTTACATTGCTTAGTTAAAAAAAACACTATTTTGGATTTTTTGAGCCTATTATGCGATCATTATGCAAAAAGAGTAAAATTATGCAATCAGTAAAAATTGTGAAATATTGTGCGCTCTAGGAACATGTTGTTAAAGGTTTAAAATATGAATTAACATAATATTATAATGTTTCTACTCGATTTTAAAAAATTATGCAGTCGCATAATCTACCTTTCTCTACTCATAGTCAAAAATGTGGTTTTATTAAAAACTTTGACACCCTAATTTACTATTTTTGTATAGAAAGAGTAAAAATGTTAATTTTTATGGTAATAAATGCTCCCAAACAATTGCGATTTTAGTGTTTGGTTTGTTTACATTTTTCAACTTGGACTTGCCCTTAAATAAAATTTATTTTTTTTAAATTGAGAAATAAGGTATTTTACAAAAAATAGTGAGAAAAGTGAGTTTTTTTTAAAAAAGTGAGTAATAGTGAGTCACCTGAAAAAAGTGAGTAAAAGTGAGAAAAGTGAGTCACTGGCAGCCCTGCAACATAACCTCAAAATAACACTTGAATGAAAACATTTTTAAATTAATGTTCAAAGCGTATATTCAAATTCTATTAATTATATTTTTTATATTATAACTAACAAAATGTAAAATTAGTAAATTAATACGTATTTAGAGGTAATAAATGTAAATTTGACATTTGTGATTTTAGAGAAATTTCTATGAGAATGGTAAACTGTCAAATATTTCCAATATGGCTGACCAGTGAAATTCATTTTCACTATATCAGAGAAACAGTTTGACTAATGCATTGAAAATCATTCACTGAATTAGTTGAATAGATTCTTTATGTTATTTATTTTCGAAATTAGCTGTTCCCCACAGTAAAAATTTTTTTTCGTGAATAAATAATATTTTACGAAGTAATAATATTATATCTTATTTTTCTATGTGTCAAACATTTTTATAATTTATTACAAACTAGCGACATATACCTCCTTCGCTAACACTCGCTCGGTTGAAATTTAACTTATTTGTTTTTAATTATTTATTTGCATTTTAATGTCAGTATTCGTATTTTATTATTTTATTTACTTTAACATATTATTTTTTCTGTATTTGTATTTTGTTATTATTATTATTTTTATTATTATTATTGTGTATTATTAGTATTATGTATTATTATTATCAATAAAAAGTATGAAAATCATAAGATATATTCTTCTATTATTTAAATTAGTTTTTGAAATTAATTATAGCAATACAGGTTACTTAAAATATGTAAAAACAGTTTTGTTAGTGTTATAGATTAAAAAACATTGTTTTAAATGAGGTAAATTAATTAGTTCTTCCTCGTGGATGAAGCTTTGTAGCTTTGTTAAGTTCAAAAGCAATTGTCCGGATGTATGTAATTTTGTGTGTGTGTGTGTGTGTGTGTGTGTGTGTGGATCTCGTTTTTGTGAACACATTTCAACGGATTTATTTAAATATTGCTAGATATATTTATCATAATATAATATCTCAAAATGAATCGATAGAATTTAAAAATCCTCAAAAGAAAAATTGGTATAAATAAAATTACATTGCATTTGAATTTATAGAATTAATCTAAATAAAGAAAAATTTTAAAAAATTTAACTTTTATTAAAAATCATTTTCTTTTTTATAATTATGTTGTTGGTAGGCGGTCACTTTTCCCAAACTCATTTTCCCAAAGTAGATTTTTCCCAAAAAATCGCATTTCCAAAGAAGTGTCATTCCCACACTGAGAAAATATTTTGTATAAAATTTAGTCAAAAGTTGGTTAAAATGGCTACACATAGGCATTTTAATAATGTTTCAAATTCTCTTGTATGGTTATTAAAATGCATTTTTTAAAGAATGTTCAAAAAGTAATTTAAAGATTAAAACAGACATTAGATTAAACATTGGTATGCATTTGATCATAAACTGATTTACTATTTTTAATACTTTATGCTGTACTTTGGTAGATATTTGCCTACGTGTGTCACAGTTTGTCCAGAAGTTGGGTAATATGAAAGCCCCACCACGCAACTTTACTATCAGGACTGTATGTGAAATTCTAGGAGCCCTTAGGAAATTTGTCCTTTTAACAATATTTATAAATGTATTTTAAAATCTATCAAACCTTAATTACTAACATTTACTTTTAACAAAATAGTTAAGGAAGATCAAAGATATTAACCCCTCCCAGGAAAAAAAACCTATTAATCAGGCCTTCTAGTGAATCAGACATTTTAAGAATGCGGATTTAAGCGACTTGCTTTCATTCGGTTTCGGGAAATTTGAATCGGAATATTTTTCAGACATTTTTGAATCTGTGTTTTCCCATTGACTAATTCGTCAATTTTATACACCTGAATAATCTACGTAGGAGAAGCTAACAAATTTTTTCAATAAGCATCTTCCAATTAACAGCATAATAAAGCGAATGAGTAAAATTATTTATCAAAAGGCACTATGAAAATATAAAGTTTAATAAGAAAGTTGCGATACTGACTGAATCGTGTTAAATATTATTGAATAGAACTTTTGAAATCCATACCTAACCTAACGTGATGCGACTCTCTTTATATTATATCAATGCGTTCCATGTGGCTTCGGTTTGTGGCGTTTTTTGTAATACGGTTAATATTATAATAAATAATGTGGAATAGTGGACAATTATGTTATCGAGTACTTAGGTTTGTGAAAATTAAGCCAGCTTAATAAAATATTTAAAGATTTTGATTTGTTGTATTTGTATATTAGTGCGAAAAAGTTTTCGATTTCATAATACTTTTCATATTTTTCTTGTAAATATTTGAAGCAGTTTGTGCAGAAACCCCATTTATGCGATCCATAAATCGAAATTGTTCAGGAATCAATAAAAAATGATTTTCTTTTACTTGCGAGATTCTTTTTTAATTTTGCCTTTTCCATTATATTCTACTAACCTATAAGTTAAAAAATGAAGTATGATTAATTTTATTTTTAATTAATATATGGTTTAAATAAATAATTTACTATTGGACTTGTGCCTTCGCCTTTTAAGAATGCGGATTCACGAGAGCTTTTGACCGATTGAAAACAAGTGAATAGGTTTTTGTTTCCTGGGCTTCGCAGTCCAGCTAAAAATCTCATGTGGTCCAAAAACGGTCCAAGAAAAAAAAGTTTCTAAAAAATGTGATTTCATTGTAATAAAGGTTTTTAGAGTCGCAAAATTCGAATTTGAAGTCAGTTTTTCAAAATTTAAAATGGTGGATCCAAAATGGCGGACCCAAAATGGCAAATTCGAAAACGTTTAATTTTATTAGATTTGCTTGAAACTTGTTACTCGGGGGTTTTCGAGGTCTCTGATTACGAATCTAATGTCAGATTTTCAAAATTCAAAATGGCGGATCCAATATGGCGGTCGAGAAAATAAAAAATCCAACGGATTTGTTTAAAACTTGTTACTCGAGGGTTTTCGGGGACCCTGATTACGAATCCGATGTCAGATTTTGAAATCCAAAATGGCGGACCTAAAATTCGATCAAATTGCATGAATCTTGAAATTATCCGCCATATTGGATTCACCAATTTAATTTTGTAAATCTGACATCATATTCGTAATCAGCGACCCCGAAAACCCCCAAGTAACGAGTTTCAAGCGTATTTGATAAATTTTTAAATCTTCATAGTCGCCATTTTAGGTCCACCATTTTGAATTTTGAAAATCTGATTTGAAATTCGGATTCAGCGTCCCCAAAAACCTTAGTATGCACTTGGTCATTCAAATCGAATTATGTTTAGTATTTTATTTTTGCGATGGACATATATGGCCACAGACGTAAAGGTGGCACGACTTTTTGTGGCCACATATGGGCCATGGACTGTCAAGGGGTTAATTATCAATAATTTACTATTTAAGTTATTTAAAAGTTATAATTTACATGAAATAAAGATATTATAGATTATGATGTTAAATTAAACTATTTTCTTTATTTCTTATTTGCTTTTGTGTCTGTATAAATTTATAAAAAAAAATATGTATAAATAGAGAAATATATGTACGTGAAAAAATCTGTTAATATATAAATTTAAAATTATTTTATCTTCTAATTAGTTATTTATTTTAAAATAAAATAAGATTTATTCGGATAAATATTTATTTTAATTTATTTTTATTTTTAATTTTTAAATAGATTAATATTTTATTTATATTTGTAAAGATAAGTTGAAAAATTCAAAGAAATTTTTAATTTATAAATAATAACACTTAATTAATTGATCACGAATTGTTTTATTTAATTTAAAACCAATAATAAAGTAATAAAACTAAAATATCAAGTAATTAATTAGTTATTCATTTTTTATCCGTTTCTCGCAAGTTGTGAATCAACTCTGCCACTTACCATATAAGGACAGTTCAAATCATTCATTTATATGTAAATGTGTGCGAACTTAGTTTTACGTTATATGTGTGTATTAGGTTAGGTTGTGTTATATGTTAAGAGTGTTGTATTTGTGTTTGAGTATTTATAAGGTGTATGAGTGAAATAGAGATATTGTTTAATGCAAAATGTTAAGGTAATGCAGAAATTCGTACAATATATAAAAGTCAACAATCGATAATTAATTTTTTTTATCGTTTTAAAAATGTTGGTAATACAGGAATTATTCCTAGGAATCAACCGTCGGTATGTGGGAAGGATGATTTTACTAGTCTCCCCACCACATTTCCTTCCCCACATTTTACCAATAGCTTGTTCACATTTTACTCAACTTTTGACTGAAATTTAAGTTTCCATAGGTCACTCTCTGAAATGTGTTGAATAGGATCTCTCATTTTTTTTGTTTATATTGTGTTCAAACGTAGACTAGGCTTTATTCCAACACTTTTCTTTTCTTTACATAGTATTGTTGAAAATCTATGAAATTTAATTTAAAAACTGACCAATTTTATTTTCACCTACGAAAAATTTATTTTGAACTACAGTTGGTTAAACTTTATTCAAAAGCGCATGTGTAGCCATTTTACTCAACTTTTGACTAAAGTTTGTACAAAACATTTTCTCAGTGCAAAGTACTTTTTTCCCAAAGTCATATTTTCCCAAAATAAAATTGTTCATTAGTTATAATGTAAATTATTTTTTTATTATGTTCAGTGTATAAATATAAATAAAACAATTATAAAATAATAACGAACAAATATAATTTCAATAAAATAATATAAAATTGTGAATATACGAAGAATTTAGAATTGCATGTTGTAACCAATAATTTTCAAAAATCTAGTCATATTTTTATTCTAAAAAAATTTCACAAAGCAATTCAATTATTTAAAGACATTTTTTTTAAATTTGTCTTAAGAATTTAATTATATTTAAAAGTAATATAAATTCTTAACAAAAATCCATAATTATTTTCAAAAAAAATTTACAATAATTGGCGTCAAAATTTCAATTATCTTTATAAATAATAAAAAAATTTCTGCGAAATTTAATTATACTTTCGAAAATTTTCTTCAATTTAATGACCGACCGACCCTAACAGAATTTTAGATATATACACTGAAAAAAAAATTTATTTGATTCAAATAACTGATTATTTGTTTATAATCAAATAAATATTTACATGGATCAAATAAATTGTATTTGAATCAAATATTTCAGTATTTGAAGCAAATACTAATTAATTGATTCAAATAAAAATTATTTGATTCAAGTAAATATTTATTTGATTATAGACAAATAATCGGTTATTTGAATCTAATAAATTTTTTTTCAGTATATATATATATATATATATATATATATATATATATATATATATATATATATGCACACTATCCATACACATATGTACTTACACATATTCACAAAACACATACACATGTATACTAGGGTGGTTCTTATTTGGGCAATGTGCCTCTAGTCGACTGAAATTTTAAATGGAAAAAACATGTAATTTTTCGTGGAAATCACAAAAAGTTTTTTCTAGCTTATACAAAATTATTTACAATTCTCTAACTTTGGGTTCTTTTAGTATATGATAAGAGGTAAAATTTTCAATTTTTCCAAATTTTTTTGAAAGTATTTGCTCCATTTACAAGCTTAATGAATATGCCCCTATCACAGTAAACAGGACTATATATTAACCCTTATAGATGCATACTACTAAGACTAAGTACTAAGAGGTTTTCGGGTCGCTGATTACGAATCTGAGGTCATTATGAAAGAAATTCAAAATGGCGGATCCAATATGGCGGATATAAAAAAGATAAAAAGTCATTCAACTGGACTGAAACTCGGTACTCGGGGGTTTCTGGGGTCGCTGATTACGAATCCGAGGTTAGTTTTAAAAAATTCAAAATGTCGGATCTAATATAGCGGACATAAAAATAAAAAGTCGTTCAATATCGCGGTTATTCTTACTCGTTCTTAGCGTTACCCGGAACTGGCGGCGAGGACGAAATCTGATTTTAGTTCCATTTTTTTATTTTTATTTTTTTGTATTCTTTTGTTCTTATTTTTTTTCGTTTTTTAATTTTTTTGCTTGTTTGTAGTCCCTTTTCTATCGCACATATTAAAACTAAGAAGGACCTCTTAGTCAACTATTTATATGAAATACCAGAAAACATTTTCTCTCTTCTGAAAGGCAGAGATACTCAGCCTTTAATGGCGTTCAAAAATTTTCTTTTTGAAATCTTAGAAAAGCTCAGAACGAGTAAGAATAACCGCGATATTGACTCAGACATTTTGAATTTCTTCAAAATGAAATTTTTAAAAATGATTTGTAATCAGCGACCCCAGAAACCCCCGAGTACCGAGTTTCAGTCCAGTTGAATGACTTTTTATTTTTTTATGTCCGCCATATTGGATCCGCCATTTTGAATTTCTTTCATAATGACCTCAGATTCGTAATCATTGACACGAAAACCTCTTAGTACCGTGTTTCGTCAAATTTAAATGAATGAATAAATGTATGCATCTATAAGGGTATTCATCAAACTTGTAAATGGAGCAAATACTTTCAAAAAAAATTGGAAAAATTGGAAGTTTTACCTCTTGTCATGTACTAAAAGAACCTAAAGTTAGAGAATTGTAAATAAATTTGTATAAGCTAGAAAAAACTTTTTGTGATTTCCACGAAAAATTACATGTATTTTCCATTTAAAATTTCAGTCGACTAGAGACACGTGTTAATATTGTTCGATTTGCTTCAAACTTTCAGGAAAATTTTTTTTTATACCTTGATTAATTTTTTGGGGTGAGACCGAAGATTTGGAAACACCGACCAAATAAGAACCACCCAAATGTATATTCACACATATACACTCAATACATACACATGTATATTTACACATATGCACTAAACTATACTTAGCTATATGCACTCAATACATACACATGTATACTCACACATATGCACTCAATACATACACATGTATACTCAAGGCGCACTCACACCTTTTCTTACTGCCTGCCTGCCTGCAGGTCGTCATGGTAACACATAAGAGTAAGAGAGTCAGAAAATTCAAATTTGAATTTTCTGACTCTCTTACTCTTATGTGTTACCATGACGACCTGCAGGCAGGCAGTGAGCTGTGCGAGCGCCTTCACATGTCATTTTGGATTTGACATTTTGAATTTTCAAATTTTAATATTTTTATTCAACAATATTAAATGCATAAGTATTTTAATTTGTAGTATCAAATATTTAGCTATTTTTAGGAAATTCGAAATAATTGAGTCAAATGAATGGAATAATTGGATCTAATAAATATTGGGTCAGACTTCGTGAAATTTTCATTAAAATTAAAAAGGATATTTTTTAAATTGTAGCCGGTGTTAGCAAAATTGGTCAAATTAACCCCCTCTACCTCCTTCAAATTTTCTAAAAAGTCAAAAATATTTTTGGGCACATTTCTATTTGATAGAACAACAAATTCCCTGAGTTTCAATTTTTTCAAGAAGTTGAAATTTCAATTTAAGACATTACACGTAAAATACTTCATATATGTGTGTGAGTTATATGTGAGTATACGCAGGTAAGATTGTGTTGTATGAAGTCCGCCTGAAAATCAGTCGGAGTTCGAGCGATTCTTATCAGAATAATCTAATACTTTTAAAGCACGTTCTCCTTGTATTTATAATAAAGATTTCGTATAAAATTAGCTACTGTCTCTTATGCTTATTGTATCGAACTCTCATTTACATTAAATAGATGTTTTCGTATATAAATTATTATAAACTCAAGCTATCTGTTCAGCAGTGACTAATAAAATTTGTAAAGATACTGCAAGCAATAATAGCACCAGATTTCTCTCCGTGTACACACTGCAAAATCTGGAATCTCACGCGTGTCTTAAAATGAGTTGCATTAAGTGTTTAAACCATTGAGATACAAAATCTGTCATATTTTGGAACATTTAACTTCATCTCGTGTCTCATTTTCAGACATTAAAAATGACTCATTGCCTATAAGACTATAAAAAGTGCCTATAAAAAGTCTTCTTACCGTGATACGGCTACTCTAAACACATAAAGTGTCTCAAAATGCAGTGCTAAATGTGTGAGACATTTTGTAACATCTTAAAATGAGACACATATCTGTTTTAAATATGTGAACACAAGACATCTATGTGTTTCAAATAAGGGAACAAAACGTCTCAAAATCAAACACTTGATTTTGCAGTGCGTGAGTATGTGTTATGTGTATATGTGTGAGTATACATGTGTATGTATTGAGTGTATAAGTGTAAGTATACATGTGTATGTGTAGTGTGCATATGTATGAGTATTCTAAAGTATAGTTAAGGAGCATTCAGACCTCTGCAGACTGCCTGCCTGTGCAGCCAGAAGATTGTTCACACCTCACTTTTCTCGTTGAAAAATGAGGGAAGATTTAAATATCTATTAAAATTCAAATCTTCCCGCATTTTACAACGGGAAAAGTGAGGTGTGAACAATCTTCTGGCTGCACAGGCAGGCAGTCTGCAGAGGTCTGAATGCTCCTTTACATATATACACTTGGTGTGAAAACTGTCGGTCGGTCGGTCGTTCTCTAACTTAATATAATAAAGTGGATATCCCGTTGGGATTAAAATTAATTATGTTCATTTCAAAAATTAACCTTATTAATTTTAAGTAACACGGGTTACAAAAAAATGGTCATGTCGTGTTTATTTAAAATTTTCGGTGTTTATTAAAAGTTTAGGTGTCACTGAACAAGAATATACCACAAAATTTTTTTTTCATTCGGTCATTCCCATAAAAAACGAGATGAAAGTGTCAAAAAACCGCATTTTTAACACTTTTTGAGGCAGTGTAACAAGAAAACGCAACATGATAGAAATCTCTACAAGAGCTTAAATAAAAGCTTAAACCTTCAACTTTAAATCTCAGAACTAAAAAGTACTATAATTATCACTAAAAACCTTGATAATTAAGAAGTCGCTATCTGAAATTATCGAAAAAGTAGGGATATGAAGCACTTAGTAAAAATCGATTTCCCGAACCGAATTCACTTGTAATTCGTTACATAAGGTTTTTTAAGGTTTCTAATAATGAATTGGAACTTAGATTTAAAAAATTCAAAATGGCGGATTTAAAATGGCGTTGATAATTTAAAAAAATTTACTGAATTCGTTAGCAGCTTGTTTCCAGGGGGTTGTCGATGTTGCAGATTGCGATCTTAAAGTTCATTTTTAAAAATACAACATTTTAAAAAACCTCATGTAACAAGTTACAAGCGAATTCGGTTTGGGAAATCGATTTTTACTAAGTGCTTCGTATCCCTACTTTTTTGATAATTTCAGATAGCGACTTCTTAATTATCAAGGTTTTCAGTGATAATCAAGGTACTTTTTAGTTCTGAGACTTAAAGTTTAAGGTTTAAGCTTTTATTTAAGCTCTTGTAGAGATTTTTATCATGTTGCGTTTTCTTGTTACACTGCCTAAAAAAGTGCTAAAAATGCGGTTTTTGACACTTTTATCTCGTTTTTTATGGGAATGACCGAATGAAAAAAATATTTTCTAGTATATTCTTGTTTAGTGACACCTAAACTTTTAATAAACACCGAAAATTTTTAATAAACACGACATGACTATTTTTTTGTAACCCAGTGTAATTAACCATGAAGGAGGATAAGGAGATGAAACGCCTGCAGTAAATTGCAGAAAAAGTTGACACCAAAATGGGGGATCAGAGTAGTGCGGTTTTTCTCTCCCTACTGGTTACAGCATTCACAGTGGTAATTTTTTGAACTATCATGTCACGTGATCTAAGGAGAAAAACATAAATATAACCTCAATGTTTTTGTAGTGAAATGACAGCAAGAATGAATGTTAATATGAATATAATATTATTTACTCATAAATTTATTATTTTATACTAACATTTCTTTTTTATTTCCAATTTCAGTCATAAAATTCGTTCAAACCTTAAATATAACCCGATTCATTGAGCTGTCATCTCATAAATGTCATAAACAACCGTGTAGCAGACGATACATTATAACTCTGTATTTTTCCTCAAGGGGCGCTCGAGACAGTAGAGAGATGAAAACTTCACTACTCTGACCCCCCTATTTGGGGGCCAATAAATATAGGCCGTTTCATCTCCTTATCCTACTTCATGTAATTAACTAATTGAGGGGCTGGATGCTATAAGGGGATACGCGTGGATTCTGACGAATAACTATTGTCCAGTAGGTCGATTTTTAAAAGTTTTTCAAATTGCAATTTTAATCATTGTTTCTTGTAGAGAATAAAATTCTACATCTTTTTTCCTTTATAAACATTTTTCTATCTTTTTTACTTTTAAAGTTAATAAGAAAAAACTGCATTTTTAAAAATTGTAGAATTTTAATGTTTTTTAACTTCAACTCGTGATATTTTGGTTAATTTTTATTATTTTTTGATAAAACAAAAACGAAATTAAACCTCAGAATTTTCTAAAACTAAATAAAGCCTAGAAAAAAACATTTTTTTAAAACAAAAAATAATAACTTTTTTTCAAAACAATGTAAAAAATATAGTTTTACACTTTCAAGCGCTTCGTTTATCTGAAAAATTTTGAGACCTGACAAACTTCCAGTGAGAAAGTTGTTCATTAATAAGTAAAGAAGTTTATGGAAAATTTTATTAACATTGGATAAAAACTTTAAAAATTAGTAACATTTAAAAATCCGAGCGCATCCTAACCTTAAAGTTTCCATGTTTCGCACTGCAACTGAGTCATCGTGGTCGATTTTCATAACACAATTTTCATAACACAATGTCTATATATTTCAATTTTTTTATAATATTATTTTTTATATTTTTACCTTATTTTTCTTAGCTTTTCGAACATTTCTTTCCCATGTTTCTTCGCTCCTTTTCTGTTTTCTTTCTTGTTTTTTCTCGATTTTCCATAATTAAATATAACAATCCCAATTCACTTCACTAAATACCAAATATTTCACTTCACTTTTTTTAAAAAAAGTATTCTAATACTTAAATTAGTAATTTTTTAAATAATAGCATGCTCTCAATTGTTTGAGTCAAAACATTTAAAAACTGTGCATTGACATTTTGTCAAGGACAAACGAAAAAAATGAAAAAATAGTAAAAACTTTTCTGTTTCAATCAAATGATAATTTAATTTATTAAATAATTTTTTTTTTAATTTTAACTTATTTTAATGGTTATTATAAATATATAGACATTGTGTTATGAAAATGTGTAAATAGAGATGACGACCACGATGACTCAGTTGTAGTGCGAAACATGGGAACTTTAAGGTTAAGACGCTCGCACACCTCTGCATGCATGCCCATGCATGCATAGTTGTCATGTTAACACATGAGAGTAAATAAGTCAGAAAATTCAAATTTCATGTTTTTTCTCTCTTACTCTAATGCAGGCAGTAGAGGTGTGCGAGCGCCTTTAGGATGCGCTCGGATTTTTAAATGTTACTAATTTTTAAAGTTTTTATCCAATGTTAATAAAATTTTCCATAAACTTCTTTACTTATTAATGAACAACTTTCTCACTGGAAGTTTGTCAGGTCTCAAAATTTTTCAGATAAACGAAGCGCTTGAAAGTGTAAAACTATATTTTTTACATTGTTTTGAAAAAAAGTTATTATTTTTTGTTTTAAAAAAATGTTTTTTTCTAGGCTTTATTTAGTTTTAGAAAATTCTGAGGTTTAATTTCGTTTTTGTTTTATCAAAAAATAATAAAAATTAACCAAAATATCACGAGTTGAAGTTAAAAAACATTAAAATTCTACGATTTTTAAAAATGCAGTTTTTTCTCATTAACTTTAAAAGTAAAAAAGATAGAAAAATGTTTAAAAAAGGAAAAAAGATGTAGAATTTTATTCTCTACAAGAAACAATGATTAAAATTGCAATTTGAAAAACTTTTAAAAATCGACCTACTGGACAATAGTTGTTCGTCAGAATCAACGCGTATCCCCTTATAGCATCCAGCCTCTCAATTTTATCAATTTTGTTTAACAAACAAAATGTGTTTTTCCCAACTTTAGTAATCAATTTACTAAAAACACATAGCGTGTTTAACAAAAACTAGTATACAAAGTTTCTCCGTGTAAGTTTTTTTCTGATTTTTATATTTTTTATTGCTTAATACGGGCGTATATATAAAACACAAAAATTTTGAAGATTGCAGCAACCTTTCATTGTAACCTTGCGGCAATCTTACCGAGCAACATTGAGGCAAGCCTACATCAATCTTACAGTGTAACCTTGTGTCAGGACTGACATTTCAAGCTTAAGGTGAGCTTACGGCAAGTTTACCGTGCAACATTAGCAATATTGCGCGACAAGCTTGCCACAAGGTTGCTGCAAGCTTACGTGCTGTCTGGGCTAGTGAACATTGGGATGTCTTTAAAACAACTATTATGTATATTCGAAAGACAGATAAAATATCCTATGTCCGAAGGATGTCTCCTATGTCCCAGTGCCACAGGGAAGACACTTTAGGTAAAACAATGCTTTCTAACGTAATACAACAAGCAGTCATAACTTAAAATTTTATTACAAACTGTTCTAAAAGCAAAAACTAAACTTGCTATTATTATTATTATCTATGGCTATGTCAACTTCACTTACCCCTATTCAATAATGACAAAATAATAATTTAAAGAAAATCAATTAATTAATTACTATAAATAATCTATTTATAACACTTTTCAACTGTAACTGTAATGAAAGCAAAAAAAGAATACATAAATTTCCTTCCTTAAAGTTTAAAAATATTAAAAATTGTTACATACTATAAATTGTTTGTAAACGTGGTGCAAGTAAAGAAAAGCTAAACATTAACTTAAAATTTAATTACATGGTCTTTTACTAACCTTTCAATAAGTTTACGCATCTCTTCAGTTGACATACCATCCTTGGTTCGAGAATTCACTGAAATAGAAAAATATAAAATCCAATTCACAAAACTAGTACTACGACGACACTATCATGCACGTTAATTGCTCGTTCAAAATTGCTGCTTTATAGTAACATTACATACGTGAAATAGACAACGATAAAACGCTAATTTATGCTAATACAACAATTTTTAATAAGCTAAATAATATTAACTTAATATTTGAAATTTGGATTGGTTGAGGTCATTAAATTCTTTCCAATGTATAGACACTTTTTTTGTATAAAATTCAGTAGATTCAATATTAAGTTTTTTATTTTCATTACTTTTTTATAAAGAATAAAAAATTAAAATTTACTTTAAAATCGTATCCATAAATTAACGTTTTCATCTACGTAACGATAAGAGAAAATCGGATTGAAGGGATCTTAATATTTAAAAAAGGAAGGATTGGAACATTTTATATAATGTCTTCACTTTATATAAAAAATTAATAATAATATTGCTATACTATGCAGGTTTTGAGGGAAGATCTCTTGGAGTATTATTGATCTCGACAGTAATGTCCAAAACTAATAAAAGTCCATATCATCTGCAAAACATAAAGCAATTTCGGAAAAATATTATGTTTCTTTTAGTATCTAAAAAACATTTTAAAAAAATGTCATCCATTATCACCTAATGATGAAGAATATTAGTACAAATTTTCTTTGGATTTGTTATACAATTTTGCATAAAAAAACGATTTTACGTAATCAAGAACAATTTTTGACGAAAATTGACAAAAGAGTACGAATGCAGTATTATTTTTGAAAATCTTAGGAAATCATGAAGAATTTATGTACTGTAATTCTTTAAAAGTAAAGACTTTAATATTATCAATTTCTTATAACCGAAATTTGAAAAAAAGTAATTTACTTAAAAATAAAAACTTTATAAATAAATTTATTCCGTCGTTTAAGAATGTAGTAAGTTAGTAGCCATCAGCAGTTAATAACATTTAGCAACAAAATGTTGTTAGTAAAAAAGTGGAAAACTCATCAGTTAGCGGCAGATAAAGAAATTTCATGAAGTACTTTTTTATTCGCTACGAAAAGTGTACTTACCGCCATAGTTTCGATTAATTAATTGATCTCGATCGCATTCTGCTTCGCTAATCTCATTACTCTCTTTGCTGTCATTGAAGCTAGAGCTGTTGGGATCATGATTCCTGGGTGGAGGTGGTGGTGGCTCAGGAGAATTTGACATTGGAAGATTGCGGGCTGATCCTACACTGCGACGACCAACAGATCCACGAGATCCGTAATGATCATAGGGGGCTCCATATTGTCCATATTGAGACCCATATTGATCTTCTTCAGGTGCACAATTTGCAGGATCATCATACTCAGGGGAGAAAACATTTGTCTGCATGCTACCACCTTGAGATGGTACTCGTGAATAGCGTCCACCATTTTGTCTAGGCTGTAAGTTGAAAAAAGTTTTTGTGTTAGGTTTCAGTTTTTATATAAACAGGCACTTTAAATATATTTTTAAAGAATACTGAGCATTTACCTATGTTTTTTGATTTGTTATATACTTGTCATGATACACTTACCATGGATTGAGAACCAGAGCGACTGTGTGCTGATGAGTTTGTTGGGTGACCTACTGGTGGACCCATTGTGCCAGAATGTCCATTGCCCGGGTGAGGGAAGGTTTGGAACTGCATAGCTTTACTAGGATCCATTTCCTCACGGAATCCAAGGAGGTGGAAGGTTGCGTAAGGGCAAATTTCGTCTTCCATGCCTGAAAAATTTAATTATAAAATGTAAACAAAACTTATTTTGTAACTCTATTTACAATAAAAGTTAATAATGCATAATATTAAAAAAAAACAAAGTTATTATGAGTGTAAGATAAAACTTGTAAAAATTGTACACGATTATAAATATATATATACAAAATTTATTTTTATAACTTAAGCCCAATTAAAAAAAACTTTTAGTGTATAATAATAAATATAAACAAATATTTTATCTACTTCAAGTTGGTTGTAATTAGTAAGCAAAGAAATATTCAAGTCCTACTCAATTGAATTTTTACTTTATTAGAAAATTTATGATTATTGTATGCAAATATGCATCTGAATATGGACAAATGCGTGAATGAATGAGCATGCATTCAGCAATTCTTTTCATCAAAGAACTCTACTCCGCAATTTTCCTAACTATAAATAATGTACACTCTAAAAAATTTACAACGTCGGACGTTGTAAATTAACAACGAAATTTTTTAGAGTGTAAGAACAAGTTGCTCATCTTCAGGCTGACTTAATAAAGCAATTATTTAATAAATTCCATTTTAGATTTTTTAAGATATGTGCGTGAAAGGCGAAAGGCATAGTTAAAATCAATGAAATAAACACTTCGTCAATAAAATTAAATAAATAAATAGAACACAAGAATATAACATATTTTATTATTAGATATATATATATATATATATATATATATATATATATATATATATATATATATATATATATATATATATATATATATATATATATATATGTGTGTGTGTGACGCTCCACGGTGAAAGGGACCTTAGCTGCAATAGACAAATTTTACAGAAAAGGCATTTAAAGTAGAACCACTCTGATTGGTCAAGGCGTTCCAATGAAATTCAGCCCCACTACTCATTACACATTGATAGTTGATAGTCCGTGTTACACGAAGTGCACGAATTGTACGTGCATGGCCAGTGTAGTAGTATTAGTAAGTAGAGGGGCAGATTTTCTGAATAACCACGTGTAAACATTGAACAAGCTCATTTTTAAACATTAATAACAAAAAAACCTGTAAGTAAAAATTATTTTTTACTTTTGCATATGAAAGAACAACTCAAAAACTATAGAATGACATAAGTAACTCAAAATTAATCTTTTTGCAGGTAAGGTCCCTTTCACCGTGGAGCGTCACATATATATATATATATATATATATATATATATATATATATATATATATATATATATATATATATATATATATATCTACCTATATTACAAAAAGATATCGCCGCCGCCGCCGCTGTTTCAAGATTCTGTAAGGGCGCCCTATCCAAAAAGGGTCCTCAAAACTTATGTCAAAATTGACCTATTTTTTGACCTATAGGTCAAAAAGAGGATAAATGACGGCCTCACATTACGTTAAAATCTATGTCAAAATTGACCTATTTTTTGACCTATAGGTCAAAAGGAGGATAAATGACGGCCTAACATTACGTTAAAATCTATGTCAAAATTGACCTATTTTTTTACCTATAGGTCAAAAAGAGGATAAATAATGGCCTCACATTACGTTATCTAATTTGACCTATTTTTTACACTGAAAAAAAATTGTAATTGAACCAAGTAAATGCATTTACTTGACAGAATTTACTTGAATCAATCCTATATTTATTTGAAGAGAGAAATTTATTTTCTTGTGCCAAGTAATTATGAGCATTGGGTATAGTTCTTGTATTAATAATTCAGTATTTGGTGGAAGTAAATATGTTATTATTACAATCAAATATTTTACTTATCCGAAGTACCAAAAAGGATTGAATCAAGAATATTATGTTCTTAAGCGAAATAGTAAAGTATTGTCTAGAGAATTCGTGTTTCTTAAATCAAATCATTTCATTCATTTGCTTTGAAACTTTTTTTTACTTAACACAATGCCGGTGTTCTTGATCCAAGAAAATATTTTTCTTCAACTGGATGTGCAACTTAAATAGCAGTTTTTGAAAACTATCCATTGAGACTTGGATGGCATAGTGGCAACGGTACGGCTTCTGACGCGTGCAACCCGGGTTCGATTCCTCCGACCGTGGAAAATTTTCTTTCAAGGTATATTTGTTGTATTTGTGATAAGTATTAATTAAATGTAAATATTATGTAAAATAACAATTGTTTAATTATTTAAATAAAAAATATAAATGTTAATTAATTAAATAATAAAAATGTTTGGTCTAAGTATTAGAAATCATGGGATTAGAGAAGGGGGGGGGGGGATTCAAGTAAATAATTTACTTGAATTGAGAAAATATATTTTTTATTGAAATTTATAATTTTCTCAAATCAAGAAAATATTTTCTTGATTTGATACACAAATGTTCTTGAATTAATATAATCTGCATTTCTTTCGTGAAACTTAATTTCTTGACTGGATTCCATATTTTCTTGGATCAAGAACATATACTCTCCTACCAAGTATACTATGTCAAGAAAATCGTTTTCTTGAATCAATACTATAATACTCTTAGCCGTATTCAATCCCACCGTTTGCTTCGACCAAGAAAAATTTTCTTGGTTCAATACTATTTTTTTTTCAGTGTACCTATAGGTCAAAAAGAGGATAAATAACGGCCTTATATTAGGTTAAAATCTATGTTTAATTTGACCTATTTTTTTACCTATAAATTAAAAAGTGGTCTCCATGTGGGCATTTACATTACGTCAAAATTCATGTTTAATTTTACCTATTTTTTGAGCTACTGGTTTTAAAAGGGGCCTTAATGTGGGCCATTACATTACCTGTTTTTTACCTACAGGTCAGAGCTTGCCCCCTCAAAGAGGAGCGTCAAATCGCCTATGGCAAAGACAAATTTTTTACTTGAAGGCTGTTACGTTACTACGAAATTGATGACAAAGATGGAAAAATGCGATCTTATGACATTAGCCAATCTGAAATTTTAAATTGTCATATGTAATGAAAATGAACAGAAATATTTTTAATTTGGTTTTTAGCTAAATTCTTTAAAATTCAAGTATACTTATGTATACTCAAAAAAACTCAATTTTTGAATTTAAAAATTAATTTTTTAATTAAAGTTTTAAAGAATTTGGCTAAAAACCAAATTTAAAAAGATGTTAAATAATCTTTCCTATATAATAATTAAAATTTTCAGATTTGCCAAAATCATAAAATCCTCAAAAGGTTAATAATACTAAAAACTAAGTACAAATTTAAAATAAAAAATCACGGGGGGTTGGCGCGCAGGAGGCGGAGCCCCCCTAGTATATATATATATATATATATACCCAGATAGCCAAGTATGAAATTGACAAAGTACTCCGTACGAGTATAACACTAAGTACAATACCAGTACGCCAAACTAATTGAGATTTTAGATTATCAATTTACAATGCTTTTCCGCCATTATCTGTACGACATACCAGTACAATATCTGATACAGTGCGAAGGTACATGGCTGGTACAGTACTAGAACGCTGGTTATCTGGGTATATATATAAATTTAAATATTTTATATATTTTTTGTATGTTCTACACTACCGGTCAAAATTGAGGGACCACCCATTTTTAAGCGATAGAAAAACGTTTTAAAACATAAATTTCGTGGAAACTAAAACTTCTTTTGTTTATTTTTTGAAAGATGTTAAAATTAAAGAAAAAACAACATATCCCGTGTGGAAATTGTGTAGTGGCCCTTTATTGGTCCTACCTGGATTTCCAATTTATTAACTAGGGCCTAACTTGTATATTTTTGTAGGGCCTACATTGGCACGTCACGCTCTTCTAACTTGGCCCTACCTAGAGAATCTATTTGGGCCCAATAAAAAGAACAGTTTAATTAACTATTTAAAAAAAATTATTTATTCTTACTTATTATTACTGAGGTTTATTTTTTCACCTTTTTTACCTATTTTTGATCACATGTAATTCATAACAATTAATTCCTAATATACTAACAGAGAAAAAATCCCCAAACGTTGAGAGTTGAACGCACGACCCTGACATTCGTAGACCGATAACCTAACCACCTAACCACGCTCACACGATACGAGGAGTTGCATTATACTTCAGGTCATATTAACTGTATTATCTCATTTCACTAAAAAATTAACTTGACAGTCATATCGTTAACTAAAATTTTTATTGAATTAATTCACTGAATATTTAATCCAGAAAATCATAAAACTTTAAATAAATCTTTAAATATACGCAGTTTTTCAAGGTTGGATGCAAAAGTTAAATGAACATTTCATGAAAGTTAAAATTTCTTTTAAATTTAAATGAATTTTTGTTTTATAGTTTAGACCAAAGAATCCAAATTTTTCTTTACAAAATTTTAAAGACAATTTTTAAGTTTGTCAACATATTATAAATATAATTGTCTCGACGTTTCGATGGTAGACAATTATATTGATAACAAATATATTGACAAACTTAAAAATTGTCTTCAAAATTTTTTAAAGTAAAATTTGGATTCTTTGGCCTAAACTATAAAACAAGAATTATATTAAGATCCAAAAACTGACTTTTAACAAATAAAATGAATTTTTTTACAAAAAGAGATAATTTAAAGAAAATTAAAAAAGTTTTTCAAAAATTTAGAAACTTTTAAAAGTTAAAAAAATAGAAAACTTTTATGTAATGGTTCAGTTAACTTGTGCGTCTAACATTAAAAAACTGCTAACATTTTAAGATTTGTTTTCATTTTCATGTTGACTTTGAAACTTTATTTACATTAGTAGAATTTTTATTAATTCCATCAGTACATTTAGATTCAACTAATAAATAAGTTAATTTTTACAAAATTACTGATACAATTTTTAAATGTGCTGGTATAGCCAAGGAAAAACCCTCATAACCTTTAAGCGTATCAATTGTTACGAATGCTTTAGTTGCTGTGCGTTTATAAAATATGTAATTATTTATCACTTAAGAAAATATTAATTTTTAAAAAATGTTGAAAAACTTATTTCGAACAATACTTTAAACAATATTGTCTATGAAGATAAATATTTATAGTAAATCATATTAATTATTTAACTTTAAACTGTCTAACGCAGAAATTAAAACGCATGTGAAATGCATGTGCTTCAAAATTTTATCATCTTTCAAAAAATAAGGAGGAGCAAGGAATTCGGTTATTGTTTACTTCAAGAAGACTAGAAACAGGAGGTCCAACTCCGGTAGTGAGAGTACAGGCCGAATACGTAAGAATACGGTTTCACGAAAGAGGCCGAGCAAACTGAACAAGTCCTGAGACGCGGTAGCCTTCTGCGCAGACTACTATTAATTTACCTCTTGGTTGTAATTCAGCATAAATATTTAACACTGATTTGTATATACATATATGAATCGATCAAATGAATATCTATTTTTTTTAATTACCATCTGTAGGTAATATGCGCAGAAGGCTATTGTGGCTCATGACTATTCAGCCTCTTTCTGGAAACCAAACCATTACTACCCCCACTACCGGAGTTAGACCTCCTGTTTCTAGTCTTCTTGAGTATGAATATATGCATCCCTTTTGACTGTACTTGACTGCGTAAAATCGCCATGCACGCAAATTGGCATACCGGGAATATTTTCACTGATATTTGTGCCCCTTCAGGAGAAAATATATATCCTCCATGCTGTCCATGATTAAAGTTTTGTTTACGTAGTTTTTTGGTTATGTACCAAGTTGATAATAACAATAAAATAATAGTAATATGAATTGTTTCATAAAAATTTGCATGTCAAGTTATAAAGCAAATAAATATGCTTCTGAAAAAAGTGTTTTTACAAAGCACCGAGAATGGTAAGTTTATATGGGCAAACCCATAAAACTTTTGACTTTTAAGAAAAAAAATATTTTTTTATTAATTTATAATTATGCACATAGATGTCACTTTACATACGTGTTAAAGAATGTTTTAGAACCACAAATTCGTATAGAGATTTCTAACGTGGTGTCACCTCAGTCGGTATAGTCGCAGAAAGTAGAAAGATTATCTCCCAGGCCCCAATGTAACATTCGTTTACATAGGAGATTGCAGAAAATAATTTTTTTCTCTAAAATTGAAAAAAAATCATGATAACCAAGTGTGATTTGGATAAAGTAATGAATTTCACAATACATACGTATTTAAAATTAAGTGATCAATTTTTCAAAGTTTAAAAAATAAACAAATATCAGTTCTAGCAAAACTAGCAGAAGAGAATTTCGTCTGCTAGAACTGGTATTTGTTTATTTTTTAAACTTTGAAAAATTGATGACCTAATTTTAAATACGTATGTATTGTGAAATTTATTACTTTATCCAAATCACACTTGGTCATCATGATTTGTGACGTGCTCCGAAGAAAGGTACCTAAGAAGCAAAAAATTTGAGGTTATGTTTTTAATTTTTTAAGTAAAAATAAACAAAGAAAATCAATTATTAATTTTAAATTATTGATCTTCAAGACTTCATTATATCCACAGTATTCATAAAAATTAGTTTTAAATTCAAATAATAAAAAAAAACTTTTAATCAAGAGAAATCTAACACGACCCTAATCTATAATTGAACCCCTTAATGCAAGAACTAGACATAGACCATTGAGATTAAATGGGCTGTGTCTAGTTCTTGCATCAGGGGGTTCAATTCTTTGCTTCTTAGGTACCTTTCTTGGAAGCGCGTCACATTTTTATTTCAATTTTAGAGAAAAAAATTATTTTCTGCAATCTCCTATGTAAACGAATGCGAGAACGAATGTTACATTGGGGCCTGGGAGATAATCCTTCTACTTTCTGCGACTATACCGACTGAGGTGACGTTACGTTAGACATCTCTATACGTGATTCATTTTTAACTCATGCCCCCAAAGTTTAATACTTATTTTATTAACACCTTCTGCACGAAAAAACTTTGTATACTATTTTTTGTGAAACTCACAATGTATTTTTAGTAAACTGACTACTAAAGAGGGGAAGAAGTGGTCACTAGACGAGATTTATAATTTAATAGAAATTTCTATAATGTTATATGATTTCTATTTTTTCAACATTTAGTAGTCAAGTTGAGAAAAAATCGCGAGACGCATGATTTTCCCCTAATCGCCAAGTGGTAATTGTAATTTTTAGAAATTTTTGAAATTCATAAATTATTTTAATAGTTTAAAATAATTATTCTAAAATAAAAATTAAAAAATTTGCATATTATATTGAGAAAGTTCAATGATCATGAAATGAATAACTTATTTTAAAATATTTTAGTAATCTTTATATATACTAATTGCGTTATTTTTTATTGTAAAATACTTATTTTGAACCGTTAAGATATATTTAGAAAAAATTAAAAATTTGAATTTTCCGTTTAAAATACAAATATTAATTAATTTTAAAAATATTGATAAAATATACTTTATGTATACATACAATCAACCGATTCGTTATTGTGCCAGGAATATAATTTTCCCAAGAATTGATGAAAATTTCAATAAATAAAAAAATTATTTCAAAAAATTCAAAAAAAGTATTTTTTTACATTAAAAAATTGCTAATACAAATTTTTTTTAGATATTTTTTATATCCAAAATTTTTTATATTATTTTCTTTCCTTCTGAATGATTTTTGGTATTCGTAACCGTAAAAAAAATATTTGATTCAAATAACCAATTAATTGGCCAGGCGGAAAAATCGGACGAATGCCGGCGGGATCATCGAACCATCAAGGATCCGCGCCGATTGAATTGGAGAGTCAATGTCGGTACAGGCAGTCAGTACCGATTCGGATGTTAATGTCTGCTGGCGCAGTACAAAGACGGATCCGTCTGCCGGATCAAAATTTATACTGTGTTGTAATGGCTGCGCGTCTAGCTCGGTATAGATTTGATGCCGCCGAACAACCGGCGTTGTACCGGCATTTGTCCGTCTAGCAACCCAAGCGGTACAGACATTCTACCGACTGCGAACTAATGTAATTTATGTTGCTATTATTAAGATTTCAATTAATAATAATAATACGCTAAGAATATGGTTATTGTCGTTGATTTTTTAAAACAATTTAATGTTTTCTAAAATAATTATTTTTTATAATTAACACATTATTTAGAATCTTCAGAAATAGATTTTTTACAATGCAAAAATTTAGCTATAGTCTTATTTTTTTCAATAAAAATTAATAAATTAAAATGAATAAAATAATAATTATAGTAATAGAAACTTTAAATCTATTATGTTGTAAAAAATGTTTGTAGGAGAATTGTTTAAAGTTTAAATTTTTTTTCTGCTTAGGGAATTTTGGGAAATCTGCCTACAGATACATTGGATTCCGCACTTCAAGGTTACGTGGGGTTGGTATAATAAAACAAAAGAAAGTAAAGAAAAAAAATAAATAATATAGTTAGATTTCAAATACTGGCGACTTACTGCCAGCCCCGACCCACTAAAACCCGTAACCCTTCTTTTGGAGCCCTTTACCCTCCCTCGCAACTGTCGTAAGACTTTAGCCTTCAAGGGTAGCGCTCCAACTCTGTCGCTGCTGCGACTTTGTTCTTTACCTGCGATTCTCCTGCGTCAATAGTTAAAAAAATTTAAAACTATTTCAATATAAAAGCGGAATAAACAACACAACAGAAATAAAAAACAAATGTTAAAATAGTTTAAAATGTCAATAGATAAAATATTAAACGGGTCTAAAATAGAAACATATAAAATTAACAGATATATAGTGTCAAAAAGTAAAAATTGTATAAGGACAAATAAAACACAAAATAAATTAGAAGTGTATACGGACAAATAAAACACAAAATAAATTAAAAGTGTATAAGGACAAATAAATCACAAAATAAATTAATAAAAAACAAACAAACAAATTAAAAGCTGTTTAAATTACGCTTTTTGGCGGCCGTCGAGATCCTTCCTCGACATGACCGAGATTATGAAGTTCTCGATTTGCCGCCAATTTCCTTCTGACTGGGTCATTAGCGATACCATGTTCTCCGGTGTAACTCGACCGTTTACACCTTCGAACATGGCCCGCCTCTCCAAGTCCCACTTCTTACATAAAAAGAGGGTGTGCTCTGCGTTGTCCACAGGGAACTGACAGTACGCACACACCTCATTTTCGCGTAATTTAAAGCGATACAGGTACGCGTTAAAACACCCGTGGCCTATAAATGCTTGCGTCAAATAATAGGAAATCTGACCGTGTTTCCTATTTATCCAGGTGGCGAGTGCCGGGATAAGGCGATAAATCTATCGACCTTTTTCCTCACCATCCCATCTTTCTTGCCATCTTTCTATGAGCCTGTGCCTCGCTTCTTTGCGAATCAGGCCTTTGCTTGGTCTTATTTCCTCATCCAGGGAACTTCTTTCTTTAAAAAAGAGAAACATTTCTTCCCTTTCCCTCGCCAAAAGATCTGCTGGCGAGACACTTGCAAGGACCTGCACAGTACTCGTAGATACCGTCTTATATCCAGAGATGATACGCGTAGTTATCGATCTCTGCGCTGACAGTAACTTTTCACAGATGGTAACACATCTTTTACTCCTCAGGGATGGGGCCCACGCTGGTGCTGAATATAGCATTTTAGCATGGGTGACACTCGCCACCAGTCTTCTTTATTTGTTCACGGGATCCGCCAACATTTGGCATTAGCCATGAAAGATTAGCCGCACACTCGATCGCCTTATTTGACGCCGTAGCCATGTGGTGGTGAAAGTTTAACCTTCCATCCAACTCCACACCAAGATATTCAATTTGCTTACTCCACTTGACCTCGAATCCGTCTATCACGATTCGTGGGAGTTCATAACCACGTCTGTCTATGACCAGCAGTGCTTCGGTCTTTTCCAGGGCCATTTCAAGACCTCTGGTATCCAGCCAGTCTTTTACTAGCCTCAGACATCCGTTCACCAATGTCCCAAGAGCCTCCTCACTTTCGGCAGTGCACACGAACAACGCGTCGTCCGCAAAGCCGATGATCACTGCACCTTCGGGCAGATCCATTAGCAGAAAATCATCGTATGATACATTCCATAAATGGACCCACCCTCGAGCCTTGAGGAGTCCGACGCTGCATCTCTTCCTTGAGAGTGCAGGTGTCTCCCTCACTTATAACCCACCTGACGCTAAGATAGTTATCCATTATCCGCAACAAGTAGGGCGGCATGTTCTTCATTTTCATCGACTCGATGAGATCTTTCCATCTTGCAGAATTGAACGCGTTGCTTATGTCAATTGCTACCAACGCGCAGAAGCTCTTTTTTTATCTGGTCCCAATTTGTTTTTTCCTGCTTTGGCTATGTCTACTACTGCCTGGATGGCATCAATTGTAGATTTGTCTTTACGGAAACCAAATTGGTTATCGGATAGACGATTCTCTCCTGTCAAGTGGATTTGCATTCTCTGCAGAACCATATCCTCTAGAAGTTTACCCATCGTATCCAACAGGCATATAGGCCTGTACGACGAGACTTTATCTAGAGGTTTTTCGCCTTTCCTTAGGAGGACTAACCTCTCTCGCTTCCAGTCGTGAAAGAACTCTCCTCTCTCAAGGCCACACCAGGCTGCTGGGAGTTTTAGGTTACATAAAAATAATTCCTTGCAAAATTTGGAAAAGGTTGAGCAGTGTTACAACATTTTGGTGAAAAATTCGATGAGATGAAAAATTTTGAAGTTTAGAAACCCAACAATTTCATTTCAAGAAAAACGGAAATAAAGATTGTAATTTATTGCTTATTCAAAAATCAAACCATAATATTGCAAGAAACTCAGAAATGGCAAGAATTTCTAACATTCGCAAAGGATCGACAAAATAGACCCTTTTTTCTAAAGAACCGGGGAGATAAAACACTTAAATGAATGATAAATGAATAAAAAGAGCTTGATTCGACTTGTTAAAACTTTTAGACCCAAAAAAGGCTCTATAAGAGCGCCACAAAGAGTCGTTACAATAAGTAAACATTTATATCCCAAGTATGTAAAAGTATGTAAAAATTTTCAACTCAGATATCGAAAGATGTCTACCTAATATAGAACCAAGAAATTCAAATCTAGTGTCAAAACAGTTTACTTAGTTAACACATCAAGATATGAAGGTTTCTTTTCTTTAAAGCACCACCTACCAGTCGACCTATGCATCAATATACAAATGTAAACTATCATTTTTGCGCTGATATGGTTAAACATGGAGTATAGACTTAAGGAGGCCAGTCTTATATGCATGCACTTTACTGAAAGGCGTAGCATTTTGTAGGAAGTACATCAATACGGTAGTGCGTGTATATCCTGTAGAACCAAAGACATTCTTTACAAAAAATTTATAATATTGTTCGCAAGAATTCTATTTTTATAAATAATAACATTCTTCGGAAGAATTCAATTATTTTTAATAGAATTTTTATAAAACTTCACAAAAAAATGTTATTTTTATAAAAACAAAGAAATTCTTTAAAAGAATTTAATTATTTATAAAAGCTATAATTCTGTCCTTTAAAACATTCTCTACAATTACATTTGTTAAATTTTGTTTAAAATATTTTATTCAATAGTTAATAAAGAAATAAAATAAAAAATATATTTTAATAACTTTTGAACAAAATTTAACGAGTGTAAATGTAGAGAATGTTCCAAAGAGTAGAATGAAATATTATTTATCAAAATTGGTTGAAAATTTTAATTGGTTACTGACCCTTAAAGAAAAATCACAAAATGTTTTATAATTATTATTTTATAACAAATTTTGGTCCAACCTAATTTTTTCTGAAAATTGTACAACTAGATCTTTAAAATTTGATGAAATTATTTTAATTATGGTTTCATTAGCTTTTAAAAATCACTTTTTAGTTTGAGGTTATGTCAAGCGTTCGTCACTCCTGAATCAAAAAAATCTGGAAAAAGTCGATTAGCCTCATTTTTTCACAAAAGGAGCCCCACAAAAAATCCGAGCCCTGTAATATGGACTTTGTATTGTTATATTATTATTATTATTATTTAAATATATATAGTATATACATGAATTAGTAAACTTATAGAAAATAGACTTATAGAAAAACTTCAGCCATATATACGATCGTTGCGCGCTATACGAGAAGATTCAGAACCATGAACTTCCCACATGAAAATGGTTGATTTCATACACACTACATTGGTCTCCTTAAGTCTATACTCCCTATGGTTTAACTTGGATATCTAACAAACCCGATCAGCTAGGATTTCGTTCTAAACGGATTTTGACAATTTAAACAGACACTAATCAAACCCTACTTTCAGATTTTGCGTTCATTTTTATGAAACCTAAAATTCGCAGGAGCCTGGTGTGAGGCAAAGATTGAAACATCTAAGAAGAATCTGGGGTGAAGTGTCGATAACCAATTTCAAGATCTCGTTACTTATCCCATCGATTCCAGGCGCCTTGCCTGTTTTCAATCTTCTGCCTGCTTTTTTCAATTCACTAAGTGTGAAAAGTTCTTCCTCTTCGACTTCGCAAGAACTTCAGTTCATCCTAAGGTATGGCTCTGCAGGAGAAAACAAAGACTTTATTATCTTTCTAATCCAATCGGGGTTGTCCAGGCCGGGGGTCTTTTGCCTCGTTACTAATTTCTTAGAAACGATTTTAAAAGCCAGACCCCATGGGTCCTTGTCGACTTCCTCGATTAAGTTCTTCCAGCTACGGCGTCGGGACTTGCGGATCTCTTTCTTGAGGTTTATTTTTACCTCCTTGAAAGCCTCTTTCAGCAAGGGATCTCCCTTAGGTCAGGTATATGTCCTTCTTGCTTTGAGGTATTCCTTTCACAAGGAGGCTAGCTCCACCAGTGCAAGGATTTTCTTACGGGGATGGCGCCTATGCGTGGCATAGACGCATTGCAAGCGGTGACTATTATGTTCCTCACCGCTCGAACCTCCCCATCCAGACTGCTCGGCCTCTTCACCCAGCCCAAGTCCTCAATTAAAAGGGCTTCTCTTAGGGACCGGCCGAACTTTTCCTTGTCGAGTCTCTTCATATTCCACAAGGAGGTTTTCCTCTCTTGTCGAATCTCGTCTCACCCCACTCTGGCGACTTTGCATCGTTGGGTGAGAATTAGCAGCTATACATACGTATATTAGCCACTTCTATCCACACGAACCCAAGGCTCGTCTCTAGAAACTTGTCCACCCGCAATTCGAAGTTGCACAGCTTTATGGCGGCTCTCTTCGCCTTATCCTGATACCAAGGGGCGAGGTCGCTTCCTTGATACTGTTCACTGCAGAACAGGATATCGATCTCATTTTCCTTTGCTGTTTGCATTAGGAGCAGCTGTGCATCCTTACTTGTATGCAGGTTGACCTGCAAAAATTTTAAGAATTTGCCTTTTTAAGCCTCTGCAGCAATTCTCTGTAAACCGGGCAAGAGCTTTTCCCGAAGATATGGACAATATCTGTCTTCCCTAAATCTGTGCATGTTAAACACTTAGGTTGTTCGACAGAACAGTTCTTTGCCATGTGACCCTCACCGCCGCATCTCCGACAGTTTTTAGTTCTATCGGGGCCTTTGCATGATCGGGTCACGTGTCCATATGTAAGGCACTTTAGGCACCTCACAACTTCCAGATGCTCTCTGACTTGGACGTTTATCCATCCTATTTTTACTTTGCCGATCTTTAACAGAGTCTGACTATCAGTCTCTGCTAGGCGGACCAACGCGACTTTTGTGCCACTAAAACGTGGAAGAAGTCTGCACACCATGTCCGTGTCAGGCTTTCCCAACTTCTCCCTCAAAACCGAAACTACATCCTCCTCAGTCGTAGTTTCATCGAAGCCATTCAATTCTAGACACCTCTTATTTACGAGAGCCGTAACCTCGGCCCTACCATGTGAGGCCGAAGCCAGAGCCCCAGCAAACTTTAAGGTGTCACCGCCTTTTCTTACGACCAGAAGAACATCTTTATTGAGTGCCCTCCTGATCCTGAGAACCTCTATATTTGACTCTTCAGGCCTCACAGAGCGTTTTATTTCTGTCACGATCTCAGCGATAGTCTTTGGGTGTTTCGCTGAAATTCTTACTGCCTCTGTATTTCTCGCCTTTGAGGGATACTTTTGGAGCTCCCTCTCTTCTTTCTTTTTTAAGGCCTTCTTTTTGGCCTTTGCCTTTTTATCGAGGACAGCGGCAAAGCCGTCGCCATCTACTGTGTCATCCTTTGAGCAAACTGAAGCGTAAGTCTTTTTGACATTTTTCTCAGCTGCTCCTCCACTACCTGGCTCCAACGGAAGGGTTTGTGCAGGTAAGTCCTCGCGCTTCCTCTTCTCGGACTGGCCATCAGGATGTGGAGTCGCTTCTGGACCATTCCCGCTTCTTCGGCGCTTTCTATCATTTCTTGCACCGCTCGGACTCGCCGCAGCCCACCTCTGTGTTGGTGTAACACAGTTTGCGTTTGTTGGCTCTGGGATTATGAAGGGCTCGGGGATAAATCGCATGTTCCTGTGAATTATTTCGTGCACCTTTCCCAACGCCACCATTCCGTCCTGGACGTCCTTGCTAATGTTTTTCTGCTTTTTGCAGGCACGCCACATACCCTCGAGTATTTTAGGCATTAGTTCGACCTGCTCCACAACATTTTTTTAAAAAATTAAAAATTCAAATTTTTTTAAAAATTCTTCTCCGCAGAATTTTCGTTTGAGCCCCCCCCCAAATCCATGGGGACTGCGACGGTCTTTGAAAGACCGACGGGAGTATTGTCCCCTTGCGGGGTTCCTCCTTGGGGTAGTTAAAGTTTAAATATTAAAAAAAGAATTAACAGTACAAGAATATAAAATTTAATTATAAAAATTAATGAATTTGAAAAAATAGGTTTTAATTATATTTTTTATTTATTAATTAACAAATAAATTAAAGAATTAAATTTCTTTCTTATATTTAAATTTCTTTAATATTTATGAATAATGTATACAGCTAATTATAGCAACTACCATTTAATTAACTCTAATAATTATTATTATTTGGTTTAATTAAATATTTAATTGAAAATAGTCAATTTATTGGTTATTTGAATCAAATAAATTTTTTTTCAGTGTCACCAACAAAATTTAGCAAAATCCATCAAAACATGTAAGAGAAAATTTATCCACAAGAATCAAAATAATCAATCAATAATTAAAAAATAAAGTAGTCAAAATAAATGAATCTGCAAAGTGCGGAAATCAATGTCTCAATAAGGCTTTCTTTAAGAGAAAGCAATAATTATTATTAATATTATTATTGAAAAAAATTATTAATAAATTAATTAATTTATTATTTATTAATATTATTTATTACTTATTTACTATTTTTTATATAGTTTTTATTTATTAATTGATTAATTTATTTATTATTATTACCTAATTATTAATATTATTATTTCAGTTTGTTCAAGATATAAATACAATTTGCTTTTTTAAAATTAAATTCAAAATTAAAAAAATGTTGCCATATTCGGAAATATACGAATTTTCGGATATCCACAGGACCTCTGTAGGATATTCAGAATATCTAGTATTTTGTAATCCAAAACTGAGAAAAAAGTATTTCTCATCGTCTTCCTGTAAATTTTTTTTTTGAAAATTGTTTATCAAGAAATGTTTAAAAACATTTGTCTGTAATAAGATTCTCAATTTTTTTAAAAATAAAATCACACATTTAAATATACAACGAAATAAAAGAATTAAATTTATTATTTATATAATTAAGGGGTTACACCACTGTAAATGCCTCAAAAACAAGGTTTTTAGGGAATTTTTTTTAATGGAAGGAAAGGATATATAGTTATAATGTTTTAGGAAGTTATTGACTGTATATTCAAGTAAAAAAATACAAATTTTTATTAATAAATATTCCAAAATGTCGGCACAGGAACCATTTTAGTAATGCATATTTGTTTCCAGTAGCTCTACGGCAAGCAGTGAAAGTAATGTAAATTTCAGTCTAGAAACAAAAAAAATTTTTTTCTTAATCTACATGAGAATAGCTACAGAAATACGTAAGGGATTTTAAAAATATTGATTTTTGTGTAATTGGCAAGCATTTGAAGAAAAAACTCATTTTTTGAGCAAAAAAAACGACACTTAATTGTTTATAACAATTGTGTAAATTAACTTATCAAAAAACCCCTACGTATTTCTGTTCAAAATTTAATTTTAAAAATGTAATAAAAAAACCCGATTAAAAATATTGAAAATTGTTTGAGTTATACTGCTTGCAGATTTCAAAAACTGTGTTTTGAGAAAAACGCGTTAAAAGAGCAACACCACTACAGCGGGCTATAAGAAGCATTTGTTTAATAATTTTTTTTTAATGTAAGGAAAGGAAATATAGTAAAAATATTTTATGTAATTATTAACTTACATATTCAACTTAAAAATTACTAATTTTAATTAATAAATATTCGAAAATGTCCGCACTGGAGCCATTTTTGTAATGCATGTTTTATGTAAGTTAAAATTCTTCTCCGGTTAAAAGCTTGAAATTTCAATGAAATTGATTTTAGACATGTATAAATCCTTTTCTGCCTTATTCTAGAAGGTTCAAAAAATTTTTTAAACTAATAAAAAAATTAAATTTTTTTTTAAATGTCTACAATGGTGTAACCCCTTAAGAAAAACAACAATTTTTTTATAAATGGGGTACAATTATAATCTTAAATTTGAATAAGAAATTATTGCGTTGATAATAATTTAAAATATTTCCGCCATTTATAAGAGGCACATGAAGCACACTAACGCCGCCCTGGATTAATGTGCCTAAACTAAAAAATACTAAATGTTAGAAAAAAGATGCTAATAGCATGGTCACACCTCGGCTGCCTGCCTGCGCAGGCAGCCGCCACGAGAGTAAGAGAGAGGAGACGAATAATTTAAATTGTCTGACTCTCTTACTCTTATGTATTGCCATGACGACCTGCAGGCAGGCAGCCAGGCAGACGAGCTGTGACCGTACCATAATGCTTATCATAATTGTGTTATGGCTTAATGTTTCAGAAGTCAAAAAGTATAATCTACAAATGTGAGGTTATGTTTGAACAAGTCTTTTAAATTTGAACAAGATGTTGATATATATATATATATATATATATATATATATTTATATATATATATATATATAAACATCTTGTTCAAATTTAAAAGACTTGTTCAAACATAACCTCACATTTGTAGATTATATATATATATATATATATATATATATATATATATATATATATATATGTGAGAGACATTCCATTTCAAAACGAACCACCTTATAAACAATTGCCATTGTAAAGCAATTTTTAAAAAATTATTTCTCCCATTTATTAAAGCCAAACTTTATTCACTATTAGTGATTTTAAAATAAAAATTTCTCAATTTCATGATGGTAAAAAATTTTTTTAAATAAATAATAAAATTTATAGAAAAAATTAAGTTTGAAAAATAACCTTTTGAATATCTCAAAACATATCGTGTCCGATTTTCTTAAAATTTATGTCAAAATATAGCTTAAAAATTCTAGTTTTATTCTATGTAAACATTATAATGGGCAATTCGCGGAAATTTGAGAAATTAATTAAATTTTTCAAGAATTTCTAAGGTTATAATGTATGTATCGAGAGGAATTTGTTTTTTTCAAATTTTTACACTGTTTAACCTTTGACTGCTTCATAAAATTTAATTGGTTCTTAATTTCAACCGAATTGCCCATTGTAATGTTTACATAAAATGAAACTAGAATTTTTAAGCTTCATTTTGACATAAATTTTAAGAAAATCGGACACGACATGTTTTGAGATATTCAAAAGGTTATCTTTCAAACTTAATTTTTTCTATAAATTCTATTATTTAACAAAAAAATTTTTTTACCATCATAAAATTGAAAAATTTTTATTTTAAAATCACTAATAGTAAATAAAGTTTGGCTTTAATAAATAGGAGAAATAATTTTTTGAAAATTGCCTTACAATGTCAATTGTTTATAAGGTGGTTTGTTTTGAAATGGAATGTCCCATATATATATATATATATATATATATATATATATATATATATATATATATATATATATATATATATATATATATATATCAGTCAGATATTGACAATTAATATTTTTCTCAGTGTAATTGTTTTTTAATTAAAATTTATAATTAAATTCAAAGTTTTTAAATGTTTGAATTATATTTAAGAGGATTTTCCTAAATTTCTTAATATTTATATAATTATTTTTAATTGATGAAAAATAATTGTTAATGACGTATTAATATGTTTTTTGTAGAAGTCTGCGTCGAATAGAATTTTAACGGCGGCGGCGTTCAGTCTTAAATCAACCGGCGTGCCGGCGTGTCGATTAGAGCTGTACAATAATAGGTCTGTTCTTGTTGCCTGCACTTCTTTACACTTTAACACCTAACCTGCACTATGCTGTTCTTTTTGCCGGATGTGACGTAATTTTACCATATTTTTCGCTACACTTTCTGCACCTACTCTTGAGGTAGTGTAAAAGTTACACTTAGTGCAGGCAACGAGAGCATACCTAATATCGACGGGTGTTACGAAAAAAAACACAGTCAAGATTCTGAACGAAAAAAAACACTCCCAATGAAAATATAACCAAAAATACAGTTTTCATTTTAAGTTTTCGACACAAATAAAAGAGTTTTTTCGAATTTTTTCTTTCGTATTATAATATTTATATAAAAATTTAATATAATCAAATTAGTTTTTAAAATTAAAATTTCATTTTTTCATTTAAAAATCAGGAGTGTTAGTTTTCGTGAAAAGAAAATTTTAGAGTGTTTTTCTTCGTAACATACATCGATATATACATATCTTTTCAAAATTATTTTTAAATATTTAAATTTTCCCAGAATTTTTCACGAAACAATTGTCAACTCATAGAGATGTCTAACGTGACGTCACCTAAGTCGGTATAGTTGCAGAAAGTAGAGCGATTATCTCCCAGGCCCCAATGTAACATTGGTTTACAAGGGAGATTGCAGAAAATAATGTTTTTCTATAAAATTGTAAAAAAATTATGATAACCAAGCGTGATTTGAATAAAGTAATGAATTTCACAATACATACGTATTTAAAATTAAGTCATCTATTTCCCAAACTTTAAAAAATAAATAAATACCAGTTCTAGCAGACGAAATTCTCTTCGTCTTGTTCTGCTAGAACTGGTATTTGTTTATTTTTTAATGTTTGGGAAATAGGTGACTTAATTTTACATACATATGTATTGTGAAATTCATTACTTTATCCAAATGACACTTGGTTATCATAATTTTTTTACAATTTTATAGAAAAACATTATTTTCTACAATCGCCCTTGTAAACCAGTGTTACATTGGGGCCTGGGAGATAATCGCTCTACTTTCTGCGACTATTCCGATTGAGGTGACGTCACCGTAGACATCTGTGTTAGTAAGACTCTTCACTAAACGTGAAGCAGAAACCTACAATATCGACAAAGTTTCAAAATTCTAGAAGAAATAACAATGTCTAAATCTAGACGTCACCGACAAAACAATTATTTAATTGAAAAACAAATTTGAAGCCATGAAAAAATGAGGGACTAACTCTGCTGAGGCTCGAAACCCAGGACCTATCAATTGCCGGTTGATTGCTCTTCCAATGACCTACAGAGGTCCACATCCAACAAATTTTCATAGCCTTATCGACTCAATAGTCTAGATGGTTCGCATTCTTGTGCTACAAATTATTTAAATTTTCCCAGAATTTTTTACGAAATAAATAATTATAAAAATTTAAATAATTTTTCTAATTTTACGTACAAAATATACACAATTACAAAGATTATGAATAATTGAAATTTTTTAAAATTTAATTGAAAATAATTAATTTTTTTTAAAGTATTTTATTACAATTTTTGAAAATTAACTTTTGCAGAATTTTAATTACAAATTTTACAAATAATAGAATTGAAGGGTGCGCTAAAAGAACGCATTAAGCGACATTTTTTCTTAGGTTAGATTTGCATCAAATTTGACGTTATAAATCTTTTTCTGTACAATATATGGTTAAATCAGTAAGAAATTCTTATTTAGTTAAAAACTATGATAATTACAAACAATTTTTTATTATCAATAAATTGATATTAATTAATGATAATTAGCTCGAAAAGTTAAAGTGTCGTGGTGGCGTTTAATGCTTTCTTTTAGCACACTCTTCAATTATTAAAAATTTGAATGAAAACTTTTTAAATGTAAACTTAAAAATGAAAATTAGCTTCTATTTTTTTAAAATTCAATTATTCAATATTTTCAATTCCATATTCAAAAAAAATCAATTACATTTTCATCAATTCATTTTTCGTTGACCCTGTAATGATCTTAATTTTTGCCAATAAGGATTTGCTCGCCGGATGGAGTCCGGGTCTCTAGAATCGTAAATTCTATCAATTTACTGTGACGCAAGCGCCATCTATATTACATACTAATTAAGAGAAATTTGTGACAGGGTAAAACCAAAATAATAAAACATAATTTTAAACCTTCGAAAGTATATATATTAACAAAATAAAAATAAAATGATAACAAAATTAATAATTAACAAAATTAAATTAAACCATAAAATTAAAATAAAAATATAAAATAATAAAACTGACTCGATACATTGCAAAGAAAAATTAATAAAGAAAGAATTTAAGAATTTGAACAATAACTAGATTTGAGAATTAAATACAATTAATAAAAATATAATATTTAAACAAATGAAAACTTAATAACAACAAAATAGAAAATTTAGTATAACAAAAATGAACAATTTGGCGCGTCCGCCAATTCACTCCTTCATACTCGACTCAATTCTCGCCGTTCTCGATCTCGTTCGGACTGTAATAAAATTTACCCCGTTATTTTACAATATAAATTACAATTTTATGACACTGAAAATTACTGGGTTGATTCTAGAAATTAACCCCCAATTACGCGCGCGGACGGAAACTAGGGTCGTGCACGCTAGGACGGAATTTAAGAAATTACCGAAAAAGAACTAGATATCGAACTACGGTCGATATTCTTGCCCGTCGCGAAATTAGTGTAATGTTTCATGTATGTACTGGACATCCTGACCTGATTAGCTCCTCAAGGCCAAGTTGTCCAGGTGTACGTGTCATATCTGTTGAACGATTAGCTCCTCAGTTCAACAGGGGAAAGTGATGTAATTGTGTGTGTGTAAGGATGGTAAAAATAACATGGATGTCTCAACGTCCCGGGTTAGCGCCCCACGTTCAGTTGAGACAAAAGGTGGAAAAGAGTACAAAGCATACACGGTGGAGCTCCACACGGTCTACCTTGCACCAGGTAAAAATTATTATTTGAGAAAGCGAAGGGTGTTACAGAGACTCGTTAGCTCCCGAAGTCTCTATACATCTCTTTCTAGGAAATTTTTGGAGAGCCGGTGAACAGATTAGCTCCTCTTGTTCTCCAGCTCTTCCGAAGGAAATCATCCCTTGGCCAGGATTAGCTCCTCTCTGTCCAAGGAATAGATCGAGGGTAGGAAAAGACTGTGAGCTGCTGTCGGTCGGCCTCGGAGCAAGCCCCGAGTCCGGTCGTAGGCAGACTGAGTAAATCGAAATGTGCAACCAAGTATATAGATCGCTGGGCCCACAGAAGGTGTAGCGTGAGGTGAGAGAAACCACGTGATGCGCAGCAATGGGTGCGCTATCGGTACTCTCTACCTGTCTGCCGAGCAGTGAGCTCAGTAACTAAGCATACGAAAATGAATGAATTTTACTCTTTCAGAAACTTTAAAACTATGCGATATCATTACAACCCTTACGGTCAGTATTTAATATAAAAACTGCCCTTTATTACTAAACGCCGATAAACAAATAGTTCATCGGCGGCGGCGCGGCGTACACACATGATGAGCAGCGGAGTCAGCGTGACGCGGCGGTGCATAGTTCTGGTTTTTTTATAATAAAAAAATTTATTAATAATAAAATTAAATTATTTAAATAATATTATTTAATTTAATTAAATAAAAATTAAATAAAAGAATAAATAATATTTTACAAAGTAATAATAATATATCTTATTTTTTTATGTGTCAAACATTTTTATAATTTATTACAAATATCCCGTTTGGATTAAAATATATTATGTTAATTTCAAAAGTTGACCTTATTAATTTTAAGTAATTAACTAATTTTATCAATTTTGTTTAACAAACAAATATTGTTTAAAATAGCATTTAGGTAACGCATACAAATTTTCTCCCAAGTGGAAATACAAATGTTGGATTAGTATATAAGAACACTGACTTATTTTCTCAATATAAATTCAGTTCAGTCTATTAAAGTGTGCGTTCACTGTAAAAAGAAAGTTCTAAATTAGAGTTGATATTGGTACTAAAATAAAACCAAATTACGATTTAGTACCAAAATTTGTACTAAATTAATACCTTTCTTTTTACAGTGTTACTTTATCTGTATATTAGGTGATTATATTGATTAGATTGCGTTAAAATTAAGTTATCAATCGACATAGGTAAAATAGATTTCCACTTTACTCATTAGTATGCGACATTCTGTATATGTGCCCAGGGTTGCTACAATTTTTCTCGAATGAAGTTCCCTGACTTTTCCAGGTTTTCCAGGTCTCAAATAATATTTTTCCATATATATTGGAGGTGTGATTTATATAAAAAGTAATTAATTAAAAAGTAAAATTTATCAAAACATATCAGATTTTATTGTTATATTAATAATTTATAGAAAAATAACTCAGTTTCAAACATTTTTCATTGTCGAAAATACAATATTTGAAAATTTTATGTTTTTTAGGGTGTCTATTTTTTGAGAATAATGTTTTTTTTTAATAATTTTAATTGAAAATTTGGAAAATAATTTATATTTTAAATTATAAAATTATAATTACGGTCACTAACTTCCTTTGATTATTTTCGAAAATTTTAAATAAAATTCTTTAAAAGAATATTCAATTATTTTCAATAAAATGTAAAGAAAATTTAATTCATTCAAAAAATTTTAAATAATTTCTTTATAAAAATTCAATTATCTTGAAAGAATAGAATTGAAAAATGTCAAAAATCTTATTTTTCAAAATTTCCAAAAAAAACTTTGCAAAAATTCAATTTTATTATAAAATTTTAAGTGTGTTTTTTTTAAATTAACTAATAAAAATTTTAATTATTTTGAAAGAGAGGGATTTAGATTTAGAGAGTGCAAGGAAAAAAATACCAAAGAGTACTTTTTCATGGTAAAATTCGGAAAAATTCGCCAAAAAATAACATAATTTTAACAGAAAATTATTTTTCAGGTGTTTTCTCATTTTTCCCTGACATTTCCATACAAAATAAAATTCCCTGACATTTCCAGGTTTTCCAGGTTTCCAGATATTGTAGCAACCCTGTGTGCCTGACACTGACATTCGACAATGTTTTTTAGTGAAATCATGTATTTTAGACTTTGATCAACAGACTACTAAATTTTCAAACTCTCTTTCTGGGTTTTAATAGTCAGACTACGAAATATTGATACCGTCGCAGTTTTTCCCTACTTCAGTAGACAATTTACTAAAAACACATAGTGTGTTTAACGAAAACTAGTATACAAAGTTTCTCCGTGTGGAACTGAAATATTATAAAGTGAACCAAAAATATGTAAGACCTTTCCATCAATTAAATCAGTTGAAACTTTTAACTCGGAAGTTTTTGGGGTCGCCGCTGGACAATCTGAAGTCGGTTTTTCAAAATTCAAAGTGGCGGCTCCATTATGACGAATGACAAATTAAAACAGTTGGATTTGATTGAAACTCGTTACGCGGGAGTTTTTAGGGTCGCTGATAACGAATTTTAATTTTAAATATAAATTTAAAATGAGTAATTCAAGTTTTTGATTTTTAAAAATTCAACTTCTAAAATTTTAAGCATATTCCTAACTTAATAAAATTGATAGTTTTCAAAATCCTTGAGTGGCATACTGTTTTTTGAATATCTGTAAGGCAATGCTTCGATCACACTATAAATGGACTTGTTTAAAGTAAAATTGTAGTTGTCCCTTTCAAAAATGTATAAATTTAAATAAAATGTTCGATTTTGCTTCCTCATAAGGAAGCTTTGCATTCGTGACGATTTTTAATTTTTCAAAACATGGTTATATGGACTCATTTTCATCTATGATATATGTATATTAAATTCTGAGCAAATGTCCAGATGTATGTGTGTATGTGTGTGTGTGTATGTCACAAAAAATTGTGTACAAATTATCTCAAACAAATTTTAATGAATTGCCCTGAGATTTTGCAGGTTTATTGCAATCATTAATACCTAAAATCTGACACAAGAATTTTCAAATTTATCCACAAAATTTTTTTTTATACAATTTTTTCAAAATTTGAAAAAAAATTTTTTTGTATTTTTTTAAATAACTTTTTTATTTCTTAATATTTTTATAAATTATTCTCAAAATTACATTCCAGACAAAAAACGAATCGATTGATATATACAAAGTGCACATTTCATTAAAATTTATAAAATTAATCAATATTTTTCTTTTTCACAAAAAATTCAAATTTTGTGTTTTTTGAAATATTACCTTAACATATTAAAATTAAATTAAGCAATTGGTTTATAATATTTTGAGGAAGCAAAATGGTCATGAAATGAACAACTTGTTTTAATATCTATTTAGAAACTTATTGAACTTCTATTTTTATTCTACGCCGCACTATGTATTTTCATAAGAAGACGTTTAATTAAATTTTCTTAAAAAGTGTCATCATTCAATCAAACCTTCACATATTTTCTTACAGTCGTAGCACACTAATAGGATAGTGAAAAAAGTTTGAAAACATATGTCTTTTAACTATTTTCCTTGTAGCTGAATTAATATTTTATTTATGCGCCGGAAAAATAAAAACGTTAAAAATATATACTTTTCTAAAAGTTTCAAATGAAATTTAAGCGTTTTTTTAATTTTAAACTCATAAAATTAATTGACAAATTAATATTTTGTTCTAATACTGTACATAAATGTTACTTAGTATATAATTTAGGCAAATATGATTAAACAATAAGTTTTAATCTGAAATAATACGGACTTTTAAGTGTTCGATTCGAGTATCAGAAAAGTTAACAGTTTCGTGGATTTGCCCATATAACGTATAAAACAATTTAATTCTGTTGAATTATTTTACAATACAACACTCAGAGGATCTTCTAACCTTAAATATCAATCAGCTGTCAAAGATAAAAATACTTAAAATGGTTGAATCCATTTCCAATCAGGCAAGCCGAGTAACTTCAAGTCCACGGCGGGTCTTAATTAACTTTAACTCAAAAGTTCTTGCCCAGATCAGTTCTTTCTTGGTATTGTTTCTGGGATGCCCCCTAATGATTTTAAACATAAAATGAAAAAAATCGGTTGGGCCGTTTTTAAAAAAATTGATTTTTAACATTTTTGAAAGATGTTAATCAACTTATTTTTCCTAAAATGAGTGCAAATAATCGCCACATCTACTTGAGTCATTAAAAATGATATCAGAAAATAGGTCCTAGGTACTAAGTATTTTTAAGTAATAGTCCGGGAGTCAGTGACCAAAACAACTACAACTACAACTATCGATTACTGAAGACATGTAAAAAACAGAAACCCACGTCTAGCAGGCCAGTGCTGGGACAGGGGGCGGCGGCAGGGGGGCGAATAGGTGAAAAATAATAAAAAAATTTCTCATTTCATACCGATTTAAACCTTTAGAAATCGAAAGTTGACATCTACACGAGTGTAAAAATGTGCGTCTGTCAGTTCTGTTTTGGGGTAAAGTATAACAGCACGTGTTTTGACGTGATCTAACCATAACCTCAAAACTGAGGCAATGTAAAATAGGCACATAACTATTTTTAAACATGTCTTTGTAAGAGAATTTAATGTTTACTATTCATATTTTAATTTTAGTTTCAATTATTTTATACGAAAATTTTATAGCGAAATTTCACTGATTCTCAGCGATAAGTATGCCACTATTTCAATTAGCGTATATGCACTGTGAATTAGTGAAATTTCACTGAATAATCAGTGAAATTTCACTGATTAATTAGCGCATATACGCTGATTGAAATTAGTGGCATACTTATCGCTGAGAATCAGTGAAATTTCGCTGATTCATATTTAGAGAGTACTATTAGACTAAAAGGAAAGTTCTGAAATAATTACATAAATTCACATAACCGATTTTTAGAAATGTTAAAAATTAATTAAAATAACTTATTTTTTCATTTTCTTTCTGAGAAAGCATTTTCGAAGGGCTGCCAGACGTACTTTTCCCCAGCCCAGAACTGCCAGACGGACATTTTTACACTCATGTAGATGTCAACTTTTGATTTCTAAAGGTTTTAATCGGTATGAAATGAGAAATTTTTACATTATTTTTCACCCATTTCCCGCATCTTCGAAGGGCTGCCAGACGTACTTTGTCCCAGCCCAGAACTGCCAGGCGCGCATTTTTAGACTTGTTTGAATGTAGACTTTCGATTTCTAAAGGTTTTTATCGGTATGAAATCAGAAAAAATTTTCGATTTTTTTACAATTAACATCCTGCAAAATGTAACAATTTAAAAAAAATGATTTTAAAAAAATCCAAAAAGGGCCATTTTAAAAAAATCGTAACTCCGATCCTATTACAGATAGAATGATAGTTCAACGACGGATTTACTTATAATTTAGTCTACTTCAATTTATTTTCAGTGATATATATGTGGTAGATATACAAAACACTTTTTATTTTTCAAAAACTAAAATAAAAAATTTTTTCTCGATTTTTTTTGCTAACATCTGACTTTAGAAGGCCATAAATCGGAAAAATTGAATGATAAAGTACTCTATTTTTTTTGTTTTCTTTAAAATTTTATACTCTTTAATTATTTTATAGGTTATTTTAGGTGTATATGTACTAGGAGAGAGTAAAATTCAAAAAATCCATTTTTTACCCGTTTTTCACTGTTTTTAATTAATTTTTCTGTTATAAAGTTACTTAAAAATACTTAGTACCTAGGACCTATTTTCTGATATCATTTTTAATGACTCAAGTAGATGTGGCGATTATTTGCACTCATTTTAGGAAAAATAAGTTGATTAACCTCTTTCAAAAATGTTAAAAATCAGTATTTAAAAAAACGGCCCAACCGATTTTTCTTATTTTATGCTTAAAATCATGAGGGGGCATCCCAGAAACAAAACTAAGAAAGAAACGATCTGGGCAAGAACTTCTGGGTTGAAGTTAATTAAGACCCACCGTGAGTCGTAGAATTAGCTGTCGATGAAATATGTTATTTTATATGAAAAATAAAGAGGCACGTATTTTTTTATTTTTCGTAAAAATGTTTTTTAACGAAGTTAACCACATTTGAACTTTGAGCGGTAAAACCCTAAAAAACGGTGAAAAAAATTAATTTACTTGTAATTTTTTTTCTACTGTGTGTTAATATACTTTTCTTCTTGATTCTTATTGGGGGTCTTCTTTTCTTAGAAACCCCGTTTAAAATTTATAAATAACTTCAAAATTAAAAAAATGGCGGCAGATTTTCAAAAAAAAAATAAACTTACTTTTCTCAAAAACATCACCTTTTTTTTGCTCAAATTTTTAGAGTTTTTTTTTATATGTAAAAAAGTGCCCTTTTTAGCACCGCGTTATGAAAAAGATTTTTCATAACCAAAATTGTTGTTAATGTTTACTTAAGTGACAGATATTTTGACACGCTGAGGAAATTGACGTAAGTACTATTTTTTTCTAATTATATATTAATTTTATTTTTCTAATAATTATAATAATTAACGTCGGTTTTCTATTTCTATAATTATTAGAAAAATAAAATTAATATATAATTAGAAATAAATAATAGTTACCCCAATTTCCTCAGCGTGTCAAAATATCTATCACTTAAGTAAACATTAACAACAATTTTGGTTATGAAAAATCTTTTTTATCACGCGGTGCTAAAAAGGGCACTTTTTTACACCTTGTTATGAAAAATATCGTTCTTAACTTGTGCGAGCAGTTAGTAATTTTTGAATGAAGACTTTTTTTGGAATAAACTGTAGGCGAAGCGAAGCTTTGCAAACTTTCATTTGTTTTTGTTCTTTGTTTCAAACAAATAACTTCAATAATTTTGAACTTAAAAAAAAATTTTCGAAAAAAAATTCTTCTAACTACAAATATTGTTTATCCCACTTGAAACTCATGTGATTTCTTCTTTATATTAATACGAAGTCACTCTAAAAATTTGAGCAAAAAAAGGTGGTGTTTTCGAGAAAATTAAGTTTTTTTTAAAATCTGCCGCCATTTTTTTAATTTTGAAGTTATTTGTTACGGTAAATTGCTCAATATAAGGAGTGGTGCATCCAAGTCATTGAACTCGGATCACGCCACTGACTAAATCTGCAAGCTTGCAGAATTGGCTTGGAAACAATCAAGTGCAATAAACTATTAAGTTTATTGCATATATACGATTTCCTCATTAAATCGTCTTTCAATAAAATTGATTGACACAAGGAAATCTGGCCAGTTGAGTTTAGGCCGTGTAGCCGACAGCTAGCTCAGGCAATTAAGCCTGTAGTTTTCTGTCTAGGCAATAGAAGCCTGAAGTTTAAGTCCAGCAAGTTAGCCGTGTTGATGTGAAATAATCTCAAAGGTTTAAAGAATTTAATAAGAAGTTTATTGAGAAAAGTGAATTTAGTTGAGAAAAATATAAATTAATAATATAAAAAAAGAAGGTTGAATTAAAAAATATATGATTAAAATAATAAAGAATAAATAAAGCGATATAATTGAAAAGATAAAAAGTGAAAAATAATATTGATCTTAAAAAATAATTAAAAAATAAAAGAGTTAAAAAGAAAAGGATTTAAAAAAATAAAGAATCTGTGAAACAAATAAAGTTATTCATAATTTCGCCGCGAAAAGAAACGACTACATTGGATTAAAGTGACGAATCGAAGGAAATACTGAGTAGTGAGTATTATAATACTAAAAGTAGAAATATATTCTACTCTACGAATTACACATATTACACTTTTCATTCACACATATATAAGCACTCTTTTTATACATACACCATCATTTTATTTCCGTGCACACATAAAAATTAGAATTTATTTGTATTAGGTAATTTCTCAGATAAAATATAATTACTGTTATTTTCATCTTAATTTGTTTATGATTTTCATAACCTAAAAATTATATTTCCTTTTCTTTTTTTAAGGAATAAGGATCTCAACCTATTAACTGAATAATAGTTAAGTAGAGAGGGGATCCACTACCTTTTACGTTTTTCGTCCGAAGGACACGTTTAGTTACAGTCGAATTAACATCTCTTTATAAAATAATTAATTTTCATTAATTTCTACTTTAACATTATTTATAAATTTTAAACGGGATTTCGAAGAGAAGAAGACCCCCAATAAGAATCAAGAAGAAAAGTTTATTAACATACAGTAGAAAAAAATTACAAGTAAAACCAATTTTTTTCACCGTTTTTTAGAGTTTTACCGCTCAAAGTTAATTTAAAACATTTTTACGAAAAATAAAAAAATACGTGTCTCTTTATTTTTCATATAAAATAACGTATTTTATCGACAGATAATTCTACGACTTAAAGTTAGTCGGCTTGCCTGATTTAAAATGGATTCAACCAAATGTAAAATTGCACTTATTTCTCTCGTTTGGAGGTGCTGTTATCAGTGAATATGAGGCTAATAGTTTTCGCGTGTCTGTCGATTTTATTGCAAAGAAGTACAGTCAATATTAGGCAATTTTCCCATTGGAGAACCACAGATATAACAATTAATTGGTATTGCAATCTTTAATTCCGTTTTTCTCGAAATGAGGGTTTTTGCATTCTAAACATTGAAATTCTTTAATTCAGCGAATTTTTTATTTAAACAGTTGGCTAAGTACCTGAATCACTGGGGGATCAGTCAGAGGAAATGAAAGACTAAAAAATCTTGACGAAAACAAGATCCAAGAGGTTATTAATAGGTTGAGAACCAACGGTGTCAATAATGCCGAATTTGTTAAAAGCAGACATTGAAAAATAGTGTCGAAGGGAACATTAAACATATTAACCTCATTGAGGTTAGAAAAACGCAGAACTTTTGACAGTAATGAGATTAGTCTAATCTGACAAATATCACGTATATGTTATGACCTAACGTAGTTCTCTATGCGAACACAAAAGTGATTGTACAACTGCGCTTTGTACTATATATAAATTAATTTTTCGACAAGTTGAATATAACAAAAATGTATTTTTAAACATTAATAAATGTTCAACAAATCCAAGTAAATTAATTAAAGTGATAAGTTCAAAGCGTATTTACACAGTGAATATGTCATATTTTATGATCCAATACCAAGTATCACAAAAATGTTCACAAGTAAAATTTTCATCATGATGTTTTAAAATGACCATCAAGTTTGGTTGTGGGCATACAAATTGAGTCGGTTGTGAACACCACTTTTATTTTTGATAAATCGTGAAATATCGTTGTTAATATAATCATATGTAGGGTAAGTGATACAGTCTTCGGCCACTTAAGGACAGGCCGAAACATTTTATTTTTTTCCAAAAAATGGTCAACTTTTCGATTTTTTAAATATTTGTTATCAGTTCGTGGCACTTTTGCGTTAAAAATTTACTAATTGTCTTTAACGAATAAAATAAAACAATATGCGAATAAATAAAACAATAATTTCACAAAAAGTGGAAAACCTCTATAGCCGGCCATTGATACAATAGTCGGACACAACAGATAAAGTAGTCGGCCACCATAAATATTAATAAATATTAGCTAATCTAAGAAGTTTTTTATTTAATTTGATATTAGAACTTGAAATCTAGAGTCTTTTTGTTGAAAATAAATATTATTTTCAAAGAAACATTATTGTATTCTTTTATTATTACGTGTTTAAAGTCACGCATTATAGGCTATGTCAGTTGTACACACAAAGTATCGTCGCTTAATAAGCACCTGTCAAATGTACCATAACGTGAAATTTTATTTTCTCGAATTATTTTAAAACACTTAAAAGTTATTAATATGCAATATTTTTGTTTATCGCGGAACTCTAGGTTATCAGGAAAATTAAAAAAAATTTTTCACCTTTCGACATCAGTGATTTCTTTAAATTTCACGAAAAATAAGAGAAAGTGGCCGACCACTGGGGGGTGGCCGAACTTACTCTCACTTACCCTAATTCCTTACAACATTTAATGGTGTTTTATGAATTTTAAGAGTTTCGTGGTCCAGCACGGAAATTAATATAATGAGACTTTGATGTCCATACGTCGTTCGCAGTTTTAGTAATTGTAGTAACTGGGCAGTTCAGGTTCAGTGTGAGAAATCTTATATGCCCTTACATAGGGAGCATGTAATGTCAGAATTAGAAGAAATCATCCTTATGTAGTTGATGAATGGTTACTTAATAAATTTTTTGGCATTTTTAATAGATTTTTCAAGATTGCCCACAACCGAACCAAAATTTTCTTTTCTTGAAAAATGACCAATTAATTGAATTTTTAAAAAAAATTTTCTAGTCAACAGAATAAATTTATTTTCTTCACGAGTAGTTAGCTTAGGTCCCTAGCTTTAAATACATATACATATGTTTGCTTAATATCTACAAGGACACAAATTATAAGTCAAAAACGAAACTATGCCCACAACCGAACCTATTCCCTTATTTTATACTAACTTTTCATTTTTATTTCCAATTTCAGTCATAAAACTCGTTCAAACCTTAAATATAACCCGATTCATTGAGCTGTCATCTCATAAATGTCATAAACAACCGTGTAGCAGACGATACATTATAATTCTGTATTTTTCCTCAAGGGGCGCTCGAGACAGTAGGGAGATGAAAACTTCACTACTCTGACCCCCCTATTTGGGGGCCAATAATTGTAGGCCGTTTCATCTCCTTATCCTACTTCATGGTTTCAGGCATGAAGGAGGATAAGGAGATGAAACGCCTGCAGTGTATAGCAGAAAAAGTAGACACCAAAATGGGGGTTCAGAGTAGTGCGGTTTTTCTCTCCCTACTGGTTATAGCGCTCACAGTGATAATTTTATAAACTGTTTTGTTACGTGATCTAAAGAGAAAAACATAAATATAACCTCAATGTTTTTGTAGTGAAATGACTCATGAATTTATTATTTTATACTAACTTTTCATTTTTATTTCCAATTTCAGTAATAAAACTCGTTGAAACCTTAAATGTAACCCGATTTATTCAGCTGTCATCTCATAAATGTCATAAACAACCGTGCAGCAGACGATACATTATAATTCAGTACTTTCCCTCAAGGGGCGCTCGAGACAGTAGGGAGATGAAAACTTCTCTGAAAAAGTCTCTGTTGGGGCTAAAACTGGTTAGAACTGTAGGTGAGCAAGCGAGTCTATTGAATCACCATCAGATTATTATCAGATCACTCGCACATTATTATCTGAACATTTAGCGTTGGTTTGGATCATTGACATTCTAGCTAAGGTCAAATATTTATGAAGCCTGAGCAAGTTAGCAATTTATATTTGGAAGAAGTACTGGACTCCTGGAGTCTCTCTATATGGGAACTCTGATTCGAGATGTCAGAATCGTATACAGCGGTATAAGAAAAATAAGAAACTATGATAAATATGATTATCGATTTATGGCTAATATAACATTTTAAAATTGTTTATTTTTAGAATTCTTTTTAGAAGTTGTAAATCAGGAAAATTCGCGTCGACTAATGGATAATTTTAGAGTATGATTCAAGCTTGAATTTCTAATAATAGAGAAGTAGTTCTGAGCGTAAGAATTCCCTTCTAGAACACCTAGTTACATTCATTCAAGTTAAAATTTGCAGGCCTATGATGATAGAACTGTACACTGAGAAAATGTTTTGTACAAACTTTAGTCAAAAGCTGTGTAAAATGGCTACACATGCGCTTTTGAATAAAGTTTAACCAACTGTAGTTCAAAATACATTTTTGGTAAGTGAAAATAAAATTGGTCAGTTTTTAAATTAAATTTCATAAAATTTCAACAATACTTTGTAAAGAAAAGAAATGTGTTGGAATAAAGCCTAGTTTACGTTTGAACACAATATAAACAAAAAAAATGAGAGAACGTATTCAACACATTTCAGAGAGTGACCTATCCCAAGTAGAAATGTCCGGAGTTATGACGGAGTTAAACACGGGCATGGTACTGCCTCAGTACTGATCGTCGGTACTGACATTCGGAACCCGATCAGTACTGGGAGTATACTGACTCCAAAACCGAATCAGTAATATGTCGGAGTTAAAAAAGTGTTAAAATCAGTACTGGCAGAAAACTGGCATAACACCAAATCAGTACTGCGAAGGAGTTATAAAAAATAAACAAACTTTGTTATAATGGCATTAAACCGGCCACTATTAATAACAACATCGTTTGATTTATTAACTATTAAAATATTTTCCAATATTTTTAAAAACATTATTCATCAACAATAACGCCAAACACTTAATTAACATATTATTAATTATTAATTAACAGGTATATGTCATAATAATAATAAATTATTATTTATTAATTATTTTTACGTGTTATTAATAATAACATTTTTTTCATTTTTTTTAAATGTAAAAATATATACATTTTTCTATTATTATTTAAATAAATAATTAAATAAATAATTTTTACCATATTTTTATGCTATACCTATTAATTAATATGTAATGTCTTGTTAAAATGTATATAAATATATAGAACATATATTTATAATAATTTTTCTTGAAATAAATATATTATACAGTAAATTCATTATTATAGCAGTGTCTATATCCTTCGTATAATTCAAAAGGAAGTTTAAAAAAATATACTCTCAAGCTTGCGTGGCTGTGCGGTTAGTGTATTTGACTTGCGTCCTCGAGGTTTAGGGTTCGATCCCCCGTGCGTGCGATGTTTTTCCGTCTTAGTTCTAAGTGTTTAGTGTATAATTCTCAACAGTATTACATAAAATATAAATTAAATAATAATAGATAATAGTAATAATAATTTAGTAATTAATTTAAATAAATAAGATTGTCCAAATTAATGAAAAAAATAAGAAAATTTTTTTCAAAAACTTATTTCAATTAAAGGAATTTTTATAATTAGTTACATTTTTGTTGATACTCATAAAAGTTTATTTACTACAGAAATATTAATAATAATTATTAGTACTCAATAAATTACTCCCTCTCCTTTAATAATCAAATAACAAATTAATATAAGCTACTAAAGGTAAATTTTCTTTTATAGAACGCGCTGCAGCATTTTCCAAATTTGTTAAATTTTACCTGCGAATCAGTAATTAGGCGGTGTTCTGCCAGTGATATTTCAGTACTGACTTAGTACTGACTGCCGGTAAAAAATCAGTACTGGACAGCGTTACCAGCCAGGGATTTCCCAGTACTGATTTAGTACTGGAGTCAGTACTGCTATACTGCCAGTCAGTACTGGGTCAGTACAATGCCAGTATTACATTTCTACTTGGGATGGAAACTTAAATTTCAGTCAAAAGTTGAGTAAAATGTGAACAAGCTATTGGTAAAATGTGGGGAAGGAAATGTGGTGGGGAGACTAGTAAAATCATCATTCCTACATACCGACGGTTGATTCCTAAGACTAATTCCTGTATTACCAACATTTTTAAAGCGATAAAAAAAATTAATTACTTATCGATTGTTGATTTTTATATGTTGTACGAATTTCTGCATTACCTTAACATTTTGCATTAAACAATATCTCTATTTCACTCATACACCTTATAAATACTCAAACACAAATACAACACTCAACATATAACATAACCTAACCTAATATACACATATAACGTAAGACTAAGTTCGCACACATTTACATATAAATGAATGATTTGAACTGTCCTTATATAGTAAGTGACAGAGTTGATTCACAACTTGCGAGAAACGGATTAAAAATGAATAACTAATTAATTACTTGTTATTTTAGTTTTATTATTTTATTATTGGTTTTAAATTAAATAAAACAATTCGTGATCAATTAATAAAGTGTTATTATTTATAAATTAAAAATTTCTTTGGATTTTTCAACTTATCTTTACAAATATAAATAAAACATTAATCTATTTAAAAAGTTAAAATAAAAATAAGTTAAAATAAATATTTACCCGAATAAATCTTATTTTATTTTAAAATAAATAACTAATTAAAAGATAAAATAATTTTAAATTTATATATTAACAGATTTTTTCACCTATATATATTTCTATATTTATACATGTTTTTCTTTTATAAATTTATACAGACACAAAAGCAAATAAGAAATAAAGAAAATAGTTTAATTTAACATCATAATCTATAATATCTTTATTTCATGTAAATTATAACTTTTAAATAATTAAAATAATAAATTATTGATAATTAATATCTTTGATCTTTCTTAACTATTTTGTTAAAAGTAAATGTTAGTAATTAAGGTTTGATAGATTTTAAAATACATTTATAAATATTGTTAAAAGGACAAATTTCCTAAGGGCTCCTAGAATTTCACATACAGTCCTGATAGTATAGTTGCGTGGTGGGGCTTTCATTTTACCCAACTTCTGGACAAATTGTGACACACGTAGGTAAATATCTACCAAAGTACAGAATAAAGTATTAAAAATAGTAAATCAGTTTATGATCAAATGCATATCAAAGTTTAATCTAATGTCTGTTTTAATCTTTAAATTACTTTTTGAAAATTCTTTGGAAAATGCATTTTAATAACCATACAAGAGAATTTTAAACATTATTAAAATGCCTATGTGTAGCCATTTTAACCAACTTTTGACTAAACTTTATGCAAAATATTTTCTCAGTGTACATGCTTTAATATTTAGGATATTTTGCTACTTGTAGCTGTATCGTAACAGTAATGGAATTAGACAAATCATGGAAGCTGAGAGCACTAATGTTTTTATTAGTGTTTAGTTATTAAAAAACTTTGCAGAATGCTGTTTCAAAAGTAATTGACATAGCAACTAAAAGAACAAGCCATCTCAAATTTTAATATTCAACAAATTAAAAGAAATTTTGAAAAAGCATAAAGATAAATTTTTGTACATTCACTGAAAAAAATTCATGAGACATTTTCAACTGCATTCCCTTAGTAAAGTAAAAAGTAATAAAAAGAACTACTTTTTTAGTTAGTCTGATAATCATTACATACTTATTTTAACTATTTTATAATTTGTTTAGCAGTGCCGGCCTTAGCCGTTTTATCGCCCTTGTGCGAAATTTTGAAAGCGCCCCTTGTAAGGCGAGGTTTTGTCTAATTTTTGGATAATTCAGTTTTTTTGAAAATTTTAATATCATTATTAACAAACGAAAAACAATATAATGAATTAAATATTGCAATTTATTATAATTATTTATACACATATATATTTTTTCAATGAAAAATTTTTCGTTCTGCAAATTTTTACCAAAGGCGAAGGTGTAAATGCTCTCTCAGTAAATAAAAAACATAAAAAATTTTTTCTTAAAAGCGCCTTCAAAGTAGCGGCGCCCCCTACAGCGTGGCGCCCCTGTGCGACCGCACAAGCGCGCACTACCCTAAAGCCGGCACTGTTGTTTAGTTAAAGTAAAATAGTACCCACATAGCACAATGTTTTATATCAATATTTCTTATTGAACTAAGAAAAGTAGTTAATGCAATTGTATTGTAACTTTATTCAACTACATATCTAATAACACTGGTCAACAAAAAGTTACTTTTTTCTGATTCAAAAATCGGACAAAGATATTCTCATAGGATTTTCATCGCTGAACACAAATATGACCTGCAAAAGTGCCCATCACGTCGAGATTTTGCGAAAAATGGACTCAAAGTTAAAAAAACCCTGTTTTTGGTTATTTTTTATCACGTGTAGAGAATGATGCCGACATGCTAGAAGTCTCTAATTAGGCGTAAATTAACGCTTGAACTGTCAACCATAAAAATCAAATCAAAAAGGTTTTGAATTAGTCAACAATTTTCATATAGAACAACTTTTTCATGTGTGCGCGTGCTCTACTTGTACTCATAGAGCGGTACACTGTGGCACTCTTGCTTATTAATTTTATTTGGGCTATTTATTCTTATTTATCATTTTTGGGATCGCTAATTAATACGAATTTTGAAACCACCATTTTGAATTTTTTAATTTTGACTTAAGATTCTTAATCATCGACCTCGGAAACCCCCAAATACCAAGTTTTAGTCAAATCTATCAATTTTCAAAATTTATATGTCCGCCATTTTGAAACCGTCATTTTTAATTGTTTAATAACGATCTTACATTCAATCAGCAACATTCAGCAAGCCCAAAAATGATAAATAACAATAAATAGCGCAAATAAAATTAATAAGTATAAGAGTACCATAGTGTTCCCTCAAGGGAAATGCCTGCAGAAAATTGTTGAAAAACCCTGATTTTTTATTAAGTTCTGAAATTTGTGATCATATTGTTGGTCTGTTTTCCTTAGTCCCGTATGTGTCAGCGTTTAAAGCTATTGATAAAATAGTTCATAATTGTTCATAATCGCGAATTTTTAAAGCTCTGGAATAGAAGAAAATTAAACAATATTACAGATCCCAATTACCCTGTAAAATTGAAGGAAACGATTGTGGACTGTTCCTCCAAGCACATTTAAAAAATATCTGAATTAAAACTTTATACTAAAATATATGTATAGATATATATTTATATTAATAACATGTAATGTAACATGCAAATAATATGTTACATAAATTTTCTTTTCTACAATATATATTTCTTTCACATTCGTTTGAAAAATTCCCTATCTTATATAATTTACAATTTTTGCAAAAATAAAATTTTGTTTGCTAAAAGGCATTTCTTAATGTCTTTTCTAGAATGTGAAGAATTATAAAAACTCACATACATGTGCCAGCGTTATATAGGGTACATTTAAATATCTTAATCCAAATTTTTTTTTCTTTAAAATTCCTAATTCACCCCAAACATGGGGTGTTTTTTACTTAAATGAACAGCTACGATTTTGGGGTAAAGTTTTCTTACATTTGGGGGTACTAAAGTATCACTGACCACCAATAAATGTTTTGGGCATCGTGGAAAAACTTTTTTTTCCTTCCAGCCACCTGTGGCACATGAAAAAGTTGTGCTAATTGAAAATTTATGACTGTTTCAGTACTTTTTGGATTTGATTCTTATATTTGATAGTTCGAGCTTTTTGAAACTTTGAGACCAGCTTTCTCAAAATCTCGACGTGATTGGCACTTTTGGAGGTCATATTCGTGTTCATCGATGAAAATCCTATAAGAATATCATTGTCCAATCTTTGAATCATTTTTCGTGTCGACCAGTTTAATTAATGTAAGTTCAAAAATATCTTTGGGCACTTATTGAATTAAAGAAAGTAGTTAAAAAGTAATCAAAACTTTGAATTTTGTTCAGTGTAAGATTTCCAAAAATTCTTTGTTTTAAAAAGGTTTTCACATATGTAGTCTGATTATTTTAAGTGCAAATCAAAGAGAAAGTGCAATAATTTATTACTAAAAAGACTAAAATTAATAAGGACTAGAAAGGTGAATGGATATCCAAATTATACTAGAAATTAAAAATTATATGCTTAGCAACTTTTATCAAAATCAACATTTTAAGTATAACAGATATTCATCTTAGTAACAAAAATAGAAAATATATGAGCTTTAAAAATTTTTCTATTATCTTATACTCATTAACTAAAAATATTATGTATGCATTACTTATTACATGTCAAGAAATTTAAAACAATATATAGTTTAGAAAGTTCATTACAAATTTTCATTCTATGCTGTTTCATTAAACATTTGTGATATTATTTCCAATAATGAAAATATAATTCAGTTTATAGAAGTGTTTAACTTTACAGTATATTTACTAGTTTTCAAAAAATTTCTCTGCTTACTAGAGTAAATAGAAAATTTAGTTTGTGTAACAGTTTAGCTACATTAAGTACAGCTTTCTTCTATGAAAAGAAAAAATATTTTTTCTGCAATAGAATAGAAGTTGTAATTATCTACTTTATTAGAATGTTAATTAAAATTGCATGCAGAGTTGTGTGTCTCTACGTTTCTTTCTGGTAATGATCTTTTATCTTTTATACATTGTTCAAATGTAATAACTCGATTAACTATTTATTTACTAAACTTATAAATTGAAATTCTAGTCAATTAGTTGTCTAAATTTTGTTTGGAAACTAATTTTTCAGATATAGATCGATGTGATTAAAAACTGGATCAATTTTAAAATAGAAAGAAGGGACTTTGCAACTTGAGAAAGAATACTTGAAGCATTTTTGTTTTAAATTGGTAACACCACAATATATCTAAAACTAATAAATAATTAATATATAACAAATAATTTTTTTATTACTGCAGTGAAAATAATATCAGTTTCGGTACTGCATGATAGTATAATGAATTGTAATTTTATCAGTTAATAAATTTTTTCAATTTGCTCTAGTGTTCAAAGAGTCTATTACATTAATACACTAATAGAAGAAAAAACGTAAATCTAATAAATCCAAGAAAAATTTAAACACACATATAATAAATACGGATCTCTTTTTATGCGAGAATTAAAAAAATATGAATTAATGTTTACAGCACAAATTATGTTTGATGAAATATGATTTTCTTTAACTAAGGATAGCTAAATTTTTACTTAATTAAGGGCGAACATGCGAACGTGCAACAACGAAATGATTTTAATTACGTGCAAACATTTCTTCTTAGTCGGTCGGAACTTACGTAATAACTTATGCGGTTGCACCAACAATGAATTAGTTGCAGATTTAAAGATTTTTAATAAAATATGAAATTAGGGCTAAAGTTAAATTGAAAAATTGTCTTGAATGAATAGTTTAGATATTGTTTAACTGTCTATATTGAAAATTGAAAAGTCGTAGATTTCCTTGATTATCCTTAGAGGCGAAACTGTAATAACGCATCCGCAAAGCAATAAAATAGTTACTAACCTTTTCGAGTCAATGCATCAGTACTGCTCATATGTGGTGGCGGTGGACATCTCCTGTTTGGCGGATAGTGACTCAATTCCTCATACATATGTCTTCTCGGATCCCACGTTGAGTGGCTTCTTATTGAGCCAGGACCACCTGCCAAATAAACACTACAACATCCATTCTACTTGCTATAGCCTACCAACACTTATTTCAGCGCGCAACATAAATTATTCTTGATTCTTACGATTCCTTGTGTTTTATTTGACTCCAGAACCATGCTATCAGCTTAAAAATACACATGAATTTAGGAAACAATTTCAATAACTTTCAACTATGTTAAGTGGTGGAAACTTGTCTTACACTTTTACATTATAACAATTTTTGGGTTTCAATTGTTGCCACGCCATTTAGACAAGCTACTTTCTCTGGAAGAGGGCACACCTGTTAAGAATCTAAATTGATTCAATAGTGAATCTCTTTCGTCTTACGTTGAGTTTTCTTTGAGTGTTTACATCCGGGTAAAAATGTTGGGAAGCTAATGAAGATTGCTATTGGTATCCTGGTTGGTAGTTTTATCACAGGACATAAGCGAATGGGCAAAATCAGTTCTGATCGAAATTGCACAAATTATGAACAAATGTTTCCATCAGGGCTTCAACAGTAAACTTACGATGTGCCAAACATCAACTATAGTACTAAAAGATAAAAAATGTGAATTTTTACGATATGTCGGTTTGGCGAGGAATGTCTCAAATATAAAAAGAATTATGTACATATATTATGGCATTTACCAAATTTCTTAGAAAAGTAATTGGATTTTTTAAAAATTCATTAGACGAGAAGAAATATAGTTTGTTTTCCACACACTTAACATATCTGAGAAGAATGTAGTAAATATAAAATTGAATCTGTCATTTCGGTGAAAAAGTGTTATAAAAAATGAAGAAGCAAAGCAAGGTATTTATAATCTATTAAAAATAGTAAGCGTGATTCTAGCAACCTGTGAAATGATGTGAGTAGGGATGGCATGTAAAATGTAATTTGTAAATACACATGGAACAAGGCGAAGAATAGTAAATATTTTCATCCATGCGTATGTAATGACGCTGACCGTTTACTACCTATAAATTGTCTTTCTATTCACTCAGAAGAAAGAACGTGCTGATGCGACAATAATGATAAGTAAAGGTCATCATTAGATTATTAGCTGGTTGGGCTTACTTATGACTGTACCTCTCTTGATACGATCACACGTATTGTAGTTTGATCCTGGAACTGGGGGCAATTTCCGGTTTGGTGGCGCTATGTAGCCGAGTTCATCTCGAAGGTCAGGCCTTCGCTTATCTAGAGTTGTGCCTACGACTCCAGTTTGCTGATACACCACATCATCTAGCGTAAGAAAGAAAATCAGTATTATCGGGATGCATATTGAATTACTATAAACTGCATTAGTTACAATATCGGACGAAACATATTTATAGTATATCGTAACTTTCACGTAGTGAAATGTTAAATTTGTTTTATAACAAAAAATTAACTAAAATTTGAGTGTAGAGATAAAATCTCATTAAATGATCAGTTATTACTATAGTTTAAACAACATTATTGATATGACGAATTCCACGTCAAGTGACCCAGGTCAAAAATTTACATGGAATATTTGAAAAATTTGTAGTTTCTTTAAAACAAAACGAAAAGACGTTTCCTATTTTGGGGTTTTCTGCTGTTTTTCAACACTTTCAAATAGTGTAAACAAATTTAGAGAAAAAATTTTTTGACCTTGAAAACTTATATTAAAAAATAAAATTTCAATTTTCTATCAAAAGGACATTTTTTATTTTTTTAACAAAATTTTTATCATAAAGTTGAGGTTTTTTCCTAAAAAAAATGTATAAGTCAAAAAGTGAGACAAGAAATTGTAAATGGTTAATTTAATCATTTACTTCTGCAGTGCACCGACCCACAGTGGAATTTTTTTTACAATTTGCTATTAAAAAATGTCTACAGCTTACAATTTTTAATCGATTTGAGTGTTCTTTGATTTAAATTAAAGGGGAATAAATTCTTAAGACATCTCATGAGGCCGATTTTAGGGATTTTAATTGTTTATAATTTTTTTTAATTCAAGCTAACAAATTAATACACTTTTCTAAAAAAGGACGTCTATTTTCTTATTCCGTTGCTACATATGATCTAAATCAATTCAAATTTATCCAATATGACCACCAGACCACCTAAAGCATAAAATAATTTATTGTAATTGTTATAAACAATATACAGCCAAACAACGCACAGGGGCGGTGGATTGCAGAAGTAAATGTTTATTTTGACAAATTAAAATTTTTTGTCCCACTTTTCGACGTATACATTTTTTATTTTTACATATAAGACAAAAAATTTAAACTTTGACCCCCTCCAGTTAGACCTGTGCGGTAAACCGATATACCGGTTTTTTTTCGGTATTACTGGAAACCGGTTTCCGGTTATGAATTCCAGGTTTAAGGTTTTGTTTTTTTAACTGGTTTTATTTTTTAAACCGGTTTTTCAAGAAATACCGGTTTTATTTTTTAAATCGGTTTTTCAAGAAATACCGGCTTTTCGAACGCAATAAGAAATGACTTGCGCGTTACGCCTTCGTAAGAGCTACACAACCCTAAAATTTGAAATTTTGAACATGAAAAAGCAATATTTTACTTTACAGATCAATTAAAAAATTTTGTTTTTAAAAAACAACCTGATTTTTGTAATAAACCAAATTTTCTTAACTCAGTTTTCTTTTTAAATAAAATGGTATTTGAAAACCCGTTTTTTAAATGCTCGTATTCAAAATACCGGTATTTAAAAAAACCAGTTTCTTAAAAAATACCGGTATTTAAAAAAACAGTTAAAAACCGGTATTTAAAAAAATACCGGTATTTAAAAAAACCGATGAAAAAATACCTGTATTTTTTTTAATACCGTAAACCGACTGAAAAACCGATTTTTTCAAAAACCGGTTATGGATTTTTAATACCGCACAGGCATACCTCCAGTTTTTACATTTGTTTAAATAAATTAATAATATTTGATATTCTTAATTGTACCTAATAGGACTACTGTTTATGCAAACTTTTTACCTGATCCCAAACATTTCAAATTTAGACCTAGGTCACTTTACGTATAACCTGTCATATATATATATATATAGTCCGAATTTGTAACAAATTTCTGAATTACAAAATTTATAAGAACATAAAAGCATAGCCCTTCAAAAAAGATCCTTTGCGGCAAACTAAACAACAATTTTGATGACAGATTTGTTCTATAGCATCAGATGTGCTCGTAATCTCAAACAATGTGGGTAATTGTTGAATTTGTTTCAATACTTAATGATGTTAATGTTTGACTTTAAAAATTAAAAAGCAAAATTAAATTTCAGTATCTTAGAAAACACTATATGCTTCAATTTTTTATTGATAAAGAAAGCTCAAAAATCGAACAATGACCCTTAGTTACTAAATTCCTAAACAGCAAACACTTCCGGTGAATGCTCTTTCGTAGGGCTATGAAATTCAAATAGCTTTGCAGTAAGACCGATTTTAAAATAGATAATGAAGTGATTTTATAAATATGGTTCAATTATATACTGTTTAAGCTTTAGAATAATATTCTACGTATAACGATTAAAAGAAAATTTTAATTTTCTGAAAATGGCTTGAAACTCTAGTAAATTGTTACTTTATATAAAAGTAAGAAAATCCTAAAATAATGAGACTTGACAGATTTCAATTTCTGTATAGTGAATTTTAAAGAATTTTTTTGTGTACTTTTTATTCCAAAAATCTTTTCTTTTAATTACATATCAATTTAAATCTTTTAATTTTTGTAGAAATTATATTAATTTCAATGAAACAATGTCTCTTAAAATCTCAATTTTTCTTTTATATCAGTGCAGGTGAAATTGCTTTTTACTAATTCAATTAAAATTCTGACAAATGAATAACAATCTAATAGGTCTTTCTGCATCTGCCGTTCTTATTTATCTAAAGTATCGTAATTTTGTACATTGTCCTTCGTAATATTTTTCATCGGCCGACGAAATTCCTCTAAGTCTTGTAGTTTCTGGGCCCCCAGCTCTTCTGGAGAGTGCTACACAGATGACTACAATTCCTACAATAATGACAACGACAGTAGCTGCTGCTGGTACAATTACATTGATATCGAGCCATTCCGGTAAGAAAGAAAAAATCTTCTTGACAGCCAGGTCGTTAGTTTCGCCTTCCACGATGTTCGCCTTGCCAGTGTCACTTCGGAAGGGCGGTGCAATTGTACCTGTTAAATAAACAAACCGTTTAAATACTATTTCTTACCTTTTTCGTTATCGTGACCTTTCCCTTTGAGAACACAAATAACGATGATAGCAATTATGATCACAAGTATAGCTGCTACCACAGGTACAACGAGGTTGAGGTTCGACATTAAAATTTTCATTGGGTCTTCGTTGTTACCATTTACTACTTCAGGAAGTTCGCGAGCCGGTGCAATGGTGCCTGGAACAAAGAAATAAAAGTTTACCAGTCACCTTAGCACCGGCTACGCCAACTTCACTTACAAACTAAATTACACAATGTAAACATAATGAAAAATAATAACTTCTCATGTGATGAGAATACGACGTAGAAAAAGAGTTGTAAAGTTGGAAAAAAATCTTGACCATTAAAATATTTTTATAACACTCAGTAAATTAGGAAAATGAGTTTTGATGAAAGAAAAAATCAATGTTTAGGAATTTTGTCCCTTAACCCCTTCTGACGCTGACAAATCTAATACTGAAATGAATTTCATTGTTGTGCTGTAAAAGTTAAATAATTTACGATATTTGATAGGGTTATTATTAACGATGGTAATAATATCGTGCTTAGTTAAAGGGGCCATTGAAAGATGGGGTCGAAAGGAATATGAAACGCATTGGACAGGAATTAGAGTAGGAAGGCAAGCAAAGACTCTGTTGGGACCTGTACTCAAGAAGAGGCGAGCGAGCAATTTTCTAAAACTCGATAAGATCAGTTTAAGAACCATAGTTCGTCTGCTTACAAGTAATGGATTATTGAATTATCATCAACACAAAATAGGTGTTACATGACATCAAATATAACTAAAAACAGGTTTTTCGCACTTTTAGGTTAAAATATCTCGAAAACCTGACATGATGGGTCCTTTTTGAGGTCGGATTCGGATTCAGCACGTCGAAATCCTTCGGAAAAGTATTGTCTGATTCTTGGAAAATAAATCTTGTCGGCCTGTATAAATTATATTATCCAATACTACAATTCTACTAATTAGGTCTGTTCTCGTTACCTGCACTTCTTTACACTTTAACACCTAACCTGCACTATGATGTTCTCTTTGCCGGATGTGACGTAATTTTACCATACTTTTCGCTACACTTTCTGCACCTACTCTTGAGGTAGTGTAAAAGTTACACTTAATGCAGGCAACGAGAATTATTGCCTTATTGCTATTACCAGAATTGAGTTATTAGATTGTTTCTGCGCATATTCATTCCTTCATTGCTCTCAATTTCAACCTTATACCCACCATTTCAGTTACTTCTCCTGTGTCTAGTCTGCTTAACTATTTTTTTTGTTGATTTAATGGCTTTTTGCAAAGCAGATAGCCAAAACAAGTCTACTAAACTATAATCCATACTTGCGCAGTAAACCATTTTTGGTTACTGCACCCAGCCCCGTTCAACTCAATGTAAAATTTTTGGCAAGCTTCAGAGCCACCTGCACTGAGCAAGTTGAACTAAAAAAACTAAAAAAATGTAATGCTCAGCACATGAAATAGTTTCCGTATATGTATACGAATGATTTAAATACGTGCTAAAATTCAAAACAATTCTGTAAAATTTATTTTTATTGTTTTCTTTATATATTATACATATTGAAATCGTATATTTATATTCATGTAAATAATGAATTATTTGTTTATTAGCAAATAAGTTTTTATTTTAATCAAATATTTTTTATTTTAATAAATTCAATGGTATTTGTATTTAATACTAAAATTATTATAGTATTTAACTAATAATTTAATTTAAAATTATTGGTTTAAATACAATGTCATTGATTTCCATAAAAATTATTTGATAAAAGTAAATATTTATTCGATAATAGACCGATTACTTAATCGGTTGTTTCAATAGAATATATTTTTTTAATTGCCAGTATAAAATATTATGCTTTAAGACATTATTATTTTTTTAAAGAATTTAATATATAACATTTAATAAAAAAAAGTATTTTTAATCCATGGTGATTTCGACTATTTCTAATTAATCATACTTTTCGTTTAAATAATTGTTAAAAAAAAGTTGCGTATGCTTTTGACATCTGTCATGTCTGCCACGTCATGGCTTTAGTACAGCGCCACCTGCACAGGGCAAGTTGAACTACAAGATTTTCGAGCCCACTTTTTCGAACAGAGTTGAACGGGGGTGACTGCACCAACTACTTGCATATAACATTGCCCCATGAAGGAGGATAAGGAGGTGAAACGCCTGCAGTATATTGCAGAAAAAGTTGACACCATAATGGGGGGTCAGAGGGTGTTTTCGATGTCGTCGGTCGTACCGGTCAGTTGCCACATAAAGGTGCTTATTTGAGACTATTTAGGTTTAACTAAATAGTATCAAATACACAGTTTGAGCACCTTTATGTGGCAACTGACCGGTACGACCGACGACGTCGAAAACACCCAGAGTAGTGCGGTTTTTCTCTCCCTACTGGTTACAGCGTTTATAGTGGTAATTTTTTGAACTATTATGTCGCGTGATCTAAGGAGAAAAACATAAATATAACCTCAATGTTTTTGTAGTGAAATGACAGCAAGAATGAATTTTAATATTAACACAATATTATTTACTCATAAATTTATTATTTTATACTAACTTTTCATTTTTTTTTCTAATTTCAGTCATAAAACTCGTTCAAACCTTAAATATAACCCGATTCATTCAGCTGTCATCTCATAAATGTCATAAACAACCGTGTAGCAGACGATACATTATAATTCTGCATTTTTCCTCAAGGAACGCTCGAGACAGTAGGGAGATGAAAACTTCACTACTCTGACCCCCCTATTTGGGGGCCAATAAATATAGGCCATTTCATCTCCTTATCCTACTTCATGCATTGCCCTCATATTCTACGTTACCCCCACAACTTGAGTTATGGAACGGTCACAGCTCGGCTGCCTGGCTGCAGGTCGTTATGGCAATACATAAGAGTAAGAGAGTCAGACAATTTAAATTATTCGTCTCCTCTCGCTTACTCTCGTGGCGGCTGCCTGCGCAGCACCCCCGTTCAACTCTGTTCGAAAAAGTGGGCTCGAAAATCTTGTAGTTCAACTTGCCCTGTGCAGGTGGCGCTGTACTAAAGCCATGACGTGGCAGACATGACAGATGTCAAAAGCATACGCAACTTTTTTTTAACAATTATTTAAACGAAAAGTATGATTAATTAGAAATAGTCGAAATCACCATGGATTAAAAATACTTTTTTTTATTAAATGTTATATATTAAATTCTTTAAAAAAATAATAATGTCTTAAAGCATAATATTTTATACTGGCAATTAAAAAAATATATTCTATTGAAACAACCGATTAAGTAATCGGTCTATTATCGAATAAATATTTACTTTTATCAAATAATTTTTATGGAAATCAATGACATTGTATTTAAACCAATAATTTTAAATTAAATTATTAGTTAAATACTATAATAATTTTAGTATTAAATACAAATACCATTGAATTTATTAAAATAAAAAATATTTGATTAAAATAAAAACTTATTTGCTAATAAACAAATAATTCATTATTTACATGAATATAAATATACGATTTCAATATGTATAATATATAAAGAAAACAATAAAAATAAATTTTACAGAATTGTTTTGAATTTTAGCACGTATTTAAATCATTCGTATACATATACGGAAACTATTTCATGTGCTGAGCATTACATTTTTTTAGTTTTTTTAGTTCAACTTGCTCAGTGCAGGTGGCTCTGAAGCTTGCCAAAAATTTTACATTGAGTTGAACGGGGCTGTGTCTCTAGTCTTCTTAGTTTTCACTAACCTAAGTACACTTGCGCTAACCGCGGAAAATTTTGGTATTAAAAATTATCGTCTGCTATATTTCATGACATTTTCCAAAGTGTATGTGACTCGCGAGTTCTGCTTGAACCACCTTAGTGTACGGTCACATATGTTGTTTTTTGTTTCCAGCGCTGATTTTCTTGCGCCAAATTTATATGAGTGTTTTATAGTTGTTTTTTTATTTTTCTTTGAACACAGAGAGAATTTAATATAAAATAGTTATGTGATGAAATTTCTATTGGTTTCACACTTGTATTAGTTAAGATAACTGAAAATTTATTTTGCTTATAAGCACATGTTCTTTTTTTTCTTTCAACTTGAATTGTGTTTTCTGCATTTTATTTGATTAATTTTTGGAGTACGAATTGACTTTCCTCTTGTCCCACATCGTTATTTTGATGATTTTTTCAATTTCTTCGCCCAGGCCAAGCAGGTTCTTCTGATTCTGGTTATCAGTCTACAAATATAATTGCAAAACACACTAATGTTGGTGAGCTTAAAAAGAGGCAGTTGTCTTCTGCTGCCATCACCAAGAGAAAAGATCCTTCTTCTAAAAAAGTCAAAACTAAACAGTTGTCTCCTGTTTTGCCTTCTGTTACCTCGAATACTGCTGCCCAGTAAAAAAAAATCGATACGCGGACCACGGAGTTCGTATACGAGTTCGGTAGCTCGTATGAGAAATATGAGAATTCTCTCGTATGAGCCTTTTCCGTAATGAGAAGTGTGTAGATGCTTGTATACGAGGGACTTTTAAAGCATTTTTATTAATGTAACACTATTTTAAAGTAAATGTATATAATAGAAATGAATTTTTAAAGTAAAACAAAGCTAAATTTATAAGGGAAATGAAGTTTTAAGAAAAAAGGATAATTTTGTTCAAAGAGTTTATTCACACTGAAAAAGGTTATAATTTGATAATTCCTTGTTACTCTAACTTACCGACATTCGATATTTCTCGTATGCGCACGCATATAAAGGGTTTGCTGTGGCAGCAAACTCTTCGCTGCCACAGCAAACCTTGTTCGTTGAAATAGGGACAGCGAAAAAGTTCGCTGTGAGATCAAACAAGTTCGCTATGACAGCAAACTCGCATAAATTTTTACTGATGTTCGCTACCACTGCGAACTTTTTAGCTGTAGTAGCTAATTTTCAGAGATTTCACAGCAAACATTTGTTTACTGCAGCAGCTAATTCCTTTCTTTCCGTGCGGTAAGCACGATTTTGTATTAAATTTAATTGTTTTATATAAACATTTATATAATAAATAAATAATAATATATTATTAATTAGCAATGAAAAAAAACTTATTTATTCTACCGCCAATACAAAATCGTGCTTACCGCATCCGAGAAATATCTAATGTCGGTTAGTTAGAGTAACAAGGGATTATCAAATTCTAACCTTTTTTCAGTGTGAATAAATTCTTTGAACAAAATCATCCTTTTTTCCTTAAAACTTCATTTCCTTTATAAATTTAGCTTTGTTTTACTTTAAAAATTCATTTCTATTATATACATTTACTTTAAAATAGTGTTACATTAATAAAAATGCTTTAAAAGTCACCTCGTATACAAGCATCTACACGGAGAAAAATGAGTTTGCTGTTATATGGATAGCGAATTTTTAGCTATCACAGTTAATAATTAGCTGTTTTAGCAAAACAAATTAGCTATTTTAGCTAATTATTAGCTGCATTAGCTAACAATAATTGCTATCCATATAATAGCAATTAAGGTTAGCTAAGGTAGCTAAAAATTATCTGAAATAGCTAACTATTTTTCTCCGTGTACACACTTCTCATTACGGAACAGGCTCGTACGAGAGAATTCTCATATTTCTCATACGAGCTACCGAGCTCGTATACGAACTCCGTGGTCCGTGTATCGAATTTTTTTTACTGGGTGTTTCTAGTGTATCGAATGAGCCTATCTGCTCACCTCCACCTCGTCAATCGGAACAATCTCCTCATCACCCACATATTGATATTTCGCAAGCTCGACCAACTGCTAGTCAAGCTTCGGAAGTCGACGATGCTGAAGAAGACGATAATACTGATTCTCACATTCCTATGTCAAGTACTCCAGAATACTTGTTTTGGAAGAGAACATCCTCTGAGGTGCTGGAAAGATTCTCTCATGAATCCTCTCCCCCCTTTATTGTTCTGATTAAATCGCTTATACCTAATAGAAACGTTGGCAAGATGAAGAAGATTGCTGTTGGTGTTTTGATCGGTAATATAATTTCTGGTTCTAAAAGAATCACTCTGAACGGTCAGAACCAGCTCAAGGTCTTCTGTAGTAGATGGCAGGATGCGAATATTTTGGTTGAGTCTTCGTTACTTGTGGAGAGGGGTCTTAAAGCATTTATTCCTTCTTCGCTTTTTAATCGGAGAATTCTTGTCCGAGAAGTTGACATCGAATTCAGTGACGGGGAAATTTATGATCTGTTGGATCGTGCTTTCAGGCCACAGGTGTTAGAAATTCGTAGAAGAACAAAGTCTCGTCCAATGAGTAGGGATGGTGCTGCTGCGGAGTCTGTTGATTTGGTTGAACCTCTGGATAGTATTGAAATTAAAATTTCTTCAACAAACATCCCAAAAACGGTTTTTATCGCCAACATTGCTTGTAGTGCTATCCCCATTATTTCACCTCCAAGAAGATGCTATACATGTCACAGATATAGCTGCGATTATTCGTAACCTTCAACAAATTTCTCATCGAAGTTACGGAAAACTGGAATTCAAATGTAAATGCTAATTCTTCTTCTGACTCCTCTGAGAAACTTCTTTCTGCTCTTTCTAAATCTGCGGAATCGTCGAAGAATTCGTCTCTAGTGGATATGGAATTATAATCTTTGTGTTTTTCTTTTTTGGGACTTTTTATTCCCGTCCAATACTTGGCCTCACATATTTTTGATTTTAATTGTTTTGTCGTAGGTAAAAAATTTCTTTTTTTACACTACATTTTATTTTTGACTGATATAGTCATTTGTTGCTTTTGTTTGTTTTTTTTCTTTCTTTTGTTGACTTTTGTCAGAATGGTTCTTCAGAGTCTTTCTTGGGCTCTGTAGAACGCACGTAGTGTGGTACATAAAAAGATTGAGATCGAATCAATCCTCCACACTCATCAGTTGGATGTTATCTGTATAACGGAGACATGGTTAACTACCGAGTTGAATTTCAACATTTTTGGATACAACACTTTTCGAGCTGACCGGGTGTTTGGGAGGGGAGGTGGTGTTATGATTTTGTTTAGAGAGGGACTGAAGGTTGAACGTGCTCGGGTTCCGGTTCTTTGTGGTGGAGAGGTTGATCTCCTGTCTATCAACGTTAGTTCTGTCTTGGGAACGATCACGTTTCTTTTGATTTATTGTCCGCCCAACGTTCATACTGATTACGAGGATTGGCTTGCCATATTTGGCCTTGTAAATTCGTTCCCATATCCCATTATCTGTGGCGACATCAACGCTCATCATGAGTCCTGGGCGCATTCGGAGGATGCGTTGCTGAGGATCAGGGTTTTGTTGTTTTCAATGATGTTTACCCTACATTCTCTCCTTTGGATCATCGCGGTCAGTCGAATTTGGATTTAATTTTTACCATCTGTTTTCATGGGAAGTTACTGGCGATCATTTTGGATCGGACCATGTTTTGATTACTTCCTCATTCTCATGTGAACCTAGCTTTTGTAAAGCTTCCTCAATAAGGTACAATGTTCAGAATGTTGATTGGTCCAAGTTTAGAGATCGGATGGAAGAGAGTATTCCTTCTTTGACGGCTGCTTTAGTTCAGGTGAATCTCCGCTTGCAATTTATGAAACCTTTGTTTCTGGGATGGTAGCTTCGGTGGAGGCTAGTGGTGGTTTTTTGACTTCCTTGAACTCTCAGAAATGCAAAACTCGTCCTTTATGGTGGAGCTCAGAATGCGACGAAGCAGTTAGGAGAAGAAGAGAATCCAACCGGGCCTATTGGAGGAACCAGACGAAGGAGAACGAGTTGGAGGCCAGGAGGGTGGACTTGGAGGTCAAATGGTTCTTACGTAATAAGAAGCGTGATTTGTTGAGGACCATGTGCAGCGAATTGTCTCCGGATATGGGACTTGCCAAGACTTGGTCTGTGGTGAGATCACTAAGGAGCGGTCCTCGAGGTCCAAGATTTAACCAGGATTCATCTGGGTCTCCGGAGTTAGAAAAGCTTCAGAATGATCTGGTTTGTCAGGAGATTCCTCCGTCCACTGTTCCGCGCCATGATGTTGTTGACGAGGGCAATGTTTTCAATGCTCCTTTTTCATGGCAGGAATTTCGGTCTGTTCTTATGCGGGCAACATCAAGTCTGCCCCAGAAACCGATTACGTTACCTGGGAATGGCTTAGAGCTCTCTCTCTCTCTTAAGTCTCAGGGTTTTTGCTTGAAATTATTGAATAGTTTTTTTTAAACTCATTATTTCCCGAAGCTTGGAGAAATACAAGAGTCATCTTTATCCTAAAGCCGGGAGGAAAAGGTTTTCGTCCCATCTCTCTTACATCGGTCCTCTCCAAGCTCATGGAAAGGATAGTCCATCGCAGGTTCGAACATTTCGTGGAACGAGGAAACATTATTCCTAGTTTCCAGTTTGGATTTCGCCGGAAGCGATCATCCATGGATTGTGTTTCGTCTGTCGTAACTGACATTCTGCAGGGTTTCAGTAGGGGTTGTATCACTCTTGCACTGGCAATCGATATTAAGGGTGCATTAAAAAATGTTCGCCCGCTAATCCTGAATGAAAAGTTACGCAATCTTGGAGTTTCGGAACGTATTGTCAACTTTGTTGCTGCCCTTACAGAAAGAAGGGAGCTGTTTTTTTTCAAATGCAAAACAAAGTAGGACCTGTGGCGTGGGTGTCCCTCAGGGTGGTGTTCTGTCGCCTTTATTATTTTTTATTTTATATATATATATATATATCAGACATTGCTTCCATTTTTCCTACTCATGTGAGGGTCGCTCAGTATGCCGATGATCTCCTTGTATATTCTAGAGGTGTTGATGTTCTCGAGGCAAAAGCTCACCTTCATGAAGCAGTTCCTCCACTATCAGATTGGTCGGTGAGAAGGGGTCTGAGCATGTCATCGACCAAATGCGTACTTTGCCCTTTTTCGTCTAAGAGGATTGATCTTGGAAACATCTCTATTGAAGTTGATGGCTCTTGTGTAGTGGGTTCTTCTGAGTTGAAGTATTTGGGAATCCTTTTGGATACCGGACTTACTTGGATTCCACATATAAAGGAGAATGTCTCTAGGGCTAGTAGGGCAATTAATGTACTCAAGGTTATTTCGAGGGTTAGTTGGGGTGCTGCTCTGTCTCTGGCTCTTACAGTGTATAAGGGTTTGATCTGTACGTATTTGAAGTGGGGATGCCAACTATATGGCTCAGCTAAATTAGTAGCTCTTCGAATGCTCGATAAAGTCCAGAATGCTGCTCTGAGGGTGGCTCTGGGGGTCATGAGCTCTACGCCAGTTGCGGTTCTCTTGTCTGAGTCCAATGAGTTTCCCCTCATGTACAGACAAAACTTACTCACTAGACGCTTCATTATTCGTAATTTTTCCTGGCGATTTAATCCTTTGATGACAAAGTTGCAGATTCTCTCTGAAAGACTTAGTTCTTCCAAGTGTCGTATTCCTGCAACGATTGCAAGGTCTCCATTGCTGAGCACATATAGGTCAATGCGTGAAACTTTGGAATCATCTTTCAGAACTGATAGACCAGCTGAGTTTGATTTCTGTTGGGAGATGATCACCATGACTACTGATGTACAGCTGGATCTGTTTTAGGAGAGGAGTGAGGAGAGTGTCCGTCCATCTGATATTCTTGATTTGGTTTTACGAGACAGTTACTCAGATTATGTTTCTATATAGACTGATGGCTCAGCTTCCGGATTAAACGCTTCACTTGTTGGTAGTTCATTTTACATTCCTGAGACAAATATTCGTTTTGGTGTGGCATTACAGGACTTTTCCTCGGCTTATTGAGCGGAAGCATATGCTATACTGTCGGCCATTCTTCATGCCAAGAGAATGAATATTGAAAATACTCTAATTCTCTCGGATGCTAAACAGGTTCTTTGTGACATAAAGAATGTTTTTGGAAGTGAACCTTCTTCTCAACTTATATATAGGATTGTCTCCACTATTCATACGGCCTTTCTGAGGGGTCAGAAGATTTCTCTTATGTGGATTCCATCATACAAAGGAATAGTTGGCAACGATATTGCAGACCACACAGCCAAAATGGCGGCTAGAACTGTTCTTAAGAAGAGTTACGGTCTTTCTCGCCCTCATCTTTTGAGACATTTTGATTCACTCAGTCGTGATGAGGCTAGAGCATTATGGCTTTTTTTGGTAAACCTCCTAAGGGATTGAAGTATTTCTCCAGAGTTGACCTTGAAACGGGAAGGCCTTGGTTTCCAAAATAATTATTAACTTGCTAACTATGTTAAAAAAGAATTGAAGGGTGCGCTAAAACAAAGCATTAAGCGTCTACACGACAATTCAGCTTTTAGAGCTAAATATCAATAATTAATATCAGGTTATTGATAATATAAATTGTTTGCAATTATCATAAGTTTTAACTAAGTGAGAATTTCTAACTGATTTAACCATCTATATTGCACAGAAAAGGATTTATAACGTCAAATTTGATGCAAATCTAACCTAAGGTTTTAGCGCAACCTTCAATTATTTCTAATTAAAAGTAATTTTCTAACATAAAAATTACAGTTTGAGGAAAGTCTTTCGTATGTAAAGTTAAACTTAAGAGGTTGATTATTGTTGTAAAAAATTGAAGTTTGTAAAAAGGTAAAGCAATGGTCCTTTTATATAGAAGTCGGCAGGTTCCTGCCGGAGGAGTAGACTGAAATCATACTGGAGTATAATAGACCTTATAGTCTAACCAACATAAAATTAAAAGATGTGTCTCTTTTTGTTAATGTCAAAAATAAATTTTATTTATTTAAAATATTTTACTTATTTTTCATAAAATAAATAATTGATTTTTTTTATTGTAAGTACAAAATATTTATTGCAATTTAAATTAAAAACTGATGTCAATTTTTACATAAGATTTCAGGTTTGCAGGGTAGTTCATAATTTTGTAAAAAAAAATTTAGATATTTGTAATCCTGAATCTTTACAGATTTAAAATTTTTAATTGATAACATTAATTTGTTTAAATTGGAAGTTGTTTTAGTCATAAAATTAGAAACTTACATAACACTTACAAACTTACATAACGCACACTGAGCATGCTCTACAGAATTTTCAAGAGCAGTCAACTAATATTTTATGTACTTTATAAAACTGAACAAATGACTTTTGGTTAAAATTTAAAAAATACTGTTGCCCATACTAGTACTAGAATAATTCTAGGACTTTCTTATATTTTCTAATAAAAAGTACATGATGCCGCCTTGTATTTTGTGTCCTATCCAAATTTTTTTCCGTGTGGACAACTGCCGTAAAAACTCTTTTTACAGCAGTTGATTTTTGATTAAATTTTTTTGTTTTTTAACTTCATTTAATTCTTATTATAAATAATAATACAAAAATTTACTTTTAAATAATTTCTTTCTTCAAAAAATAATTATTAATAAAAAAAATGTTATGTTAAATTTATCCATTAAAAAATTTAATTTTAAATAAATTCTTTCTAAAAATAAATCTTTCATAAATGTTTCACTTTTCATATCAATGGCGAAAAAAAGCGTATGCAACTCGCATAGCTTTTTTTTTATTTAGTCTTACCTACGTCGCACTAACGACAGCTCGTATTGAAAACGACTATTGTGTGACCGTATAAAAGTGGCGGACGTTGTTAAATATGTCGAACAAGTGAATGAATTTTACTCCCTGTCGTTTGATATCTAAAATCAATACTTTTGTGCTTAAAATATTTGTTATTCATTAATATTAAACATAACAGCTTCACAAAAAGTGCCAAGGTTCGACGATATATTTTGTAACGCTGAACAGAAATCTTAAGTCTACTTTGCTTCACCACCTCAGTAGTTGATAAACAACGTACGTTGTATTTGGCACTTTTTATATAAATATACATCGCTGTTGGTTATCTCATGTCGTCTTCTTTTATATTCTTTATCTAATACTATTTTTCGTAAAAAAAATAAAGAAAAAGGGAAAACAAATTTCAAGATTTTTATAAAATTTTGACACGTACTGTTCCCTTAAATCTGATAGAAATCTGTTATTTATGCTTTTTGTAATAAATGTAGTTATTAGTACTAAAAATTCATGGTAAATTTTTTCAATAATAAACAACCCCTAGTTTTGTTAAGAAAAAAGCTCGAAGAAATATTGATAAATACAAGTCTGATTATAACAAAGTAATCGGGGGTTAACTGTTTAAACTCGTAAAATAACATCTTTAAAAGTAACAAATGTAAAATCTCATGTGTAAAATTAATACTTTTAATGCGTCAATTTTGCAATTTTCTGTAAATTTATTACTCTGGAAAGTTATTACTCAGGTATTCTGAGGTAAGAAAAAAATTCAGACACAAGAGACTAAAACCCTAACAGTTTGTTTCTGTTGAGTTATGTGATTTTAAAAAAACATTTGATATTATTTATCACAATTAAAACATTGAATTTGCCAAAGTTATAAATTGATTTCAGATAAATAGAAAATAATCAAAAACAGTTTTACCTCCAGTTACAGTTAAAGTTGCAAAGTCAAATTCTCCAACTTGAAATCCTGCATTGTTATTTGCCGTCACTCGTAATTGATACCAAGTTGCAGGTTCTAGGTCTAAAACGACAAAGTTTCCTCCAGGTTTAACACTATTGGAAACTTGATTCCATTCAAGTTGGTTTCTGAAAAAACAGCTTAAATTATCTATAAATTTTTTAAATATTTTAAAATTAAATTATAAATATATTTAAATTTTATTTCAAATGTTAAAAAGTATTATTACTTTTTGAAAAAAATAAAAAATGTTGGGGATACAAGCTTTCGAATTTTTTATACTTTTTTTTTAAAATATGTGACTTCTATTTTAATAATTCCATTAAAATTTTCAGTATCGGAAATTGACCAGAAAATATCATATTTTATAATAAAAAATATCAGAATCTCCGTTATTTTCTATTTTTTAAAAAAATCATTTCGAAGAATATCTCTCCTCACTTATAGAGTGTATAAACAGATTATTAATTGAATACCATTACGTATTTTATTTATAAAAGGGGCAAAATTTCTTAAGTGTCCTAACTTAAAATTGAAAGTTTTTAAATCGGGATGATTTTTACAGTATCTTTTATTTATAATAAAAATTTTAAGAATTTTTATTAAAAATTGTAGAGGGGGAGGGGCTTGAAATGTTTGATTAGCTATAAACAGTGGATTTTATTATCTGCTGTCAGGAAGGAAGAGTAAGGAGACCGAACTCTGTGTAGATAGCGCTTTGAAAATGTCAGAGAAATATGCACGAAAAGTGCCAGGTTCGCTGCGTTCTGAACGACCACCAAATAAGTTGATCATGCGCAGTAGCCTTGTTCTATCTCTGTTTGTCGTAACAACTGTGCGAGTGAGATATGATGTTTACATTTAGCCGGTCTTTTAGTGATGTGATACATGTGATTTAGGTTACGTTTAGTTGGTTTTAATTATTTATGTTATTTAAAAAATGTCGTGCTGTGTTCCAGGATGCAAAACATCCTACTGGAATAAAGAGACTAAAAATATTAGTCTCTTCCATCCGGTTTACACTGTAATATGTTTCCTAACATAACCACACTTTTCATCTGTCAACCTACTGCTGAACTTTAGTTCAATGCGCATAATCAACTTATTTGGAGTCTAATAGAATGCAGTGGATCTGGCAATTTTCGTACATGTTGTTCAGACATTTGTAGAAGCAGAGTTCGGTCTCCTTATTCTTCCTTCCTATCTGCTGTATAGCTAGAATTGGCGATTTCCAACAGTTCAACCAGCGCTCTAGTGATAGAAAGTTGAACTAATATGTACGTGACACTTTCATAATAAACACATGGCAAAGAGCTACCGAAATTGAGATTTCGTCAAATTTAATTAATTATTTAATTATAGATTTTTTAAAATGTCATCCATGTTAAACTTAAAAATGAGTTTAATGTTCTTTAAGATTTTTTCGCTGTTTTAATAGCTGCAAAAGAAGTTGTAAAACAAATTATTGTTCTTAAGTGTCAGAGAAAAATGTTACTCTTTCATCTCGGAATGACTTAGATAAATAGAAAATAACTATTTCACAAAAGATTTAAACATAACATATCATTTTCTTTACAAAAAGTTTACTTAGAAACATTTTTTTAACAATAAAAATTATCAGTTTAATATTTACAGGATTTGGATTGGTCTTAATAATTCTGAGACATAAATTAAATTCAATTTTGATAAAAGAGTAACTTTTCTCTCTGACACTTAAGAACAATAATGTGTTTGCAATTTCTTTTGCTGCTATTAAAAAAGCGAAAAAACCTTTAAGAACATTTAACACATGTTCAAGTTTCATATACATGATATTTTAAAAAATCTATAATAAAATAATTAATTAAATTTGACGAAATCTTGATTTTGGTAAATCTTTGCCATGTGTTTATTATGAAAGTGTCACGTACATATTAGTTCAACTTTTTACCAATAGAGCGCTGGTTGAACTGTTGGAATCGCCAATACAGTACCAAATCAGCACATAAGCTTACAACAAGGTTGCCATGCAAGTTGTGCAAGCTTTGCTTGTGGCAAATTCACGGCAAGATCCTGTTTAGGGGATTATACTTATACTCTATGCGAGACAAGTCGTGCGCGAGAGAGGTGTTTCTCGCCATCTAGCAAGGAATGGGAACACTAATAGAAGATTCTCTTATAATTCTATAACTCCCTGGTAGATGGCTAAAACTACATCAGTCCTCTAAAGAGGCTCTTCACCCTATAATATTAAATGATAATATCAACGTCTGCCACGACGTTAACAATTGTAACTATTATCCACTGATCACCGATAATAGTTCATAACTCCAATTCTTTGGGAAAATTAAAAATCTTTTTTATTATAATAAAAAAATTGTTATCATTACATGTGTGATATTAAATAAAAGTTGAATGTTACATAATTAAATTAATATTATATAATTAAATATTTGCTTTGAAGACAACCTTACTGCAAGCTTGCATTGCAACCTTGCAAAATTTAGGACATTTTAAAATATGAAGATTTCGACTATCTCAGCATATAGTGACATCTATTAGATGTCAATTGAACTCTTTGGTTTAGAGTTAGGTGACAACATATGATAATTACTTCGATATGGTTGTCGATAAGTAATTATCAATTTTTGTAAAATTAATTTTGATCTGAAAAAAATGAGTTGCGTGGAAGAATGCACTGTGCATCTGTGAGGGCTCTAACCTCAGTTCATAGCTGCCTGTCGCGGGACCTACGCATATCAATGCACTTTGCCAACACAGTCTGGACGAACACGCTTCTTATATTCTCAGATCAAGCCCATTACTAGTCGAGAGCTATATATTGCTATGAACTGGGGTTCAATTCCTCACAGATGCACAGTGCATTCGTCCACGGAGCTTATTTTTCAGATCACAATTAATTTTTAAAAAATATATGGTACCAATATGGTATATATAGTACCAATATGGTATATATGGTACCAATATTATATACCATTGTAATCCACAATGGTTGTGGATAAGTAATTATCCACAACCATATCGAAGTAATTATCATAAGTAACAACTAACTCTAAACCGAAAAAGGGTGTATTTCCGATTAGCGGTTACCTCCGATTCTTCTACAAATTGGTATACTTACGTAATTTTGTGCCCTGATTACGAAAATCATAGTGAAAATTGGCGCAAATTAGAATTTTATGGTAAAAACCATAAAAAAACACCATAAAATTGTGTTTTTTGCGTATAATTCGCAAAAAACGCAAAATTTTGCAAAATGTTGTTAACAATAGTTTTAGATCTGACCAAAATACACATTTTCTGTTCTAATCATTTTTTGCTAAAATTTGTTATTTTGCGAGAAAATTGTAAAAAACCAAAAAATTACATAAAAATCATGGTTAAAATGAACTTTCACTTAGAAAGACATACAACTGTAACGAAATAAGGATTCTTCACGTATTTTGATGCGCTGATTATAAAAATGATTGTTAAAATTGGAGAAAATTTGAATTTTATGGTAAAAACCATAAAAAACACCATAAAATTGTGTTTTTTTATAACTTGCAGAAGACGCTAAATGTTCTTTTAGTTCCTGAATACAGAAAGGGAGTCAAATTAACTTTCTATTTGGTACTAGAAGGTACCGAAACCAGACCCAACCCCCCTACATGACCTTCAAAAAAACTCTTTGAAGGGCCCCTGAAGCGAACAGCACAAAGGCGGGCGAAGCCCGCCTTAGCTCATGTTCTCCTACTTCCTGAATACAGAAAGGGAATCAGGGACTTTCCTTCTGGAACTAGAAGGTACTGAACCCAGACCCAGTGTATTTCGGTCAGATCTAAAACTTTTGTTAACAACATTTTGCAAAATTCTGCGTTTTTTGAGAATTATACGCAAAAAACACAATTTTATGGTGTTTTTTATGGTTTTTACCATAAAATTATAATTTTCGCCAATTTTCACTATGATTTTCGTAATCAGGACATAAAATTACGTACGTATACCAATTTGTAGAAGAATCGGAGGTAACCGCTAATCGGAAGTATATCCCCGAAAAATTCTAACATTAATTAGGACCAAGAAGACTAGAGACAGGAGGATTAACTCAAGTGGTGGGGGTAACGTAGACACAGGAGAAGTAACTGAAATGGTAGGTATGAAGTTGAAATTGAGAGCAATAAAGGAATGAATATGTGCAGAAACCGAATTTTCGTCTACTGCACCATCTACTTGCCAAGTACGACACCTGCATTGCCCTCATATTGTCACTCACCGTTCTCTGTAGGAATAAAGCTAACTTACTCCTCCTATCTCTAGTCTTCTTGATTAGGACATTTTAGTACTTGCCATGAATTTTCATGAATTTTTTTTATGGTTCGTGGCAAGCATAAGTGCTGATTAGGTACACGGAGAGAAAAATCAAGCGTTTGTAGTATGGACAGTTAACCTTATTTCGTAAAAAAGCACATGCGCAATTGCAAGAGATCCATGCTTTTTTAGTATATGTTTCATGCAAATGAAGTATAAGGACACGCCTCTTTAGCAAGACGTTCATACAAAATTACCATTAAAAGTATCCATACTACAAACGCTTGATTTTTCTCACCGTGTAGAGTAAACAAAAGTTTGACCTATATGTTTTCGAAAGATTTTTTCCTCCTCTTTCAAATGGTGCAAAAAATTTCTTTAATTCAAAATTTATTTTCATTTTTTCAAAAGAAAAAATATTTTTAACTTTTTTTAGAAAATCGACATTACAACAAAATAAAAAAAGACATTTTTTTGTTTTCGAGTTATTAATTAATTAATTAATAAAAATTAGTAAAACAAGTTTTTCATTTCACGAACATTTAGCTCTACCATAGTACTAATAAAGATACTGTAAAAATCATCTCGATTTAGAAACCCAGAGAGGGGTCATGACCCCATGACCCCGCCCCTGGATCCACCACTGCATGAGGAAGCTTTGCATTCGTGACGATTTTCAATTTTTCAAAAGAACCGTTATGGAAGAAATCGATTAACTTAAATTAAAAACAATTAAAAACTTTCTCTATTGTTGATAATTGTGCTTCTTAATCGGGTTGTTCCAATTCATTACGATTAACTATAAAAATTCCTTCAATCGCTCTCAATTGTTTTCAGTAGATTATATATCGAAAGGTAGAAGGAGTTAATTCTTGTAAGGAATTTGAAAAACCATTATTAAAGCAGAATGAGAAAAAAATGATTTTAAAAAATGAAAGATTATTTTTGTCTAATATCAAAATTATTTATTTTTTTTTGTGATTTAATAAACATTAGTGGAATTGAATAAAATGTCACTTTGATGAAAATTAATTCCCACACAGCACAAAAACTTTCTTCAAAATTTATTAAGGGGTCGTCCATATACCACGTGGACAATTTTTCACAGATTTTTTACCCCCCCCCCCCCTCCCCCCTTGTGGACACATAAATACATGGGATAGTGGACATTGTTAGCCTTTTTTTAACCCCCCTCCCCCAAAAAGTGTCCACGTGGTATATGGACAACCCCTAAGGATTTGCTTGCAAACTTCGAAGAATTTACTTGCAAAGTGTATAGTAAAAATTGGGTAAACATTTAAATGTCCCACTTCAATAAATGTTTATTGTCAAACTTCCTTGAAAATTTATCTTGAAACTTTCCTGAACATTTAAATTATATTTTCGCGCGTTCTATTATTAGCTAAAATTTTCAGGAAAGTTTCACGCTAAACATTTATTAAAGTGAGATAATTAAATCTTTACACAATTTTCACTAAACTTTGCAAGTAAATACTTCGAAAAATTAATTCGGATTATTGACAGATTCTTTCATATTTAATATTTAATTACCGAATGATAAATAATAATAATACTTCGAAGTTTGGAAGTAAATATTTAATAAATTTATAGAAATGTTTCGGTACTGTGTGAGTTTGAACTAATTTTGGTTGATTCATGTTGTCTATTACTGATAAACATTTATTGGTTAAATATATTGACAATAAAGTAGAAAAAAGTGAAAGTTAAACTCAAACAAAAATGTAAAATCGCACAGTGCATAACACGCGCTTTCTGATCTACTGACGCGACGCCATGATACATAACAGCTGGGAAGATCGAAGCATGCGCGTATGAGTTTATATGAGTATTTATTTATCAATTTCAAGATTACAATTGAAAACGATTCAACACAAACTTTTAAAATTTTAATACGATTGAAAACTATTAAAATTTCTCATAAAAATTTTGATTTAATTAGCGACAATTAAAAACAATAAGCAAACTGTTAACTGTGAATAGTTACAAATTGTGATCTATCGATTCCTTCTATAAGGGAAGGTTATATGGGCTCATTTTTGTTTAGAATATATGAGGCATTTCATTTCAAACCGTTCCACCGACAAAAAACAATCGCAAGGAGATATATTTTCTAATAATTTTTATTATATAAAACTTTAATTGTTTATAATATATTATGCACTGATTCAAAAGAGAATTTCATGAGATTTCTATTGCTATTTTTATTATTTTAAATTTCTGACAATTTCCTAGAGAAATTCCTGTTTGAAATGTTAAACTCTTAATATCTCAAAGAACCCCCCCGACGATTTTTATCAAAATTATATGAAAATAAAGCGTAAATTCCCTAGTTTCTATTTCCATTTGATATATTATGGGCATTTGATGGGATTAATAGAAACAAATTTTTTTTAAAAATGTATTTTTGAAAAATTTGACGAATAGTACTAAATTGAATGCAAGTTGAATGGGTTAATGATAGAACGTCCAACGTCCTTCCGGCAGGACCAAAAAGACTCAGGTGAGTCCGTCCGAAATCGCTAAATAAAACTAACATGGATTAACATAAACAAAAAGTAAAATATATCGTTGGAAAGGTGATGAAACAAGCTTTCAGCGCATGTAAATGTCGAGCTTGTAAGTTCAAATCGAAGAGCAGGGTGGCTTAAAGAAGTTGAATTTTCCAAAAATTCATGTAATTTTTAGTCACAAAATGATGAAACCCGGTCCTGCCGGCAGGACGCTTTTCGCTTTGTTTAAAAGGCTACCAAGCCTAGACATATAAATTTAGAAACTTGATATTAACATCATTGGAAAGCTTGTTTTATTACCTTTCCAACGATATATTCGTTTTTGTATTTATCTGCTTCCATATTAATTTTATAAAGAAACTTTGAAGAGAGTTTTTATTCAATTGGCCGCAATTTTGCTGATTAACATTAAAAATGAAATTTTTTTAAATTAAACAAATAGGTTTCATTCTTTGAACGTTTCTGAAGAAAAAGAGACTAAACCGGCCAAAATATATTGATTTTTGTGGATTTTACATTAAATTTACGAAAAAATGTTTTTTTTTACTTTTCAGAAACAGCAAGTTTGAGGGCTTTGAAAAATGGTTTAATATTATTATTTTAAAAAGTCAAGTACATGGATTTTTTCGTCTTTTCGTCTACTTTAATCCCAAGGAGTTCCGGAAAAGAAAAATTGAATTCCCTTTTTTTAAAAGCCTTATTTTCGGAACATCCTTCCGGCAGGATGGGCGCTTGGACGTTCTATCATTAAGGTTCAATTTAGTACTATTTGTCAAATTTTTCAAAAATACATTTTTAAAAAAATTTTTTTCTATTAATCCCATCAAATGCCCATAATATATTAAATGGAAATAGAAACTAGGGAATTTACGCTTTATTTTCATATAATTTTGATAAAAAACGTCGGGGGGGTGTTTTGAGATATTAAGAGTTTAACATTTCAAACAGCAATTTCTCTACGAAATTGGCAGAAATTTAAAATAATAAAAATATCAATAGAAATCTCATGAAATTCTCTTTTGAATCAGTGCATAATATATTATAAACAATTAAAGTTTTATATAATAAAAATTATTAGAAAATATATCTCCTTGCGATTGTTTTTTGTCGGTGGAACGGTTTGAAATGAAATGCCTCATATGTATATTCAATTCTGAGCAAATGTCCAGATGTGTATGTGTGTGTATGTCACAAAATATCTCGGACAAATTTTATTAAATTGACCTGAAATTGTGCCGGTTTATTGCAGACATTAATACCTAAAATCTGACACAAGGATTTCCAAATATATATCTACGAAATTTTTTTTATACAATTTTTTCGAAAGTTGAAAAAAATTGTTTTTTGTATTTTTTTAAATAACTTTCTTATCTATATATGGCTGATTCTCCTGAAAGTGACACTTTTAAATTTCAGATTTTCAATTTATTTTTTTCTTCAATTATATGGTTTTTTCCATTAAAACTACTTAATTTCATACTCAAGAGTAAGATTTTTAGTTTGCGCAAAATTAATTCTTAAAAATATTAAAGTTTTTCTCCTTTGAAAAATATTATTGTTGCTCCATTAAATTAATTTTATTTAATTGGCGAGCTTTTCTATTAAAAATCCACGCTAATATCGTTCACGAAATCGAAAATTAAATTACACTGCTAAAAATTAATAATTTGCATATTTTAATACCAAATATATTCAATTCGATTAAAATATAAAGTTATTTAAAGTATTTGATTTAATGGTAATTTGGGTTACTTTTTTCAAAGCAATGCAAGTAAATACTAAAAACAAAAGAAAAACTAGTATATTTCAAGGAAAAGGCTTCGGAGATGAAAAATAAATTTTCTTTCACATTTATATACATTAGGGCGCAATTAAAATATGTTTTTTAGTAAAATATACAAATCTCACAACCTCATTTTATATTACCATCGAAATATTCTGTTAAATTTACTTCTACATTCAGTTATTTATTAAAAAGGAAGGCTTCGGAGATGAAATTGACTTTTACTCGGAGAAAAATGTAAATTTCGATTATTTATAACAGAAATAATTTTTCTCTTTTTTATAAATAAAATATAGGAAAATTAAACGTCAGATTATCAGCTTTATTTTAATGTGCATTAAAATTTTGTTTAAGATATTTTTAATGTATAAAATATTAGTAATCATTGTGAATTAATTTTAACCTTAAACTGAAGACAAAGTTTAAACATTTTTATCAAAAATAAAAGTGAAGTCTACAAATTTTTAAAATGCACATAATGATAGAAAAAACATTGTACTTTCTGACAATATTTTTAAAAATTTTCTGAGAATTTGAAAAAAACCATAAAAATTTAATTTATTAACCACTTCACTGGCAGGACGTTCCAAATGGCGTTCCACGCGCCGAGGCCCAGACTGGCAAAAACACCGAAATGGCGTTCCTAAAAAAATTCTTTTTTTAATGAGTGTACACCACATTTAACTATTGTAAAGCAATATTTCTATAGTTTAAATATCAGGGGACAAGATTATTACAATGAAAATTTTAGTTTTTGTGATTTTCAACGTTTTTTCGAACGTTCAAATCGGCTATTTTTAATCATTTTCAACAAATGGCGTTCCACTTTCTTTCAATTTTTACACAATAAAACTCGTATTTTTTATTAAAAAAAGATATTTATATTCAATATTATAATATAATAATATAACTGTTAATAATATATATAAATATAACATATATAAATAACTATTATTTATTATTATGAATGGTAATATTATACGTATGTGTTTTTGCCAGTCTGGGCCTCGGCACGTGAAACGCCATTTGCTGAAAAGCCTTCGGAGATGAAAGTAATTTAGTTATTACATAAATTAAGTTGAATAAAATTATTTAATTTTCTTTTTAAAATGATAAATAAGTCCTAAATTTTCACTATGGAAATTGATAATAATTATTAAAAAGTAGATTTTGTAAAATTAATCGAGACATCAAAAATGTCACTATCAGAAAAATCACCCATATAAGATGAGACTTTTGTCTGTACATTGCTCAGAACTTAAAATTTTACACATAATTATTCGTTTTGAGCATCCAGGATTCAAAAAATGCCAATAAAAAATTTCGTGTATGCATGTATGTGTCCGTATGTCACAGAATCTTTGTTCGCGAATCACTTAAAAATGGCTGAACCGTTTGAAACCAAATTTGGCAGAATGTTTGACCTTCGGCTAAGGAAGGTTTATAAAATTACAGATTAGAAAAATATTAATTAGAACGGGAGATATTCAATTTTTTCAAAAAATTCAAAAATTTTCAAATTTTACATTTTTTTAAAAAATGCTTTCAAACTTTAGATAATTGAATATAACATGTTATTTAGTCACATTCTAGAATATATTTGAGAAAAAATGTCCTATAACTAAGATGTACGTATAAACATGATACTTTGATTAAGATTGTGGCGTCAAAATAATGCAATTCATAATTATTTATCCAATTCATTCAATATTTTTTTTAATTCAGAAACTTTAAAAATGGAAATGCTTTATGATTTTATTTTATTTTCATCATAAACGGGCTCTAAACCTTTTTGTACAATTTTGTACCTAACAAATCTAATCTATCTAATCTAATCTTAAATCTTCTGTATAAAAAAAAAAAAAGTTACGTTATTTAATTTTTTGATTTTTTTTTAAAACAAATTTAAATATACTTGATTTTTAGTTTTAGCCACGAATAAATCTGCAGATGGCTGCAAAAATTGATTTACTTTATGAAAATACTCTTTTTTAAGAAAATACGTTACAAAAAAATATGTTATATACCAGTAGGGTCAATTGGGGTAAATGTAAACGGTTTATCTATTTTTTACGAAAAACATCAGTTTTTTTGTTAAAAGGTGACGGATTTAAATGGATTTAAATGGACGGATTTTTTTTGCATGAACTTGTTACTAGAGCTCCCTAGAAAAATTTTATGAGGTTCAAAAAAATATTGATGCACCTGAATCGTCTACAACTGACTGTTTACATTTACCCCGAGATTTTGAACTTTGCCTAAAATTCGGGGTAAATGTAAACACTTTTGTAGTTAAGCGAGGTTTAAGAAACAAGTTATTTCAAGCATACTACTGTCTTAAGGGATGGAAATACTGAAAAAAAATTATTCGTAGACGTATAGTAAATCAACCAGTTGACTGATAATGTATCATATAAATAAACAATCAACCATTACAAAATTAGTGATGTAAAACTTGAATAACTTGAACAAATTTTAATAGATTTTCATTCAATTTGGTAAAAAAAAGTTTCTAAGGTTGCTGAATAAGAATCTAAAATCGAATTTTTAAATTTCAAAATGGCAGATCTGATAATTTATTTAATTATTTTCTTTTAAAATGTAGTTGGAGTACTGTTTACATTTACCCCGAGCTTTCGAATTCTCGGGGTAAATGTAAACACTTAATTATTTATTAACTAAATTGACGAAAATCAAAGTCAATTTTTGTTGGGTCATGAATAAGGAAGAATTACATATTTTTGTTTGATTTTTAAATTTATTTTTATGCAAATGCGAGACAAAATACTGAAACAGAAAAATTTTCAATTTCAAACTTTTTTGCATCAAAAGATAACTTACACTAGGGCTTTGCCAATTGTCAAAATAAAATATTGTCAATAGTCAGAACATTTTGTAGGTGAGCTGACGTAAAAATATTGCCGTCGTACTTATTTTTTAATTTGTAAATTTAGCTGAAACATCTACTGTTTACATTTACCCCGCGTTTACATTTACCCCAAATGACCCTACCAGTCTTTGACGGTTTTAGTTTCTACTATAATACTTTTAAATTGCGCGGGAAACCGATAAATAGCCGGAAATCTAATTTGACTAGGAAAATCGATAATTTTCTTACTAAATTAAAAAAGTTTTATTATAGTAATTGACAATTATCTGTCATCGAATCAAATTGTAATATTTTCCTAACGAAATATTAAAACTGAAGAGTTGTCTTTTCTTTTTGAGGGAAATAAAATAAAATGTGGTTCTCGGGTTTGATTTCCACTTTACAGTAATGCATAAGGGGAAGTGTGAGATAAGAGGTTTCTCACGTGAGCTTCTGGCTAGTGGGAGAGACGGTGGTTTTTGGGAGTGGGCCGTTGATTTGTAGAATTTTGCGTATGGTCAATTAATTTATCATCGTAACGCGTCAAAGTGCCGACCAGGGACACTGAGAGGTGAGCATCCTTTTCATTTATTTCAAATCAACTCATTTTATGTCCAAGAAGAATTTAGTATTTTCGTTTTTGTTAATCTTTTTTTTATAAATTAAATTAGTGTGGTGAATTACACAGTGGGCAGACGAATAGTTCAAAGGAAAAGTGGAAATTGACCCTGAGGATCACTTCCGTAGAAAATTTAATTGAATCTCCAAATAATGGACGTATAAATAACGGAGGAATATTAAAGCTTAACAAAACAAACGGTTGACGAGTAACATTCCAAGGAGTTTCCACAAGATAGAAAGACTCACGCTTCACTTCTAATTTGCCAGCTAAGTAAAAAACTATTGACTGAATGATCTGGAGTTAATTTTTTATCTGTAATTTTAATATTGAATTTTATTTTTTGTCATATTTTATATTTATTATTTTATCTTTTCGATTTTTCGATTCATGATTACTTATTCTATATTGATTCAATTGTAATTTAACTATTCATAAAAAATTAATATATATATGTAAAACTCGATAACTTGCTGAGTTCATTAACTATAATATAATGGTACAAATTTTATTTCGTTAAATAATATTAATTATCAAAAGTAGGTGGTTCACGATGTGATTTCGTAACCTTAAATTTTTCAACTTTTTAAAAGACGTTATTATTCAAAAAATATTAAATATTAGGTGTTGATACTTACTACAAATATAAATATTTCCATTCTGCACGTTCTAACGATCAAAGTAAACTAAAAATTTTATTATTTGTGGACGAAAATTGATTTAAAAAATTTTTTTATCCAAAAAAACTACACTTTTTGTTTCATTTACAAGTTTTTTGGCGGACCTCTAAAAAATTTTGAGTTTTGCAAATATTTTTTTAAGAACATAATTTATCTTCTATTGAAATTTGACGAAGGTGTTTTTCTTCGATCTGGAAATAATAATTTAACAAAATTTTGTTCAGAAAGGTTAATTCTAAGACTTGAAATAAACAACAAGCAGTTATTTTAGTATCAATATCAACTTCAAGTCTTAGAATTGACCTTTCTGAAGAAATTTTTTTTTAATTTTTATTTCGAGAACAAAGAAAAACACCTTCGTCAAATTTCAATAGAAGATAAATTGTGTTTTTAAAAAAATATTTGCAAAACTCCAAATTTTTTAGAGGTCCGACAAAAAAGTTTTTTGGATAAAAAAATTTTTAAAATCAATTTTCGTCCACAAATAATAAAACTTTCAATTTATTTTGGTCGTTAGAACGTGCAGAATGGAAATATTTATATTTCTGGTAAGTACCAACACCAAATATTTAAAAGTTTTTGAATAATAACATTTTTTAAAAAGTTGAAAAATTTAAGGTTACGAAATCACATCGTGAACCACCTACTTTTGATAATTAATATTATTTAACGAAATAAAATTTGTACCATTATATTATGGTTAATGAAATCAGCAAGTCATCGAGTTTTACATATATCAAAATTAGATTTTTTAAAAATATGGTCGCAACGATTCTCAGACGAAAGTCAGTATACATATTTATTGTTTGACATTTGTAATACTTTGTAATCATTCGCAGTTTATTTGTGTGTGTGTGTGTATACATAATTGACTAAAACATATGGGCAATTCCACGTGAAATTTTTCTATGACATTTTAGAATCGGTTAAACATATTTTTTTCTCGTTCCTTATACAAAAATATTAAAAACGTATTTCTTTATTTTTCCATAATTGCCAAAATTTTCGAGATATGAATTTTCGAAATTTTGGATTTTTAAAAGCAGACCTATTTTCAATAGCTTATAATTTTAAAAATTTTAAGTTTAGAAAAAAGTTTTCAAAAAAAAAAGTTTTGGTTTTTCTTCAACTTTTAAAAGATTTTTAAAAAAATATTTTTAAAAATTTTTTAGAAAAAAAAATTATTTTTTTATAAACAAATTAATTTATTTTTAATTTGGGCGCGATTAATTTTTATTTTTTTCTTATTTATTTATACCTGCCAATATACAGAAGATTTTTAAAAAAGATCCGAGATTGGCCTACTCATAGTTTTCGTTTTATAAATTTTTTAATTAATTTGTTTATAAAAAAATATTTTTTTTTTCTAAAAAATTTTTAAAAATATTTTTTTTTAAATCTTTTAAAAGTTGAAGAAAAACCAAAACTTTCTTTCTTTGACAACTTTTTTCGAAACTTAATACCTTCAAAGTTATAAACTATTGAAAATAGGTCTGCTTTTAAAAATCCAAAATTTCGAAAATTCATATCTCGAAAATTTTGACAATTATGGAAAAATAAAAAAATACGTATTTAATATTTTTCTATAAGGGACGAGAAAAAAATATGTTTAACCGATTCTAAAATGTAGTAGAAAAATTTCACGAGGCCATATAATTGTTTATTTTTATTCGTTGGTGCCACCAAGTTTTAAATGAGTTTATATAATTAAACCTCTCGAGAAATTTATTTCATGTTGTAAGAGTGTTACTTCATTTGTTATCCACTCAGGCGGAAAAGTCGGACGAATGTCGGAGTTTACAACCGGCTGGGATCTGCGCCCGTACAGACCGCAAGTACCGACGGTCTGTACCGATTCGGATCTAAAAACGCAACCGGCGAGGTACAGATTATGCTCCGACTGTCGGAACCGTCTTCCCACTATTCTCAGTACGGGCTCGGTACTGGATTTCTTCCGCCCGCGGATCTTATTCTTCTGCGGCGTCGGAAGAATGACGGATATGTTAAGTCCGTACTGGCTCGGTGCTGAGCCGGATCCGACTGCGGATCTTGTCATTTATTGTCACATTATAAATCACATTATGAATTTATTTTTAATACCTAAATGTGTCATAACTAAATAACTATTACAATAATTAATTGCATTATTTTAGAAAATAATGATTAATTAATAAATAAATTTAATCAATATATTAAGTAATTATTTATTGAGACTTTTTTTAAAATTAAACAATTAAAAAAATTTGTCTTACACTTTTACTTTATAATTATTATAAATAAATTTATATTATTAACATAAATTTATTATTATTGAGATATTATTAAATAATATTATATATTATTATTAATTAGTATTAATATTATTGAGAATTAATAATATCTCAATAATAATAAATTTATTACTATTGAGATATTAATTAAAATTATTAATATTATTATGTTCAATATTATTATATTGAGAAACAATTATTCAATATATTATATAATAATAAAAATATAGCTATAGCATTGACACGTAGTAATTCTACAAATTTTATTTCAGCTCGTGACACTTGAGAGTATTTAAGATTTGAGAGTCCCATGCGAGCGTAGCATAGTGGTTAGCGGGCGAGATTTCGGTGCGGAAATATTCGGTTAGGCGTAGGTTCGTACCCCCAAGCGTTAGGATTTTTCAAGTGGCTATGTAATAAAAAATTGCGTTTAAGTGAATAAAAAAATAAAAAAAATGTGTAAAGAGACTGTGTCAATGATTTGTCATCAGTATTTTTATCTCTTGTATTTAATTATTATTTTTTTAATTGATATTTGTTAAAATTATCATTTGGATCCGATCCGGTTATCAGGCGGTAGAATGCCAGCTATTAAATTGAAAATCCGCAGTCGGTAGAGTGCCAGGTCCCAGCCGGTTGAATTATACGCGGAACGGCTTCTCCCGGCCGGTAGGAATGCCAGTTCCGAGCCGGTTGCCAGCGCGCTCCTGGCCTAGTCACTATTCGGTAGAATGCCCGTTCACATCCGTTTGGCAGGCAGTTCCGGGCCAGTACAGTTACACCGGCGTCAGTACTGGCTAGGATCCGCGCCGGTTGGAAATTTCCGCCTGGGCATTCTTGATTTTAACTGATTTATTTTATTTCACTTTATCATTTAATTTATTTACCATAATCATTATTTAATTTTTATTTAGTGTTTTATATTTGTCTTTCTTAATATATAAATAATATTTCTATATTGATTTTATATTTCAAAATTGAAGTAAAGTTAAAAGAAATATTACAAAACGAATTAATTGCTGTATATAAAATATACACTTCCAGCAGAAATTGTCGGTACGAACAACGGGTGAGATAAGAAAAGTTGCTGCCGAAATTAAATTAACATATTTTATTATTGAAAAGTGGTAGAAACTTAGTTTTTGGATTGTTTGAAAGCCAATTAAATTCTGCGTCGTTTGATATATAAATGAAAATTATTTTATATTTTTGAGAGATTTTATTACCTAAGAGATTTTGGAAAAAAAATTGATTATTTTTTCTATTTTTGTGTACCATGTTTGTGTAGCTGCACATTCTAGAAAAATTTAGAGAAAAATTTTAAACTCTTGCATCATAATGTTTAAAGTCTCAGCTTTTATTTAAGCCTTGGAAACTGAAAACCCGTTCAACAGTTTTTGAAATATCTAAAAAATGTCCAAGCATGTTTTTCTATAATTTAGACGGTGATACACATTTATTGCACTCTCGCTGCTCACCTGGTTCGTTGCGGCAGGGCCGAATAAGCGGAATATAGAGTGGGTCATATTTGGAGCCCTTTTTAAGTACTTTAAACTTTAGATTTAATATTTATTAAAAATTTTATAATGGTCATATATATATATATATATATATGGGGCGTTCCACGCGAAATCGGACAGTATTTGACTTTTGCATCTCAGATTTTTTTCAAATATTTTTTTTCTTTTAGTGCTCATTGAAATAAGCTATCATGATTTTTTTCAAATTTTTTCATCAAGCCGTTTAAGAGATACAGGTTTTTAAAAAATCACGTTTTTGACGAAAATGTTTTTTTGAAATGGTTGTAACTCGGTCAAAAATTGACCAAATTTGACGTTCTATATATGAAAATTTTTGTTTTAATACCTAGTTTTTGATAAAAATATAAAAAAAATTTATTTTTTTAATTTACGAAATTTTTTTTAATTTTTAAAAAAAAATTTTATTTTTAAAAATGTATGTATCGATCGATTTTTTTCAAAATTTTTTGTTAGAAACTAGAACTAAATTAACAATTTTTAGGCGTTGTCTGATTGTGGGCAAACAATGGGATCTATTTATTTCAAATTTTTTATTTTTTATATCCATATAATATAGCAAACAATAGGGCTTTTGAGCTAAAATTATTAATAACACAGGTCAACAAAAAAAGTCTTACTTTTTTATGAGATACTATAGTGTCCATTAAAGACGCTGAACACGATCCCGGGTCACAAAATTGGCCTTCACGTCAGGATTTTGAGAAAAGTGGGGGTAAAGACCCCAAAAAAAGTGTTTTTGAGGGTTTTCAAAATTTTTTTATCCTACACCTGACGCGCCAGAAACTTTTACATAGACTTAAATTGAAGCTTGAATTGTCCACTACAAGACCCATATCCGTAAAACCAAAAAAGATTAAAATTTTTTCAAAACATGGGGTCGAAGTTACTAAAAATGTGATTTTTAGGGTCGCTGATTATAATCATCAGATTATAACATTTTATAAGTTTCTGGCACGTCAGATTACAATCCGCGACCTCAAACACCCTTGAGTAACAATTTTCAAGCGAATCCAAAACAATTTTAAAAGTCCATTAAAGCAACCCAAAAAAACCACTTTTTGGTAACTTCGACCCCATGTTTTGAAAAAATTTTAATCTTTTTTGGTTTTACGGATATGGCTCTTGTAGTGGACAATTCAAGCTTCAATTTAAGTCTATGTAAAAGTTTCTGGCGCGTCAGGTGTAGGATAAAAAAATTTTGAAAACCCTCAAAAACACTTTTTTTGGGGTCTTTACCCCCACTTTTCTCAAAATCCTGACGTGAAGGCCAATTTTGTGACCCGGGATCGTGTTCAGCGTCTTTAATGGACACTATAGTATCTCATAAAAAAGTAAGACTTTTTTTGTTGACCTGTGTTATTAATAATTTTAGCTCAAAAGCCCTATTGTTTGCTATATTATATGGATATAAAAAATAAAAAATTTGAAATAAATAGATCCCATTGTTTGCCCACAATCAGACAACGCCTAAAAATTGTTAATTTAGTTCTAGTTTCTAACAAAAAATTTTGAAAAAAATCGATCGATACATACATTTTTAAAAATAAAATTTTTTTTTAAAAATTAAAAAAAATTTCGTAAATTAAAAAAATAAATTTTTTTTATATTTTTATCAAAAACTAGGTATTAAAACAAAAATTTTCATATATAGAACGTCAAATTTGGTCAATTTTTGACCGAGTTACAACCATTTCAAAAAAACATTTTCGTCAAAAACGTGATTTTTCAAAAACCTGTATCTCTTAAACGGCTTGATGAAAAAATTTGAAAAAAATCATGATAGCTTATTTCAATGAGCACTAAAAGAAAAAAAATATTTGAAAAAAATCTGAGATGCAAAAGTCAAATACTGTCCGATTTCGCGTGGAACGCCCCATATATATATATATATATATATATATATATATATATATATATATATATATATATATATATATATATATATATATATATATATATATATATATATATATATATATAAATAAGTTATCATTTTACAAACTTTCATGATCAAATAGTCGTTTATTTTGGGAAAAAGTTTCGTTTTCAATTTTTTTCTACGTACAAATTTACTTATACTTATTTAGGGGAGAGTGGGGCAAACCGGACCTCCTAACGGTTTTTTTGACCTTGTGACTAAACGAATAAACCGATTTCATTTTTTGAGGGCTTGTTTGAAAGATCATTTAATTGCGCAACTTTTTCCCAGAGATACCTATACTTCATCTTTTATTGTTTAGTTGCTGTGTTAACTTTAAAAAATTTTGCAAACATACGGTCCGGTTTGCCCCACCCCCTGGGGTAAACATGACCGCCCCAGGGGCAAACCGGACCGTTTGGTTTTTTATTTATAATATTGCATTTATATAATCTACAATAATAAAAAATATAAACAATCATGTAAACAATGGTTGTAGTAATGAAAATAATAATTCGGGATTGAATTTAATTAAATAAATATTTTTTTTAATAAAAAAATAAAAATATTTGTCATTATCAGAGAAACAATATTGAAGGGTCCAATTCTCATTGGAAGACAATTATTTTTCATTGTAAGTAAATATTTTAATAAAACAAACATTTTATTTAAAAATAATTTTTATGAAACTTTAATTGAATGGAAATATCCTATGGCCGGTTTGCCCCACCAAAAACGGTCCGGTTTGCCCCACTCTCCCCTATTTATGCAAAAATTCTATTCTTACTTAAATTTCTTTTAATTAACTATTATGTCTTCTTTTCAGAAAATTAATGTTAATAGAGAAGTGAAGATTTGTACGTAGAAAAAAACTGAGAACTAAACTTTTTTTCCCAAAATAAATGACTATTTGATCATGAAAGTTTGTAAAATGATAACTTATTTATGAGGCATTTCATTTCAAACCGTTCCGCCGATAAAAAACAATCGCAAGGAGATAGATTTTCTAATAATTTTTATTATATAAAACTTTAATTGTTTATAATATATTATACACTCATTCAAAAGAGAATTTCATGAGTTTTCTATTGCTATTTTTATTATTTTAAATTTCTGACAATTTCCTAGAGAAATTCCTGTTTGAAATGTTAAACTCTTAATATCTCAAAACACCCCTCCGACGATTTTTATCAAAATTATATGAAAATAAAGCGTAAATTCTCTAGTTTCTATTCCCATTTGATATATTATGGACATTTGATGGGATTAATAAAATAAAAATTATTTAAAAAATGTGTTTTTGAAAAATTTGACAAATAGTACGAAATTGAATGTAAGTTGAATGGGTTAAGGTTCAACTTCATACTATTTGTCAAATTTTTCAAAAACAAATTTTTTAAATAAGTTTTTTTCTATTAATCCCATCAAATGTACATAATATATCAAATGGGAATAGAAACTAGAGAATTTACGCTTTATTTTCATATAATTTTGATAAAAATCGTCGGAGGGGTGTTTTGAGATATTAAGAGTTTAACATTTCAAACAGGAATTTCTCTAGGAAATTGTCAGAAATTTAAAATAATAAAAATAGCAATAGAAAACTCATGAAATTCTCTTTTGAATGAGTGTATAATATATTATAAACAATTAAAGTTTTATATAATAAAAATTATTAGAAAATCTATCTCCTTGCGATTGTTTTTTATCGGTGGAACGGTTTGAAATGAAATGCCTCTTATATATATTCATAATAATTAACTTTGACAATTATCAAATTTTTAATGAATATTAAATCTTATTATTCGGCCCTGCCGCAACGAACCAGGTAAACAGCGAGAGCGCAATAAATGTGTATCACCGTCTAAATTATAGAAAAGCATGCTTGGACATTTTTTTTAGATATTTCAAAACTGTTGAACGGGTTTTCAGTTTTCAAGGCTTAAATAAAAGCTGAGACTTTAAATATTATGTTGCAAGAGTTTAAAATTTTTCTCTAAATTTTTCTAGAATGTGCATCCACACAAACATGATGCACAAAAATAGAAAAAATAATCAATTTTTTTTTCAAAATCTCTTAGGAGTCAGAATTCCTAAAAGGAGCCACCCAAAACCTTTTAATTTTTTTTCGTACTAATGTGGTTATTTTAATAGTATTTTATATAAAAAATCATACTTCCAAAGGATTTAGCAAAAAAAAATTTTTTGTTAATGTTATTAACTATTGGAAATTTTGAACGTATTTAATTTAAAAATAAATTTCTCGAAAACTGATTGATCGATTTCAATTTTTCAATTTGCGTTTTATTTGTCTTGAAATAAAGTATAAAGTAGTGCAAAATGCAATTGTTTATTTATAAACAATTAAAAATAAATAGTGTTCTAGATGATATTTTAAGTTGAAAAAATTACTAAAATGTTCTTAATAAACCACTAAAAAATATCGCCGCGGTGCAGTGCACGACTCTGGTCCTTATTGAGCGTTCGCGCGCGTGTTATTGTTTCTGATCGCTGAAACGACTGCGCTTCTCAAACACTACATTTATATTGGAAATAAATTTATTTTAAAGTAATTTTTACTTTTAATTTTTTTAATGGAACATTTAATTAATTCTTTTTGTTGAATCGTAATTACAGATGTGTTGCATAAATTGTTAAAATATCGAATTGTTGAATTTTCTTTGAAATTAAAAAAAATATAATGAGCGAACTAGAGTACAAATTTGGATTGGATTTAAACATTTTTAACAATAATTCCAAATGTAAACTATTTTTTAGAAACAGTTCTGTTCCTAAAATAAAATAATAAAATAAAATAATAAAATGAATAGTTTAGCATTTATTCTCTCCGATAAATTACGAATTCTAACCAATCGATTAAAATCATAAAAACAGGCCTAGGATCGACTTAAAGGCGCAAAAATGATAGTCGCTTATTTAGTAACAAAAAAAGTCGTTTACTTTATTCAGTATTATCACAAAAATTCTTTAAACTTTCTCAATTTTAATTAGTAAAAATGTTTGATCATTTGACTTTTTGCTTTGGAATTAATAAATAAAATGAAATTTTACATAGAATTTAACATATAAAAAAAGTTTTTGGAATGAATCAGAATATTCTTCACTAAAATAAATTTATTTCCAATATAAATGTAGTGTTTGAGAAGCGCAATCGTTTCAGTGATCAGAAACAATATCACGCGCGCGAACGCTCAATAAGGACCAGAGTCGCGCAATGTACCGCGGCACAAATGCTTAAAAATAAGCAATTTAAAACTTCGTGACATTTTTTTTCAACGGGATATTTTTTAGTAGTTTATTAAGAACATTTTAGTAATTTTTAGGGTTCCGTACACGGTAGGTGTACTGACGGAACCCTTATGAAATCACTCATGTGTCCGTCCCAGCCACGCAAAATGGGCTGTCCCCCCCTTAACTTCTACAAATCTCAACCTTGTGAGCTGAAATTCAGCAGGGATCTTCAGTTTTAAGTGCAGATTACGGGAAAAATATAGAGAACACGATTGGCCTACATATTTGCGAAATAGAAAGGAGAGGAATTAAATTTTGTCAAAAAAATTGCTAAAAATGACCTTCAGCCCCTTAACTTCTACAAATCTGAACCTGGTGAGCTGAAATTCGGCAGGGATCTTCAGTTTTAAGTGCAGATTACAGGAAAATTATAGCGAACCTGATTGGTGAACATAAGTGCAATTACAGAGAAATATAAAAATTTATTAATAAAATAAAATAATAATAATAAATAAATAAATAAATATATATATATATATATATATATATATATATATATAAATATATATATATATATATATATATATATATATATATATATATATATATATATATATAATGAGTTTCTTTTGTGTACGGAACCCTCGATTTTAGTGCGAGTGCAACTCGCACTTGTCCGATTTTTTTTAATTTAAAATATCATCCAGAACACTATTTATTTTTAATTGTTTATAAATAAACAATTGCATTTTGCACTAAAATTAAATATTTTTATTTGAAAATATTGTCAGTTATACTTCATTTCAAGACAAATAAAATCCAACTTGAAAAATTAAAATCGATCAATAAGTTTTTGAGAAATTCATTTTTCAATATAGTTAATAACATTAACAAAAACATTTTTTTTGCAAAATCCTTTGGTAGTATGATTTTTTATATAAAATACTATTAAAATAACCACATTAGTAAGAAAAAAAAATTAAAAGGTTTTGGGTGGCTCCTTTCAGGAATTCTGACTCAGGTGATAAAATCTCTTAAAAGTATAAAATAATAATTTTTCATTTATATATCAAACGACGCAGAATTTAATTGGCTTTCGAAAAATCCATGTACCAAGTTTTTACCATTTTTCAATAATAAAATATGTTAATTTAATTTCGGCAGCAACTTTTCTTAGCTCGCCCGTAGTTCGTACCGACAATTTCTGTCGATAATATATATTTTATCAAAATATATAAAAGTAATCGCTATTTATATTTTTCCAAAAAAGGAAAATTTAGAATTTCTTGAGATTGTTAAAATTTTACGTTAAAATAATTACGATTCAATAAAAGATTAAAAAATTGGTGCATATTATATTGAGGAAGCTAAATGTTCGAGAAATGAACAACTTGTTTTAAGTTGGGACACTTGAGGAATTTTGCTCCATAAATAAAAAATATAAATATTTTAAATTATTGTTTTGACGGTGACGTCTAGGTTTAGATATCATTACTTCTTCTGGAATTTGAAACTAGGCCGATATTGTAAGTTTCTGCTTCACGTTTAGTAAAGGGTCTTACTAATGAGTTGACAATTGTTTCGTGAAAAATTCTGGGAAAATTTAAATAAATACACGGAGAGACTTTTAGTTACAAAAATTACTTTATTGTATTTCGATATTTCTAATAAAACGTAAGAATTTAGGGATAATCGAGGTACGATGATGATAGTTCTTATTATAATAAGAAATTATAATAAGAAATTCTTATTAATAATAATAAGTAGTGTTATTTTTTATCTACTATTGTAATTTTTAGGGAACAGAAGTTAGTATAAATACGAGAATATGGAACATATTTATAATACATCCTAATATTTTTATTTGTAAACCACTATTTTGAAAACTATTAAATGTAAAAAAATTTTAGATACTGTATTATTTTTAATATTAACACGCTCTGAAATGGTAAGCAGTTTGAATTTTTACAAAATTTTATTAGAATATTTTCACGAAGGTTTCCGAACAGTTCCGTCCACAACCGAAGACCAGTTAATGTTAGACGAACACTCAGCAAACAACCGAGCGTCATCATCGTCTTGAAAGTATTTTGTTAAAAACGTTTCAAAAGTTATTAGTGATTAAACAATTGAATTGTGTAATAATATTATAATAAATCATATATTAATTTATATACATATGTATTATATAAGTATACACGTGCCTAGTAACGCATTTTGTATACCCCTACATATATATATGCTATATATATGTAGCGTCACCTAATCTTCACTTTTAGTATAAAGCTTTAGAAAAGATTCAAAAAACTTTGAGACTTATTACCAAAAGTGACGTTGACTATGTCTTTTCATAATCTTTATTAAAATTCTTCTAACTATACCTCGATTATTCCTAAATTGTTACGTTCTATTACAAATATCGAAATACGATAAAATAATTTTTCTAACTAAAAGTCTCTCCGTGTATTTTAATTTATCAAGCTGGATATTTAATTAATAAATTATTATCATACATACACTCCCGCTCAATAACTTTTGCCCACCCTACAGCGATTGAAGGCTTTACAAAAAGTTTTGTATTTTTTTAACTATTAAAGTTACAAAGTTGAAAAAAATATCATTAGAAAACTCATTTCCTGACCTTTAACACTATATAAAATTGAAATTAAAAAAAAATTTTTTTAATGAGTAAATAATGTTATTGCAAAACAAAATTTTTCGTTTTTTTTTGTTTTTTTCAAAGTGATACAGTTTCATTGGAAATCATCGCATTTTAATGACAAATATATCATTGGAAAGGTAGTTTTATCACCTTTAAAATCCACTTTTTAAAATTTTTTTACGATAATTTTTAAGAAAAATATGATCTTTTGTTTAAAAAATTACCCATTTTTTTCAATTGTCGATAACTCAAAAACGGTTACTTTAGGAAAAAAATTTTCAGAACATGAATTGTTCCTTTTTGTGTATAGAATTGAAAAAAAATTATTAAAAATTTTTTTTTGAAAAAATTTTTTTTAACATTTTTAAAAAAAAAATTTTTTTTTGGAAAAAATTTTTTTAAAACATTTTTTGAAAAAAAAATTTTTAATTATTTTTATTTTATAGTTGTTATTGTAGAAACTCGTTTTTTACACTTTTTATCATAAGCAAACATATTTCTTCTTATTTATTCAATTTTTTATATAATTTTAAATCAGCAATCATTCAAATAAGTTTTGATAAAATATTTATGAATTTCATTGTTTGTAAACGGATTTAACAATAACAACTATAAAATAAAATTAATAAAATTTTTTTTTCAAAAAATGTTTAAAAAAAAATGTTTAAAAAAAAATTTTTTCAAAAAAAAATTTTTTTTTTAAAAATGTTTAAAAAAATTTTTTCAAAAAAAAATTTTTAATAATTTTTTTTCAATTCTATACACAAAAAGGAACAATTCATGTTCTGAAAATTTTTTTCCTGAAGTTTTTGAGTTATCAACAATTGAAAAAATGGCTATTTTTTTAAACAAAAGATCATATTTTTCTTAAAAATTATCGTAAAAAAATTTTAAAAAGTGGGTTTTAAAGGTGATAAAACTACCTTTCCAATGATATATTTGTCATTAAAATGCGATGATTTCCAATGAAACTGTATCACTTTGAAAAAAACAAAAAAAAACGAAAAATTTTGTTTTGCAATAACATTATTTACTCATTAAAAAAATTTTTTTTTAATTTCAATTTTATATAGTGTTAAAGGTCAGGAAATGAGTTTTCTAATGATATTTTTTTCAACTTTGTAACTTTAATAGTTAACAAAATACAAAACTTTTTGTAAAGCCTTCAATCGCTGTAGGGTGGGCAAAAGTTATTGAGCGGGAGTGTATGTATGATAATATTAATTATATTATATTTGTTCAAATTTCGGTTTAAAAAAATGTTATAAATTTCTATTTTGAAAAATTATTAACATTTACTTCTTTTTATGTTCAACTACGAAGTAGAGCATCGGACATCCTCCGTCGGACCAGGCATTTAGATGCAGAGTTATACTGTTAGTTGATACTTCGATAAATCTTGTTGCTTCAGGTACACTTGGTTTTTGTCCTTTCGTACGAATGTTTAATATATCAGAGGGTTTTCCTGTGCCAATTCTGAAATAAAAATTCAAATGTAAAGAAATTCATCAAACTCTTTCGCCAACAAATTTTTCAATCTTTTACTTCTAGTTTGAATAAAATGAAAATATGAGAAACATTTTCAAAATTTAAGGAATTTAATGAAGACTTTAAAGAGTTTGACTAAAAATAAAGCAGCAAAATATTTTTAAAATGATATTCAAACGACACGCACCCATTGTAAGCAGTCACATAAACTTGATATCTAGATCCACATAAAAGATTTTCTAAAGTATATTTTTGAGTATTTGATCCAATTTGAACAGTTTCCCATTCACCGAACTCCAATTTGTAGTGAATTGTATATCCATGAATAGGCGCATTGTCTCCAGAAAGAGGTCGAAGTTTCAGTGTGAGAGAATTAGTTGTAGTGGCAGTGAGTTGAACTTGTGGTGGTTGAGGAGGAGCTAAAATATTACTCAGCATTTAATTTCAGGCTCTATTTTTTCAAATTTCGTCCTCTAAATGACTAGAAAATTACTAAACTACTAAAAATGAAATTTAAGTATCTACCATTAACTACTAATTGGTGAGTAACGGTGTCATGTCCAAATGAGTTTTCTACATAACACGAATATTCTCCAGCGTCTTCACGATCCACTTCTTTCAGGAAAAGAGAGCCTTCTGGCAATTGTCTAAGTCTGTCGTTTGGTTGCACAGCATCACCTCCCCGATTCCACTTAACTTCTGGTGCTGGAACTCCAACCGTGAGGCATGGCAGCTTAACATCTTCTTTGTATGTGGCAGTAAATTTATCATCAAATGAGGCAATTTTCGCAGGAACTGCAAAAAACAATGAAATAGAATTAAGAGAATTATTTTTATAAATGACTGTGTATACATTAGGAGTGTAATAATGAATCTTACCACTAACACTTGGAGATAATGTAACTATTTTGGAAGCTTGTCCTTCACCAATATTTGTGCTTGCTGTCACCCAAAAGTCATATCTACGCTTATCACTTAGCTTAGCTGCTTCATGTGTCAACTGATTAGAGAGCACTTTTTGACTAATTGGCTGTTCGGAATCATCGGCTTTGGTGTATACAGTGTACTGAGAAATCACTCCGTTGGGTTGGTTTGGTGGTCGCCAAGAAACAAGAATAGAATCAGCGGACATGACTAGTGCTTTGATAGCGATGGGTGCTTCAGGAGCTAAGATAATATTATCTTTATTGTTTAACATTGCATGGATCAAACGAAATATTTTAAAATGTAGATCAACTTTTATTGTTTTAAGGTATTAATTAAAATTTTTTAATTCATCTAACACTTATTGTATTTTTCTTATTGAAACCTTCGAAACAACACAAAAAGTAAAAATATTAGTTAATATAAGTAAGATTCTTGCATTAACCCCTTCGCAGTGGAGACCAATGAGTAAAAATTCCTGAAGTGGCCCCCCTATTTTTGCAAAGTTGCAAAATTTGAAATAAGTATTTATATTTGAAAGTACTAGTATCTGGTAATATTTTCACCAAGTATTTTAAAAATATTTAAATTATTCATATTTTTATTGTTAATTAAAGTTTTTTAACCCTTTCAGTAAAATAATTTAAACTATTTGAGTTTTTGCACAAACTGAACAAAAATTTATGGTCATATTAGTGAGTAAATATACTTTTCGAGTTACAAAATAAAAATTTAAAAAATTTAATTTTTTAATATAATATAATATAATAAAATATAATATATTATATAGTATAAGTATTTAACACTCAAAATATATGTTTTGTATTGAAGCTGTATAATTGATACACAAAAGTATATGTATTTGGGTTTTCTCAGAACTGTATGCAAAATTCAAAACAAGCATATCTGAGGAAGCCCAGAGATGTTTATAGTCGTCCATCAGTTATAGAACTATAACTGATGTAATAAAAATATAATATAATATTGTTTTTGCTGGCGCAGTTGAACGGGTTTGGCTCTCGCGCGGCGTTGCTTGCGCGCAGAATGCAGCGCTTGCCAAAAATTCAAATTATAAAAAAGCTTTTCATTTCAACTAAGATTTCTTTTCAGTTCTTGTTTACCTATATTCTAAAGAACATTTATCAAAAAAAATTTTTTTAATCGCGTGGAGAAAGGACTTAAAATTGCATTTGTTTATAAAAAAATTATTAAAAAATAAAAAAAAATTAAATTTTTTAAATTTTTATTTTGTAACTCGAAAGTACATTTACTCACTGATATGACCATAAATTTTTGTTCAGTTTGTGCTAAAATTCAAATAGTTAAGATTATTTTATTAAAAGGGTTAAAAAAACTTTAATTATCAATAAAAAATATGAATAATTTAAATATTTTTAAAATACTTGGTGAAAATATTACCAGATACTAGTACTTTCAAATACAAATATTTATTTCAAATTTTGCAACTTTGCAAAAATAGGGGGTCACTTCAAGAATTTTTACTTCAATATCTCATAAATGGGTTCAAAATGTCGACTACTTTTTAGAAAACTTAATTTTACGCAAATGAGCATACTATTTTATTTGATGTCGCTGATTACGAATCCGCACTCAGATTTTGAAAATTCAAAATTTCAGATCCAATATGGCGGACGCTATTTTAAAAAATTTATCATATTGACTGAAAATTTGTGACTTGGAGTTTATTGATATCTCAGATTAAAAATATAACCAATAGTTCTGAAAGTTAACTAGATTTATCTGAATTCTGTTAGTCAACAGTTGTTTATGTCTTACATCTAAATCACTGTAACTGTCATTTTTGTTGAAAGCGACTGATTGTCAGTTGTTTTGTTCATTGCTCTGTATATGTATCTAATGTGTTATTTTTATTCTTCTTTTAGCTTAAAAACTGTATTTTTGTAACCGATTGCAGTTGTATTTGGCCGTCTTTATTCCAGTTTGTCCTATTATTTCGCCTAGAATCTACAATAATGTCACTGTCATTGTTGTTGAACGTGATTGTCAGTTGTTTTGTTCGTTGCGCTTTATGTGTGTTTAAAGTGTTATTCTTATTCTTCTTTTACCTAAAAAAGCTTCTGATCTTTGTTTTCGTAAAAATAAAGGAGTGTAAAATCCGACCACATACCTCCACGTAGTACATTCTGGGGTCATAAGTACTTACTAGCTGACTGCGGGGATAAAATTTTTAATTTATTATCATTTAAAAAGTTTTTCGTAATTATCGAAAACCTTCAAGTAACGAGTTTCAAATAAATCTCATGAATTTTTGAAAATTTCCGCCATATTGGATCCACTATTTTGAATTTTCAAAATCTGAGTGCGGATTCGTAAGCAGCGGCCCCGAAATACCCCGAGCACGAATTTGTGGACAAATCTGTGTGTTTTTGTAGCCAAAAATCTGTTGTGTCTATACACGTCATCGATAGTTTGAGCCCACTTGGACCATGACGTGTTTACACGTTATCGACTGCTAAGGGGTTAAGTAATATTTAAAACTTCTAATGATATTTTTTTTAACATTAATATTTCCAAATGTTTTTATAAGTTTTATCGAAACATTTATAGAACACATAAATAAGTACTACTTATTTAAAACTATGTGAGAATAAATTTAAAGTACTGTATAAAATTAAAGCTAAATTACAAATTTTTTAGCCGTGAAAGATGAAATTACCGTCTTGTTCAGTTTGGCAATGAATAGGCGCAGACTTAACTCCATCTCCACCAGAAGTAAAGGCCAGTATTTGCATACTATAGTTGGTATATTTCTTTAAACCGTGTAGAATTGTTTCGCTAGATGATGTAATCTTTGTATCCTTAGTATTTTCGTCATACCATGATTCTGATGGTCCATAAATAATCTATAAGCAAAGTTAATATAAATAACACAATTTCATATTTAAAACATATTTTTAAAAATTCATTCTTATAGCCAGCTAGTTCCAACATGCAAAAAGGAGATTGCTTCCACTTATTGGTGCAAACTTGGTCTTTGTTTCTAAGCCACTAATAGTGTCACATACTTTCGACAGGACGCCTGATCTGTTATGCATTATATCATATATTAATAATATGATTTGGAACCCAAAATTTTCATTTTTTTATATTAAACTTTCCAATTATTTAAACGAATTACATGGTAATTTAAAATTCACTCTGGTATTTTAAAGACTGATTATTCTTAAATAAGTGATTTAATTTTTATCGAATTCTGTTTATTAGTCTTTTAGTAATTAATTTTTTTCTAAAAATTGTTGAAATGTTCAATCACTGATAACTTTTGATAAATATATTTTTTTCAATTCTACTTATGAATGTTGTTTATATCATTATTTACTACTTAAAAAAGTTTGCAAAAAATTGGAATACCCATCGAAATTTGATAATACACTTCATAAAGGCAGACCCCAAAGTGAATTATGCTTAAACATTTTTTGGAAGAACATTTATATTAATAACATTAATATTTGTCAGTCAAATATTTTTCAAAACTTCAACCTTTTATGGAAATTATTAGAATGTCTCATATTGTTAAACCTTTAAACATTTACAAACATTATTATTATTAATCTACTAACAGAGTAATTTAAAGTACTTTACTTTTTCTACTGTTTAATTAAACACATTATCAATTAAATTAGTTTTCAGAATTAAAAACCACATAAATTTGTTAGAAATACTTAAATATTTCTTGTTTGAAGTATTTTATTTAAATAAATACCTTATATCCAGTAATGACTCCATTAGCAGCACTCAAAGGAGGCGAAGACCAAGAAACTCGAATGGTTTGCGAAGTAAGAGTAGTACATGTAGTGTCGTGAGGTGGTTGCTCCGGTACTCCTTCAGCAGTATGTTGTCTTCTTTCTTCACTCATAGGACCTGATCCAACTTTATTAAATGCTTGTACAACGACACTGTATTGTGTGTATATTTTTAAATTCGTAATTTGCAAATGATGCTCTTTTCCATCTTCTTTTGAAAATTCAACTGTTTCAAACATATAAGGTTTTTCGGAAGATGAAAGTCTGTATCCCACATAGTAGCCCAAAATTTCTCCATTCCAATCCTCTCGAGGAGGAGGTTTCCACGTTACCTAAATAATTTTGTTAATCAGTTTCATATAAATATAATACGTTTTTTACTCTTCATATTTAATATTTTTAAATTTACTTTTAGACTGTGCTGATCTAGAGCTTCAACTCTAACGGAACTTGGCGGACCTGAAGGAACTTCTTCTGCTGTAATAATTGTTACTGTATCAGATGGATCAGAAGTGCCAATTTCGTTTTCTGCAACAATTCTTAAATGGTAAGTTGTAGCGGGCTTAAGATTAAAAACGCCTGCGACATTTTGCTGAGATCCTGGAACTACAACTCGATCAATGTCACTATCCCATGAGCCTTTACTGATTTTATATTCGATAACATATCGTTTTACAGGACTGTTTCCATCATATGGAGCTGCCCACGATAATTGAACTGATCTTCCAGATTTGTCTAGTACTTTTAAGCCATATGGTACTTCCGGAACCTCTGAAATTAAGAAATTTACTTTTTTCTGATGTTATACCTACTTGGGTCTTTAATACTGAATAATAATAATAATAATAATAATAATAAAAATATCCGAAGCTTGGAAATAAATTAATTACCTTGAACAATCATATTAATGCTAGTATCGTCGCTTCCAAAAGCATTAGTAGCAACACAGGTAAAAAGGGCAGAATCACTTCTTTCCGTTCTCTTAATACTTAGATCAGATAAAACGCCATTAGCCAATATTTCTTCTCGAATTGTGTAGCGAGAATCGCTTTTCGGGTCGAGCCTTTTGTTGTTCATATTCCAAAGGATGCCAATTGGTTTTTCTCCTTGAGCTTCACACTGCAAAACTGCTGGTTCACCCCGACGAGCAGTTTGATTTCGCAGTTTAATTTCAAAATGAGGCGGAGCTGCAAATATAAAATAGTTTTCAGTCTTCTATGAATTTAAAAATAATTATTTTAATTAAAAGTTATTAAAAAATATCCGTACCTTGTACAGAAATAAGTATTACAGCAGAAAGTCCAGATCCTATTCCATTTACAGCTTCACAAAGATAATAGCCTTCATTAGTCTTTTGAATATTATTAATCGACAAGGTTCCATCCTCAACACTTATATCGGGATTATTTAATTTCAGATCTGTGTAATCACCGGGTGTGTCTCCTGTAAAATTAATGTAGTGTTGATAATTAGTAATCTATAGCACAATACTTTTTAACAAACATTTAATAGTTTCTCACCTGCAGCCCTCTTCCAAGTGACTTGAGGCTTAGGAAAACCATCGGCTTTACATTCAACTCTTGCATCAGAACCTTGAGCAAAAGCTTTATCTGTTGGTTCAAGAATCCAACGCGGTGGCACTAAACGAAATCAAAACCTCTTATTATTATTCAATACTTTTTCTTCCTTCAATTCTAAAACAAATGATGTATTCGTAAACTGTGTATCAAATGAATGATTCTGCATTTAAAATCAAAATATACATATTTACATTAAATAAGTTTTTTAAATTTTATTAAATTAATTAAATAATTAATTTAGAGTTACTTTACAGAAATCAATTACTATTACAAAAAATGTAGATTTGAAATTAATTTTTATTCAATTATTCTTTGAAAAATTAGTCATTAAATTACGATAAATTAAGATATTTATTTGTGCATTAAACGAATACATTATTAGTTTAACACTACTCAATATATTTGCATGCAGAAAAATATTGTTTTATATTTATTAACATGCAAGTTACACGTAAAGTAAGCACACTTTTTTTTAATGACAATTTACTATTTATAAAAATTTTGAAAAGTTTAATCAAAATTTAAATTATTGAAAATTTTTATTTTAACATATTCTGAATGATTTTAGGCATTTAATATATTTGTAGTCCATGATAATCATGCAAAGTAGTACTAAATTTTTTTGTTATTGTTAAAGCATGCTCTACTTTCTACGCAAAAACATTTATGAAAACAAAATTAGGTAAAGGCTGTGGATATTTCTTAGGCAGAAGAATGGAACTATATGGAAAAGGTCTTGGATAGAATTGATGAAAGCGAGATTAATTGACTCCACGCGAGATATTTCGAAAAAAATTATGCTTATTGGAGATCCTAATTTAATATCAATATTCCTTGATGAATAAACTCAATATAAAGAAAATCTCTTTTTTAAACTACACTTTATTGAAGCTGAGTTTGCAGAATTGGGTATTATTAAACCAATGATGAATCTACTATTTTAAAATAATAATTGTAGCTGATAAATAATTAAAAACAATAAATCAATAAATATTGTAAATTGGACTAAAATCAAGAGTTGGAAACTTTAAACAGATTTCGCAATCTAGATGTTGTGACTTTATATATAATTCACCGTCATTCGATTAAGTAACGATATCTAGAATAATGCCTAAGTTTGAAGAAGTGCATACTGCTGCTAGAGAAAAACATAATTCTCATCTCATTTTTCTTTGTAAATGTTTGCCCTCTATGAATTTCAATTTTTTAACCCAATAAATGCATGTCATACAATTTTCTTATATTAAACTCTCAGCTTTTCTAATATAAAAATTTTAAATCAAGTCAACATTTTAATTACAATAATAATAATAAATTTGAAGAAAATATTTAAAAGAGTTACTTTGCTTAAAGTGGTGGAATATGGAAATTATAATAATATGGATTTGTAAAACCCTTTCGAAAACATCTGAAAATTAATAGGCCTTAATTTATTTACAAAAAATTAATTTTATAAATAGCAGTTGAACAATATTGAACAATAATTGAGATCAGTAGTGTACAATAATAATTTAATGCAATATCAAGTCAAGCAAGTCAATAAACTTTATCAATGTATTCACCTATTAACTCATGTACAAGACGTTTTTAAAATAACAATACGTTCACCTTCTTTGCAATTTACGACAAAAAAGAGCACTTTGAAAGCAGCAATTAAAAAAATTAGGAAAAGGGTAACCTGTTGAGAAAATCAGTTTTAATATTTCATTATAAATTAATGACAGTATAAAATGACAGTTTAAAATAGTTTGAATAAATATTTGTTTGCTTTTTCTTCTTTCATTAAAGTGTGTAAAAAACATGGTCAATATTTTAATGACGTATTTAATTAAAAAGAATAGAGGGCAGTTCCATACGAAAAGCAAATGGTGGATCACCGATTTTTCTTAAAGTTTGTAATTTTGTAGTACTTAGGGTACTAAATAACTGTGCCAAACAGTTTTGCAAAAAAAAATTTTTTTTCAAGATATTTATCTTTGAAAAATCGAAAACTAAAAAAATGACTTTTTTCGATTTTTCAAAGATTTTTCTTGAAAAAAATTTTTTTTTTGCAAAACTGTTTGGCACAGTTATTTAGTACCCTAAGTACTACAAAATTACAAACTTTAACCTTCAGAGGGCCGGAAAATTAAAATAAAATTTACTAGTTTTTTATTAAGCAAAATTAAATAAAAAATCAATTCGATGAAAATAAAAGTAAAAATAAATGGTGGCCACTATAATGGCCACCCCGGCCCTCTCAAGGTTAAGAAAAATCGGTGATCCACCATTTGATTTTCTTATGGAACTGCCCTAGAGACGTTTTGAGAAAATTTAAGAGACTTTACGAATATTTTGTCTGTTAGAAAGTTAAAATAATGATAGTAATGATTTCATCAACAGGAATAAAACGAAACAAGAGAAAAATGATATTACCATCCAGAAGCAATTTTGAAAAATGAAAGAGTAGCTTTCAGAAGGCATCAGTCCTAACTACTCAATATCTCGCCCTAACCGTGTACTCTTAAAATAGCCTCGTGCTTAGCCTTTCCGGACGGATTTACAACGATACACGCGTAGGATCCACTATGCTCTTGTGTGACTGTTTCAATAAGTAGAATACTAGTTCGTGGTCCTAATTCTCCAATGCTGTATCCTTTGAATTGTAACAAAGGTTGATTCTCAAAAGTCCAATTAAAATTTAACGGCAAATCGCCAACTGATACCATGCAAGGTAACTGAGCCGCCTGTCCCGCATATATTGGTTGATTTCCAAAATCAAATGGATTGATGCGTGGCTGAACTGAAACGCAAGGAATCAGCTAACAAATATCAAAAAGTTGTGTGAAGTGACAAGTTTTAATAATTCGCGGTGGATTTCATTCCTAACTCTGACGTGGAGTGTTGTTAATTTATAATCTGTATTTCTTTAATCGATCTGCAATTCAGATAATTAATTACTTTACAGGATAGGACAGGAAGTGGATAGAAATCAAGTCCGAGAAGAATAAGAAATGAAAAAAAGAATTCAACTGAGTAATTCGTTTAAAAATGGTTTATCAGCTAAACTAACTGCCTATTTAGATACCATAACATACTTTAAAAAGGTAAATACTTGGAGATGTAGACGAATAAGTGGTACAATCATAAAGCTGAAATGTTCATAATCGAAGGAGGTAAAGAAGCACCGCAACAAAGCCAACGCAAACGACAAATTACTTCGTCTACATTGTAGACTGAGAATACTTATTTCCTTTTAAACAAACCATCGGTCATATAATATTAGCTTTTAAAAAGTAGAAAACATTGGTTTGCTTAGTAGAAAATTTTGCATTACGACAAAAACGGACTGTTGAAAACTGTCTACAAAAGTACCATTCACTCTGAGATGAGCGCTGTGTCTAGCTCGACCAGCGACATTATCTGCCACGCAAGCATACTCTCCAGCATGTTCGCCTCTTACGGAAGGTATGGTTAAAGTAGAAACTCGGTTTCCCATCGCCGTGATTTGAACTTGATCATCTATATTCAAATGATTGCCTTGAAACAACCATTTCAGATCAATAGGCGTGTCGCCTTTCAAAACTGTACAGTGAACTATTATCAAATCTCCAGTATTGGTACTCTCGTGAAAGTTGAAAGGCTGCAAATGTGGTGGAACTGTAGACCACAAAATCAAACAATCAAATAGGAACTTAAAACGTTTTGTTTTGGTGGAGATGGTTCAAATAAAAATGTACAATTAAGTAAAATTTCAATCTAGTTTTGACAATTCATGTCCCAACAGCTACGGCACATTTGACGCAAAATAGTGGAGGAAATCTGAGGAAAGGAGAAAATAAAGGTCACCAGGTCAAATTTGTTCTACTGTGATGATTTTTGAAATTAAGCACCATTAACTATGAGTTCAGCCGACAGTTCATGTCTCCCGGCTATATTTTCAGCAATACAAGTGTATGTTCCGGCATGAGAGGCTTGAACTGATCCTATACTCAATATTGCACCACGTCCACCTAAATCCAAGACAGAGATTCCCGAATGTGGTGAAATAACATGGCTGTTTAAAATCCAATGAAGCTTAAGTGGTTGATCGCCTTCAATAACTGCACAAGGTACAGTTATAACTTGACCAGAATTCAATGGTTCTTCGCCAAAGGAGAAAGGTAATAGCTTTGGCATTACTGGAAAGAAAATTATTTTACGTCCTAATATTACTGATCAACTGAATTATTGTGACAATGAAAATGATACGATTTTCAAAGATCAAAGTTGTTTTTAAAATAATCATATTATTGTGAATTTCAGTGATTCAAAAATAACAAAAATTACATAAAAATCTGGGAATTAAAGTTAGTCGTTTATTTGTAAGTTCATTTTTAGCACTAGAAAAGTAGATAAGAACTTTGTACGTCCTCTGGCGGATTGGATTTACATAATGTCCACTCAGCTGGGTAGATATTAGGTAAACATTAACTGAAGGAAAATTTGAGAAATATTTGTTTCACTAAATTATTTTCAATTATTTTTCTAAAAATTTTTTTTTATTTAAAAGAAAAAATTTGATGAATTTTGTTTATCAATGACATTTTTTAAAAGCTTATAAACCCAAATACGGCAATATTTAACTGATTAGATAATTTCTTGTTTAAGTTACAATTTTATAGTGTTAATTGCAAAAAAAATTCAACTTTATTTAAATTTCAACCCTCACATAAAAGGTAAATATTTTAGATTTTTAATTTCTCAAATGCTAAAATAGCACGTTTATTTACTGCAAGTTTGACAAGCTTAGCAAAATCACAACAAGCAAAACTAGGTGATTAATTTTCTTGTTCAGTATGAATCCTAAGAATTTAATTAACTTCTAGTGAATCAATATTTAATTGAAATTATGCATTTCGTTAATCTTTTTTAAACTCTGTATAGTATTAATTCGGAACACAGGCCTAAAAAATTTAACTTTTTTTTATTTTAGATGTTGGAGCGATTTCCAATCTATTTTCGTCCGCTTAACACAATCTCGGGTCCCAAAATTGTTTATCACGTCAAGATTTTTGACGCTTTTTAGAATTGTTAACTCCACTTTTCTCAAAATCCTTACGTGATAGGCAATTTTATGATCCGTGATCATCTACTTCGGACAGAAACGAATTTGAAACCATTAAAATAACTAAAATGAAAAAACATACAGGCCTGTGTAATTTACCTACAAAGTTCATAATAAACCATTTTTGTTTTTAGAAAAACCCTTAATTCTCCCAAATTAACACTGCACATCTGTATGCAACGAATGCACATATGAAGATAAGGCATCTTATAAAAAGTAACCATTTAAAGAAATGTGTTGAATGAAAAATTATTAAATGTTAGTTAGCTGTAAGTTTTAGTGCTATGTTTAGAATAATTTTATTTTAAGTTATCTTTCTTTTAATGTAATTTTTTAGAATTCATAGCGATTTCTAAAAAGTATTCTAATTTTATCCCAGAAATAAAAGTCTGCTAATATTGTGATTACATTTAGACACACATCTCCTTCAAACATATAGCATTATTTTATAATACATCTATTTAAAGTATTAAGGCATTGTGATATTATTGCGAAATAAGAAATGTTGACAACATTTTGAAAAGAAATTTCATTTCTATATTATGAAAATAATATTAAACGACCAGGAAAAGGATAAGCTTATATACGCCCAGAGATGAATTTTCTATAAACGATCAATTGCAACGAAAAACGAAGTGTACCGTTGACATTAAGTACAGCTGATCGAGACACAGAACCAGCTGCATTAGAACCAATGCATGTATACTCTCCTGCATGCCGAGCAGCAACAGCTTCAATAGTCAATTGTTTAAGGCGACTTCCGGAGTCAGATATAATTATATCTCGTTGCGACTTATATATTGGTTGATCCGCAAACATCCAGACTATTTCAATAGGTAAGTCTCCTTTTATCACAGCGCACTGTACCGCCGCCATATCGCCTGCGTTTGCAGGTTCTTCTCCAAAGGAAAACATCGATATTTGTGGTGCAACTATGTAAATGTAAAAATTGAACTCATGAAAGGGAACAAAATAACATTTTCAAACATCTCTGCGCGTTAATAACCCAGTTATTATTAACATAATTGCCTTTAATTTCATCCTAAATAACCAGTTATGTCAAATGAAGTCATACTGTCATCGCGGCAAAGGAATTTATATTCTTTAAAATTGGATTTGGAATAGGAAGATTAATAATCAGGATGTAGTATTGGAAAGTAGTAGCTAAGAAAATTATGAAATTAATCAAATACCATTGACTTCAAGTACAGCTGTATGTGAAACTGAACCAGCTATATTAGAAGCCACACAGGTATACTCTCCAGCATGTTTAGCTGCAACTGTTTCAATGGTCAACTGTTTCAACCGTTTACTTGAACTCGAAATAACCATTTCATAACCAAATTCTATTTGTCTATCGCCAAATATCCAAGTTATGTCTATAGGTAAATCTCCTTTTGTCACAGCACAAGTTACCGTAGCCAAGTCACCCGCATTAGCGGGTTCTCCACCAAAAGAAAATTGTGCAATTTGTGGAACAACTAGAAATAAAAGTTTCCAAGTAGCGAATAAAATGTTATCATATTAGGTTAAAATCATTAATGGTACGGTTTTCTTCACAAAGAAGAGAACTTAACTGATTAGTATGAATATAAATAGATGAACGTGGAGTCAACAAAACGAAATAAGATTCTGAAGGGAAACAGGATAATATTAAGACTACACACTAGAAATATTTATGTTATGTAAGGTACGATGGTACCATTAACATTGAGAATGGCTGATCTAGAAACAGTTCCAACAATATTTGACGCCACACAGGTATAGTCTCCCACATGGTTAGCTCCGACTGCTTCTATTGTCAATTGCTTGCTACGTTTTCCAGAATTAGTTACAGCTACATCTTCTGTATTAGATTGTAAAGATTGACCCTCAAATAGCCAGTCAATGTCCAAAGGAAAATCTCCTTTAGATACTGTGCACTGTACGGACACTGTGTCACCAGCATTTGCAGGTTCCTCCCCAAGTGAAAATAATGCTATTTGTGGAGCAACTACGAATAAAATTTTCTTTGTAATTACAAATAATTTAAAGAATTAAATTCTAAATTGATAGAGTATTTTTTATTTACACAAGCGACACTTTATCAAATGAGATACACATGTAATTTAAAAATGTGATTTAGGATACTTTATATTATATTCTTTTATTTCTTTTGAAAGTCATTTTGCAATATAAGATGCTATTTTTAAAGGGATAAAAAATTCTTATTCTTGGAGCTAATGCACCTAAAAACACATATCGTTAAACGTGGAGCCAACAAAAAGAAGTAGATTAGAAGAAATTGCAGAAGGACGCGGAAAAATGTAATAAGTGCACGCAAACTACAAATTAATTATAAGGTACAAAGTACCATTAACATTAAGGATTGATGACTTTGAAACGGATCCAACAATATTGGCCGCTTCACAGGTATATTTTCCAGCATGTCTTGCGGACACAGACTCAATAGTCAACTGTTTAACACGTTTTCCAGAATTAGTAATAATTATATCCTCTTTGCCCGGTTTAAGTAAGCGTTTTTCAAACATCCAATTTATTTTCAGGGGAAAATCTCCTTTAGATACTGTACATTGGACAGATACTGTATCGCCAGCATTTACGGGTTCATCTCCAAAGGAAAATAATGCTATTTGTGGAGCAACTATGGAAAAATATTTAAAGTATAGGTATATTATAAATTTATTTTAATTAAATGATCAGAATGGTTTTTGAGATACTATATCAAAATAGTACATAAAAACAACATTACAAATTATAAACAAGACTGTGAAATTCTAAATAGAGAATTAAACAAATTTAATGACATGATACAAGTTTCTATTTCACCTATCATACTTATCAGCCAACCGCTACTAGCAAAGTCACATCTCTTAAAAGGAAAATGGTATTAGGAAATTTTAACGAGGTTAAATTACTTAGATATTTAAGTACCATTAACATCGAGAGTAGCAGTTCGTGAGACTGATCCTGCAAGATTTGATGCAACACATGTGTATTCTCCAGCGTGCCTTGCAGAAACAGCCTCTATAGTTAATTGTTTATGACGATTTCCAACGTCAATTACTCTTATATCATTTGCTTGAGATTCTACTGGATTATTCATAAACATCCAAGTTATATCTAACGGTAAGTCTCCTTTTGTTATTAGACACTGCACAGATGCCATGTCACCTGCATTAACAGGTTCTTCTCCAAAAAAGAAAAGTGCAATCTGAGGAGAAACTATAAAAAAATTACATTTCTTTTGAAAAAAATAATCGGACATTTGCAGTAATAACAAATTACTAAAGACATTGGGTAAAATTCCTTAACTGCCCAGGACAAAAAATTTATGTTCTTGAATTTTATCCAAACTTTGCCAATGGAATTGTATACATATAAATTTTTATTGAATTCGATAAAATATTTTTTGAGTTACGAAAAGTTACAGGATTTTAATTTTTTTGAAAACTTTTTTTTGTCGATTTAATATATTGACAATTAAAATGAATCAAATTAAAAGTGTGCACATAGTGATTTTTAAAGGGTTTTTCACCAGCTACAAGCTAGTGATGAAAAAACAATTTTTGTCCAACGCCTTCGGGGAAATGGAGTCATTGTGCACTGGGCACCAGTGGGGAAATGTACCTCATATCTCCACTGGCCGTTTGTCCAGTGGAGAAATGTACCTTATATCTCCACTGGCCGTTTGTCCAGTGGAGAAATGAGCGGTGAAAAGAGTAAAGGCACATTATGTGTGGTTATTTCGGTTCCATATCACTATAAATAAATCATAAAAATCTATTCTAATTTGCTTTAACTTTGTTAAATTTTGTCCTAAATAAGTAATTTATAACTAAAAATTAAAATTTTGAAAAATTAATTGTATTATTAATACATGGAGAGAAGAGTTACAGTTGTGACAACTAAACACGTTTAGTAGCAGAAATACATGGAGAGCGATAGTAGCGCCCCTGGCGGTTTAGTTCCTGTTTAGTTACTCTGACTGAACGTACAGTCGTTCCTACTATTATATAGTTGATGCGACTGTTATTTTTGTCCGTCGAAAATTAACTAAACTGTTTAGTTATCAGAACTGAACCGACAGTCGCCTTCACTATTCTCTTCTCTCCGTGTATGTTAAGTTCTGACAATAAATGAATAAAATTATTATAATTAGTATGAAAAATTAATAGAAAGTGTTTTTCAGTTGTTGGACAAAGTAATATGTGCAATTCGTGGCGAACAGCGATTTTCGCTCGCTTGATTGCTGCTCTCGCTGCGCTCGAGCAGCAAACTTCAAGCTCGCGAGAAATCGCCCTTGTTCTCCACTCGTTGCACAATATACTATTTTTTTCAAGTTGACGTTGAAATTCAAGGATAGGTAAGACAAATATTAAAAATATCAATTTTGAGATATAGTGAAATTAAGAGTTTGGCCTTGACTTTCAAAGTCAACTCTTTAAGAATCACAATTCAGACATTTAATTTGGTTAATTTTAACTATCAATAGATAAAATAAAAAAAAAGATATTTTCAAAAAAATTTATACCTACACTTCTACAAATAATAGTAACATTTTGGCAAAGTTTTGAGAAAATTTATTTCTTGACCTGGGCAGTTGAGGAATTATGCCTCATATATAGCATACAATGTATACTAGTATAAAGTATGTCTTTTATATATATATATATTTCATTTCATTTCAAACCGTTCCACCGACGAAAAACAATCGCAAGGAGACAGATTTTCTAATAATTGTTTATTACATAAAACTTTAATTGTTTATAATATATTATACACTGATTCAAAAAAGAATTTCTATTGCTAGCTTTCTATTGCTATTTTTATTATTTTGAATTTCTGACAATTTTGTAGAGAAATTGCTATTTGAAATGTTAATCTCTTAATATCTCAAAACATCCCCCCGACGATTTTTATTAAAATTATATAAAAATAAAGCGTTAATTTCCTAGTTTCTATGCCCATTTAATGGGACATTTAATGGGATTGAAAGAAAAAAAATTTTTTAATAAGTGTGTTATTAGAAAATTTGACAAATAGTACGGAGTTGAATGTAAGTTGAATATGGGATAAGGTTCAACTTCGTACTATTTGTCAAATTTTCTAAAAACACATTTATTAAACAATTTTTTAGGGACGGAACCCTATTGGTGAGACTCTTGTGTCCGTAGCCAAATCGTGCCCCCCCTAGCGGCTAAACTATTTGACCTAGAGAGCTCAAATTTGGTACAGATACGTAAATACGTAAATTTGACTTTTTTTGGACTAAAATATGGCATACTGTTGTATTTGAACGCGAATATTACAGGAAAAATATAGAGAACTTGCTATGTCATAATAGCCAAAGCGTTGTCAAGGAAAAACTAAAAAATTTTTTAAAAAATTTTTTTTCTAAAGTCCACATTTTTTGACCTAATGAGCTGAAAATTGGTTTATTAGTATATTTTTACAGTCTGATCACAAAACATATATTAAAAAATCTCAAAAAAAATTTTTTGTTTTAATTGTTTTTTAATTTTTATTGTTTTAATATTTGTGTACGGAACCCGCCATTGCAGTGCGAGTTCAACTCGCACTTGTCCAATTTTTTTCTATTAATCGCATTAAATGTCCATAATATATCAAATAAGCATAGAAACTAGGGAATTTACGCTTTATTTTCATATAATTTTGATACAAATCGTCGGAGGGGTGTTTTGAGATATTAAGAGCTTAACATTTCAAACAGCAATTTCTCTACGAAATTGTCAGAAATTTAAAATAATAAAAATAGCAATAGAAAGCTCATAAAATTCTTTTTTGAATCAGTATATGTGACGCGACACGAGAAAAGGGACCTATCGATAAAAAATCATTTTTGAGTTTCTAGTCGTATTCCATAGATTTTGAGTCGCTCTTTCACGTAAAAAAATCAGAAATTAAAAATCTGAAATAGTTTAATTAATATAAAGCCCGAAAGTTGAACGTGTCCGCGTAAATACACGGGTTTTCTGCTCATGGTGTCACTTTAAACGCCCCCCCTGTAAAATTCTCTTTTGAGGCGATAGGTCCCTTTTCTCGTGTCGCGTCACAAATAATATATTATAAACAATTAAAGTTTTATGTAATAAACAATTATTAGAAAATTTGCCTCCTTGCGAAGATAAATGCCTTATATAGTAAGATAACATTTTATACATTTTGCAATCTTTATGGAGTTACTATAAAATCATTTCATTTCATTAGAAACCTTAATTTTCTTAAAAATTTAATTTTAAAAACGTATGTACATAAATCAATAGAAGAATAGTGAGACGATACATCCACTCAAATAGGATTAGAAATTCTACGAATATTTCCTAAGAATGCGTCAACATTTCGGAATATTGAATTAAGGTGCTTAAAACTAATGAGTTAAAGCACACAAATATTTTTAGGGAAGAAATCCTCACTCAAATATTATCAGTGTAACATATTTTACAACTTTCGACCTTAAGTCTCCTAATTTTTAGGGCAATCAAAGAAAAATGAGACCCTAATTAACTGCTATTAAGGACTGGGTTGAAGGAATTAATAATCAAATTGAAATTATTCATGAAAAATACCATTAACGTCAAGAACAGCCGTTCGTGAGACTGAACCTGCAACGTTTGACGCCACACACGTGTATTCTCCAGCATGTCTTGCTGCAACAGCCTCAATAGTTAACTGTTTATGACGCTTTCCATTATCAATAACATTTATGTCGTTTTTGTCAGATTCTATGAGATGATCGTTAAACACCCAATATACTTCTAATGGTAAATCCCCTTTAACAACAGCACATTGAACCGATACCATTTCACCTGCATTTACCGGATCATCTCCAAAAGTAAAAGGTGAAATTTGTGGTGCAACTAAGAGAATTCAAATAATTAACTACATTAATAGGATTCACTTCATTTGAATAAAGTAGAAATACATATTTAGAAAATAAAAAGAATAGCAGTAATATCAACTTACGTTACCCTATAAAGACCAAGTATATCAATATTAATTAAAACGTAAAAGAAAATGTACTAAGAAGTAATCTTACATTAAAAATATTCACATGTAAAAATTTATAGATAATCTTCTCATATCCCTTGTGACAAAAATAAAAGCCTTTAAATGTATCTTACTGCAGAAATAAAAAAAATTAATAAATAAGATGTAAACTTCGACTTCAGCAGACTTCATACTGGTAGGTCTTTTACAATATAATTAGTTAGATTTTTCAATAATATTTCTTGTTTGTTATAACATTTGGTTCTCAGTTGCATATTGAAAATGTTGAGTTTCTTAATTGCTTCATTCATCAATTTACTTAAATTGTTCGAAAAAATGTTCCAAAAGTAAATACGATTTCATAACGAAATTCGACATGAAATAAATACGAAATTCATTTCAAATAACGAGTGATAAATATGACAATAAATAAATTATTGTTGACAATAGTTAAATATCAATGAAAATATTAGATAGTATGTTTATCAAACCACAAGCTTGCAGTGAACTTTCAATGCAAATCATAATATATCCGTGTAACTGCAGCTTGCGGCAAACTTATATATTGTGGTGTTATGAGAACATTATGTATTTGCATTAAGTCTGTACTACAATTCAATGCATTGAAGTCAAATGACTTATAACTATTGTGCATGATCTAGAGAAATTGTATGCAATAAAGCAAACGTTTAGATAAATTTTAATATATCTAAGGTCATCAAATTTGGAAATTTCAAATCCCACGCATCTCGACAGGATTAAGGTTTAGGAAAACATTACATTAATTATCCTATGGGATTTCCATTGAACATCCAAGATATATCTAAGGGTAGATTCCCTTTAACAACAGCACATTGGACCGATGCCATCTCACCTGCATTTATCGGTTCTTCTCCAAAGGAAAATAGTGAAATTTGAGGTGCAACTATGAAGAAAAAGGAATCATTTAATATTTGCGGTATAGAAATTTTTTCTTTTTAATCTCCGGTACACCTAGTAGTAAAATATAGGGTAAAAAATTTTTAAAAAATTATTCTTCTGGTGTTGTTATGGTAGCGATGTTTTCATAACCAGGAACAACATGAGTGATCATGTATGAAATTGTGAGTGCTAGAGTGCGACAGACGAACTGGTTAGAAAAGCAATTAGAATCAAAAAAGAGATATTTAATAGAATACTATTTCAACAGTATATTGGTATTTAAAATCCTTCACTGAATTAGAAATTCTGTGAAGTATAACTGATGAAAATTAAATATAAGAGATTGCATCATCATAAAGAAAATAACTATTTAGACTATAATAGGGAGAAAATATCACTGCAGTATGTTGTTGAAAAATATTGATTTAGAAAATGCTTTCCTTTCAATTTCGTTATCACAAAATTAATAAAACTTAAACATCTGTAGTAGAGTCCAATTTCAACTCAGGATTAAGGAATAGGTAAACAATAATTACAAAAATAATTAGTCTTCAATAATACCATTAATGTCAAGAGTTGCTGTTAGAGAGACTGCTCCTGCAAGGTTTGATGCGACACAGGTGTATTCTCCCGCGTGTCTTGCAGAAACAGTCTCTATCGTTAACTGTTTATGGCGCATTCCATTGTTAATTATAATAATATCGCTCTGTTCAGATTCTATTGGATGTCCATCAAATATCCAAGATACTTCTAGAGGCAAATCTCCTTTCACAACAGCACATGTAACAGATGCCATCTCACCCGCATTAACTGGTTCTTCTCCAAAAGTAAATGGCGATATTTGTGGTGCAACTAACAATGAGAACAAAATGCACATATCAAAGATTTAAATTAAGTACAAAAATCTTGACATTTGTTATTGAATACAAATTATTCCAATATTAAATAATATTTCATGGCATATGTCATTAGTAGAATAACTAAACGATGGTAGCACTGACATATTACGTTATAAAAAGTAACTCTTTTTAATATCTTTATTACATTTAAGGTTTAATCACCCTTCATAATGACTCATATACATTAACTAGTATTTTGCCAAAATTAAACGATAAAACTGATATGGAATTAAGATGAAGACGAACAATTTAATAAATTTACGGTACTACTACCCTGACGTTTATTCTATTATGGATTGTGAAATTAACAAATTATAATAATAATTTTGAAAAATAATAAAACTTATTAATTTTCTGGACAAATTCATATCTCGAATTGGGATTAATGGTTTAAGGAGAGAGTTAAATAGGAGAAAGTTAAATAGGGAAATAAATTATACAGCTTTATCCAAAATACCATTAATATCTAGAATGGCAGTTCGAGAAACAGATCCTGCAATATTTGATGCAACACAGGTATATTCCCCTGCATGTCTTGCAGAAACCGACTCAATGGTCAACTGTTTCCGCCGTTTTCCATTATCAATAACAATATCACTCTGATCAGATACTATAATATGATCATTAAACATCCATAACACTTCCAAAGGTAAATCTCCTTTTATAACAGCACATGTAACGGATGCCATTTCACCTGCATTAGCTGGCTCTTCTCCAAAAGAAAATGTTGCTAATTGAGGTGCAACTAAGAAAAATTAGAATTGTGTAATTAAACCGCATCTACTTGCTTTGAATGAATCTTTTATATCACATCAAAAATGAGAAAATATCTTCGAATATTTCACATGTTTAATAATAATCGATCTAAAAAGAAAAATTCTATTATTTATCCTCGTAATAATGAAATTTTCTGAATTTTTCTAACTCATATAACTACCTTTTTCAAAAGAAATGGTGAAAATTCCTTATAGAAGATATTTGGTAGTTCTTCAATTAAAAACTGCTTTAAAAATGCAATTCTTGAGAGTAATTTACCCGAAAAAATTATAGTTACAAATGAATTATTAAAGTCGCTTATCAACTTGGAATAGGGGTCAAAGGAAAATAAATTAATTTGACGATATTTTTAAATACCATTAATAACAAGATTAGCTGATCGCGAGACAGATCCTGCAAGGTTGGATGCAACACAGGTGTATTCACCAGCATGCCTTGCAGAAACAGACTCAATAGTTAATAGTTTATGACGCTTCCCACTGTCAATTTTAATTGTATCGCTGTGATCAAATTCAATGGGTTGACCGTCAAACATCCAAGATATTTCTAGAGGTAGATCGCCTTTTCCGACAGCACATTGGGCAGATGCCATCTCACCAGCATTAATTGGTTCTTCTCCAAAAGTAAAAGGAGATATTTGAGGTGCAACTACGAGAAATTCAAATAGAATTACTTTTCGAAACATGTATACTACATCTAAATCTAGATTTTCTATTACAGTTCATAATAGACCGATGTAATCCCATTTTGCAATCTTTCTTATAAAGTTTCTCAATTAGTAGTTAGGTTTCATGGTATATTTAATACCTGCACTTACAAAAATTTAGAAACTCGATCACTAATTAATAATAATAATTATGATTAAAAGACTGTATATAATAAAGAAAATAATTAAAATATTTTATAGTAACTGAATGACAAAAATTTCACAGAATTCTAATGTATAATAAAAAAGTATATTCTAAATATAAGAACTTTAAATATTGATCAATTCAAGGTTCAAAAAATTCATTAAATTAAAAAATGTCTGGAAGAGTCAATCTCAACTTGGGATTGTGTTTAGGGGAAAAGAACTTCATTAATATTTATTCTTAAATAATACCATTGATGTCAAGAGCAGCTGTTCGGGAGACTGCTCCTGCAAGGTTTGATGCGACACAGGTGTATTCTCCCGCATGTCTTGCAGAAACAGCCTCTATTGTTAACTGTTTATGACGCTTTCCGTTATCAATTATAATAATATCACTTTGATCAGATCCTAATGGATGGCCATCGAACATCCAAGATACTTCTAAAGGTAAATCTCCTTTCACAACAACACATGTAACAGATGCCATCTCACCCGCATTTACTGGTTCTTCTCCAAACGTGAACGGTAAAATTTGAGGTGCAACTAAGAACAAGATGCATAAATAAATATGCTAATTGAATATAAAGATCTTGACATGTATTATTAAATTCGAATTATTTCAGTGTCATATTATATTTTTCTTTATATTTTTTATTTAGTATGTCACTAGTAGCAGTATAATAACATATCACCTTTAATTATGATAAAGTTAACATTTGTAAATTTATTTAGTTCAAAATTTTACTAAAATGGCAAAATAAAATTTTTAGTATCAAATATTTTTGATAAAAATATTGAATGAGGCAACTAATGTCAAATAACATTAGCTATTATTTGTTAATGTTTACAAAAACCTCGATAAGATCACTTCATTCAAAGGAAATATTTATTATAAATTTTAATACTTATTTTTATCCTAAAAATGTCATTAAAAAATTTGCTGACTTTCAATTTAAAGTGAATTCATATGCACTTCTAAATATTATCACTAGAAACCTAAGACACTTTTTTAATGATGTATTTAATTAACCTATCGGAAATAGATCAATGCTTTCGATCAGCTAAAACTTTTTAAAGTAGCTTTCATTCTTTGACCAAAAATATACTCTACTTATATACACCATCCATCTAACATTGTCAGTTGCATTTGAATAAATCACCCCGTCTTAATAAATGAATTATATTCAATATGAATATATAAATGAACGTCCGTATAGAGCAGCAAGTATAATTCCATATAAATTACTTATTTAGTTGTTGACTTTCATTAACTTTTAATATAATAAAGTATTGTAATGGGTACTTTTTAATGCTAGCTTGTGAGTCAAAACATACGAGAAATTTGAAATTTCAGTATCAAAGTCGCTTTTTAATAAGGATTAAGGTTCAAGGAAAAAAAAATTTTTTATACAATAGTTGTAAAGTACCATTAATAACAAGGTTAGCTGAACGAGAGACGGATCCTGCAAGGTTCGATGCAACACAAGTATATTCTCCGGCATGCCTTGCAGAAACAGACTCGATTGTTAATAGTTTACGACGATTTCCATTATCAATTTTAACTGTATCACTGTGATCAAACTCTATAGGACGACCATCAAACATCCAAGATATTTCTAAGGGTAAGTCCCCTTTTCCAATAGCACATTGAACAGATGCCATCTCACCGGCATTAACCGGATCTTCTCCAAAGGTAAAGGGTGATATTTGAGGAGCAACTAAGAAAGAACATAAATATTTTTAATTTCTTCTTTGGAGTAATTCAAGATTAAGAATAATTATATTAAATTAGTAACGGAATTATAAGGAAATTCATATTTCGTAAAAACAAAAGATTCCAAATCCGTAGAATTTAAATTTACAAAATTCTGCAAATGAAATGCTTGTTTTAAACGACATCCTACTTTTGAAATTACAGTCTAATAAATTGACCAAAGTCAAAGATATCTTATATGGCGTGAAGTCGAATCTCAACTAAGGATTGAGGTACGAGGATGCAGTAACTAGATTAACAATCTCAGCTTAAAATACCGTTAATGTCAAGCATAGCCGTTCGTGAGACCGACCCGGCAATGTTAGATGCGACACAAGTATATTCTCCGGCATGTCTTGCTGCAACAGCCTCAATAGTTAATAGTTTATGTCGTTTTCCATTGTCAATTATAATTATATCACTTTGATCAGTTATAAGATGACCATCAAACATCCATGTTACTTCTAAAGGTAAATCTCCTTTAACAGCACATTGAGCAGATGCCATCTCGCCTGCATTAACCGGTTCTTCTCCAAAAGTAAACGGCGAAATTTGTGGGGCAACTAAGAACAAGGCGTATTATTTAACATATTTATAATAGACCCAATTTTCAGTTAAGGCAGCAGCTATATAATTCGAAAACGAAACATATTTCACAAGTCGATGAACATGGATTGATCAATTGCCGATGAGCTCTGCATTATCTACTTTTTTGAAAATTATATACTATGATTTTTTCAAATCATATCAGATATATATATATCATTAATATAGAAAGCAAACTTCCCTTCCAAGTCCAAATTTCTCGTTTAGTCCAGTACAAAACTAAAAAAATAATCCTTCTATCATAAAAGTCATGATTGAAGAAAAAGGAAATTTTTTAAGTTTCTTAATTAACATCTCCAATAAGTAATAGTTTTATTTTAAATTAATTGAACAAAATAATTTTAATGGTACAGAAGGTGTAGGCAATTTGTATAAAACTTTTTAAAAGTTGAGCGAATTTTTATAAATGCAAATATTATTAAAAATAATTTTTTTTATCTATGTGAGAATTGTATTTTAGTAAAGTTAGTTTAATAAAATATTTTATATATTTGTAAGAAAGCAGACAATTATTTATTAACATAGACATTATTCAAAAAGGTAGTTACTAGTTTAAGATACTGTGCCAAAAATACCATTAATGTCAAGTGTAGCAGTGCGCGAGACTGATCCTGCAATGTTTGATGCAATGCATGTATATTCTCCCGCATGCCTTGCAGAAACAGCTTCTATAGTTAATTGTTTGCGTCGTCTTTCACTTTCAATGACAATGTCACTTTGATCAGATTCTATGAGATGATCGTTAAACATCCATGTTATTTCTAAGGGTAAGTCTCCTTTTAAAATAGCACACTGAACGGATGCTATTTCACCTGCATTTACAGGTTCTTCTCCAAAACTAAAAGGTGATATTTGAGGTGCAACTATGAAAAGCAAATAAAAATTAAAAATATACAGTATTCTATTCAGTTATTTAAAGCATTTCTTGATATAAAATAATGAAAGAAAGTCAATATTAGTGCATTCATATTACTTATGGAGTTACCCTTAATTTCGTAAGACTGAATTATTTTATTTTCTCCTCCATGAGGAATCACTTTTTCAAAAATTTAAGGGGGGAGGCACCACCCCCAAATTTTACCACCTTAAATTTGAATTATTAAAGTAGGTTATATTTTTTTCTTGCACCATTTTTAACCTTAAAATATATAGGATGGTTAAAAATTTGAAATTTTAATTTTTGAAGAGGTTAGAATTTTTATATTTTTTAACTAATTGCATATTTTTGCAAATCCATGCGAGAGGTTGTTCAAAACAATAAAAGAAGCTTAGAAAAACATTTGCGTCAAAAATATTAAAAATTATGAAAGAAGATTAATTTTGTATGTTCAAATTGTTAACATCTGTCAAAATTAATTTTATTTTCTAGGTTAAAATTTTAACAGCTGTTAAATTTTATTTTAAGCCTAGTAAATTAATTATTTGACACGATTTTTGTATTCAGCTAGTAAATTTTTGAAAACACTCATATTCTCATGTAGATTACACCAGCACACAAAAAAAAATTTCGAGTGCGAAGACTGACACATGGTAGGTTCTCTTTCTTGAGGTGTATCTAAAGAAAAAAAAGTAGTCGGACCAAAAGTTTAGTGCTGGTATTTTTTTACACGCCTAGAAAGGTGGTGAAGTCTGAGAAAATGATTTGCATGGGGATTTACCTAATTTTTATGTTTTAAACAGACTTTTCGCGTATTTTTATTATTGATTAGAATTCAGAGACTCTAATTACATAAAAATTGAATACAAATTAAAGATTTTTTTTACAAATTAAAGATTAAAAATTGAATAAAAATTGAAGATTTTAAAAATAGCGGATCCAAAATGGCGGGTTTAAAAATAATTGCTCTTATTTCCTTGAAAATCGTTGCTCTGGGATTTTGGGGGTCGCTAATTATGAATTTGAAGTCGCTTATTAAAAATTCAAAATGTCGGGTCCAATATGGCGGACAAAAAAATTAAAAATTAATCAGATCCACTTGAAAATCGTTTATCTTGGGTTTTCGGGGTAACTGAAAATGAATATGATGTCAGTTTTCAAAAATTCTAAATGTCAAATTTACATTACAGTCAATCCTCCAAAATGACGGATCAGCCCGAAATTTTCCCTTTTATTTATCCTTCACTTTGATGGTTGCCTACGTCATACCCCCTCACTACTTTTTCAGGTCCATCTAATTATGAAATTAATTAATTTGTCCGTTGGAAAGTGTAAATAATAATCATATTAAAGTAATTGTGATATTAAATATTTTAATAATTAAAACAATATGTTTGTTTCAATATTATTATAATATTAATAAACAATTAATATTTAATAAAATAAAATAATTATTATTAATAATTTAATGATTATATAAACAATATATTATATTTTAATATATATTATATTATAATATACATTATACTATTAATATTAATTAAACAATTTCTAAGATTGATTTTCACAAATTGCAAACACTGGGAACAATCGTTTAAACTAAATGAAATACATTCATTGAATGCAAACACTATCTATTAAAGATTTCAATATATAGTAAATTTGTGTAAACAAAGTCGATTGACAGATATTTCAACTGTCAAACTTTTATTATTCAATACTTAAATGTATCTAATATATTACATTTTAATTCTTATTCAATTAACATGATTTTAGTAATTGATTTTCTATATTATACTAATACTATATATCCATTATTATATTAATATATAATTAAACTTTTTAATTATTTACATATTTAAATGAATAATGTAGTTAAAATAATATATATGCATTATTATTTGAATTATTTAAGATAAGAATAAGCATTAAATAAATTTATTTATTAATATTATATTATACTTATAAATATAATAAATAGATTTATTTATATTTACTTATTTTTTATTTCTATCCTCCCAAAGAATCTCCGAAGAGGAGCTCTTCTTTTCCTCTTTGAATTTTCGGCCTTTGGTATGTCTCTTTTTAGCGACCAACAGTAGTCCAGAGATGCCAATGACTGTCCCCAAACGGAACTGCGCTTGCGCGATAAAAATGCTCTGATTGAGAGATTAGAGCGCGTTTATTTGAAAACTTTTATATATTAAGCGTCTTAAATGGACACGTTTTAATCTACCAATCAGAGTACTTTTCGTAGCGCAAGCGCAGTTCCGTTTGGGGACAGTCATTGGCATCTCTGCAGTAGTCCGCTAATATATTTTTTTCCATTTTCCTTGGTAGCGTTTTTTCATGTCCTTTATACCTTGGTGAAATCTCTTGCCGAAAATTCGTTGTCCGCCTTCACCAAGCGGAGGTGTCCTAGTCGCAAAAATAGAAGAAAAAGAAAAAAACGCGGAAACTAATATTTTAGAAATGAAACATTACTTAACATTGCATTTTAACAAGTAACTATATGAGGCATTTCATTTCGAACCGTTCCATCGACAAAAAACAATCGCAATGAGACATATTTTCTAATAATTTTTAATATATAATTCTTTAATTGTTTATAATATATTATACACTGATTTAAAAGAGAATTTCATGAGCTTTCTATTGCTATTTTTATTATTGAGCCAAAACAAGTGAAACCGGCCACTTGAAAAATTTTTGTCTCCAATTTTCAAGTTATCTATGATTTTTGGTAGATATATGAGTACACTTTTTCCCCCTAAATTTTTTTTCAAAAAAAAATTATTTTTGAAGTAATCAGATGTTGAAGTTTTGGGTCATTTTATTTTCATTTTATTATTACTTTGAAACAAATAAAGATAATTAAGGGTGATTCTCACAAAAAGAACAAATCATGATTTTATGGTATTTTGTTAAAAATTAATTATATTAAAATAAACTTTTAAAATTTATGACAGACACTCCATAGCATTTAATATTTTTTAATCCTATCACTAAAGAAAAATTCGAAAGAAGGTCAGAAAACTGAAATATTCGATAAAATGTAGTGTAACGGAGGTGGTTACGGAGTGGAGTCACGGAGTGGAGTTTTCACATCATATTTATTTAATATTTCAGTAATTTGATCATTATTTTTTAATTTATCATTTTGATTTAACTAAAAACTTTATAATCATAACATATGGCTAGCCAATTTTTAATTACTTATATTAATTTTACTGTTTTATAACAAAAACGCCGTATAAAACAGTGCACAAATAATTTGTCCTTTTTGAGAGAATCACTCTTAAGTGAATTTTTTTTAAATTAAAGCTTAAAGTCTATACTTTAAGGATTAAATAAAGCGATTGCTAAAAAATGCAAATTTATAATTTTTATTAACAATTCTTTTAAACAATTGCAAATTGAAGAATGTTCTCAATGTTTTTCAAAGATTAAATCACGATGTATTGATGCGTAAAACTCCAAGCATTAAAAAAAAAAAAGAAAAATCAGTAACCTCCAATATTATAGATATTGTGTAGATTTTTCTGAAAAAATGCAGGCGAAAATCGACTTTTAATCATAAAAATCCGCTTGAAAGCGTGAAGTTTCTAACAAAACAAAAGACGATCTTATTTATTCGTTTGCAATTTTATCTTTTTCCAGTAACTCGAGTCGAATTTTACCTGCATTTTTTCAGAAAAATCTACACAATATCTTTTAGATTGGAGGTTACTGATTTTTCTTTTTTTATTTTAATGCTTGGAGTTTTACGCATCAATACATCGTAATTTAATCTTTGAAAAAAATTAAGAACATTCTTCAATTTGCAATTGTTTAAAAGAATTGTTAATAAAAATTATAAATTTGCATTTTTTAGCAATCGCTTTATTTAATCCTTGAAGTATAGACTTTAAGCTTTAATTTAAAAAAAATTCACTTAATTATCTTTATTTGTTTCAAAGTAATAATAAAATGAAAATAAAATGACCCAAAACTTCAACACCTGATTATTTCAAAAATAATTTTTTTTTTTTTTTTAAATTTAGGGGGAAAAAGTGTACTCATATATCTATCAAAAATCATAGATAACTTGAAAATTGGAGACAAAAATTTTTCAAGTGGCCGGTTTCACTTATTTTGGCTCTATTTTAAATTTTTTCCAATTTGATAGAGAAACCCCGCCGATTTTTATCAAAATTATATGAAAATAAAGCGTAAATTCCCTACTTTCTATGCCCATTTGATATATTATGGACATTTGATGGGATTAATAGAAAGAACTTATTTAAAAAATGTGTTTTTAGAAAATTTGACAAATAGTAGGGGGAAGTCCCCTAGTACCGGACATCTAAGGTTTTCATAGAATAAAATTAAAACTACTTCAAAAAATATGACTTAAATTATGAATTAATTAACTCTACAATAGATAACACCAAAATCAATTAACAAAAATAGAATATTTTGATAAACATTTTTCTTAAGTTCAATTTAGTTTTGGTATCGAAATAATACAATTTTGAAATTGTCCCCTAGTACCGGACAGTCTAAAACTTTTAATTTTACGCGCAAGATATTATTGAGAAATAATGCAGTGATCAAAGACTGCATTCTTGCTGTATTAAATGAAGTGTTATTGCCAAAGATATTGTAAAATAAAATCATCAACTTTAGAAAAAAATGTGTTACCTTTTTTTATTTTTTATTTAAATTTTACAAAAAACACATTCACATTAAGTGAATGATTAATTCAACGAATATTCCTGTTTAGATAAAACAAATTCAGATAAAACAAATGTGACTTAACTATTCACTTATTGGCTGAGTTTACCTACAAAAACCAATTTTTTAACTGTCCGGTACTAGGGGAATTCCTTGTGTCCGGTACTAGGGGACAAGCAATCCTCAAAATTATGTTATTTTATACTAACACCGTTAAGAAAATAAAAACAACTTTTACAGTCTTGGAATTATAGTTAAATCCTCTCTTTAATGCAAGTTAAAATAAACACGTAAGCTCAAAACTATAGTAGTAATCGCACTTTGAAATTTAAACGATACAACGTCTTCTCGATAAAAAAATCAATTTAGTGCTCTCATCGAGGTCATTCGCGTTATTGACAAACCGAGCTCTCTGATTCTTTATTATTACGTTCTTCCGCGACTTTTTTGACAATTTTTTAATCCGATGATTTGGCATTTGTTGAAGAATTAGAAGTGTCCGGCGCTAGGTGCCTATCAAATGTCCATAATATATCAAATGGGAATAGAAACTAGAGAATTTACGCTTTATTTTCATATAATTTTGATAAAAATCGTCGGAGGGGTGTTTTGAGATATTAAGAGTTTAACATTTCAAACAGGAATTTCTCTAGGAAATTGTCAGAAATTTAAAATAATAAAAATAGCAATAGGAAGCTTACGAAATTCTCTTTTGAATCAGTGTATAATATATTATAAACAATTAAAGAATTATATAATAAAAATTATTAGAAAATATATCTCCTTGCGATTGTTTTTTGTCCGTGGAACGGTTTGAAATGAAATGCCTCATATAGAAAAAATTTGGCCTGAATTTTGCTGCGGCACATAATGAGTTTTTATTGTGACTTATTTTAAGTTCTTTTTTTTCGGTACATTGCAGAAATAGGAAAAATTCTAATTTACAATTAGCGGTTTGAGAAAACACCTAAGCAACAAGAATCAGAAGATAATATGCAAAAATTTTAATTCTAAGTCATATTAAATATGACATTTAGAATTTTTAAAAACTAACATCATATTCTTTTTCAGATACCTCGAAAACCCAAGAAAAATGATTTTCAAGTGGATTTGACTAATTAAAAATTTTTTTTGTTCTCCATATTGGATCCGCCATTTTGAATTTTTAAAATCCGACTTCAAATTCATAATTAGCGACCCCAAAAACCCCGAGCATGTAATTAGAGTCTCTGAATTCTAATCAATAATAAAAATACGCGAAAAGTCTGTTTAAAACATAAAAATTAGGTAAATCCCCATGCAAATCATTTTCTCAGACTTCACCACCTTTCTAGGCGTGTAAAAAAATACCAGCACTAAACTTTTGATTCGACTACTTTTTTCTCTCTTCCCCAAGGAAGAGAACCTGCCATGTGTCAGTCTTCGCACTCAAAATTTTTTTTTGTGTGCCGGTGTTATTGGTCTAGGATTTTGGAAAAATGTCAAAAGTTGTACAATTTATACATTCAAAATTAATCTTCTCTTACAATATTCAATTGCCTGTTGTCGATTTTTTTTGTTTTAAAAATGTCTGTATCTCATTAATTTACAAATTATAATCTTTAAGACAATTTAAGTAAATAATAACGCCCTGCCGCTCAAGTGGTTAAGTGTCAAAATGTTAAAGTTTGGGTCAAACTGATCCTGTGTGATAACGGTGTGGCAAAAAATGTGTATTAACTGCCATCAGTTAAATTGTAATAATGAATAAGAATAATAAAAAATAATTATTTTGAAGTCTTATCTCAACTCAGGATTAAGATTTAAGGAAACAATAACTAAATTAACATTAATTCTTAAAAATACCATTAATGTCAAGTGTAGCGGTTCGCGAGACTGCTCCAGCAATATTTGATGCAACACATGTATATTCTCCAGCATGTCTTGCTGAAACCGCATCAATTGTCAATTGCTTGTGTCTCTTCCCGTTATCAATTATAATAATATCACTTTGATCAGATTGAATCTTTTGATCATTAAACATCCAGGTGACTTCCAAAGGTAAATCTCCTTTTAAAACTGCGCATTGAACAGATGCAATCTCACCTGCATTGACCGGTTCTTCTCCAAAAGTAAACGGTGAAATTTGTGGTGCAACTGATAAGAAGTAAAATACATCTAATTGAACATCTTCTGTTCTTAAAAATGCAATTTTGATTGGAACTGTCTACAATATGGTTTTAAAATAACTGTACAATTTTTACCTACACACGTGTTAATATACTAATCAATCAAAAGTATACATCGATCGATTTTTTTCAATAAGTTCAGAAATAAATTTCAGATTGGTTCAAAACTGTCAAAACAATTTATAAAATGAAAGTTTTCAATGCTAAATTTATAACTAGAGGTATGGTATCGGTATCATGTGAGCAAAAAACGAAACACTGAAAGCTGTGCCGACAAGGTTACTGATGAACCGAATCAATATATTTAAATATTCAATTCGAAACATTTGCATCGAATCCCGCAAAAGTAATACTCTATTATCGCTTTCCTAAAAACTTCACATAATCTCATCGGGGAGTTCCTCTAAGACGATGCCGTGATGCAAAACGGTCCTCTAGGTAACGAACAACCAAACGAAATTTTAAAACACGACTCTCTACTCGCTGGTACTTTCCTCCGGTCCACAATTCACGCAAAACACATTAAAACACGCAATTAAAAAAACAACTATTTATTAATAAAACAACTCAAATCTAATTAACAAACTACAAAATAATAAAACTATATATCTCTCGATTTTGGACACTCGTCAAAATCACGTCTCGACTTCTCGGAAACCCGCAAGCAAGTATCGAACCATCTGATTGCCCCCTATAGGCTTTCTCATTATCAAATCGTTTCCTTGTTTTTTCTTTACAATTTTTGGAAGAACCGTTCTTCCTTATCCCCACGAAACGGCACCTGAAAGAGACTGAAAAGGGTCGCTGACCATGTGACGTACGCTGACAATTAATCATGCGCAAAATCATTCAAATTCTGATTTCAAGAAAACCACAGCTCCTTACACGCTGATACGAAAGAAAAATACAAGAGAGTTGACAAGAAACGAGACAGACCTATGATAAGAACGAGACAAACAAACGACTCTCTATATACTGAAAATGTGTTTCCCACACAATACAAAATAGAGAGAGTAAGTAACGAAATACTTCGTTTCAAAGCAAAATTTCATGAGAGTGGAAAGGATATTGATATCTGACAAGGTAGATACCTTGCACTCATGATCCAGGGCTGAATATAGGTAATTTATAAACTTCAGTGACCTTAAAGGCGCTTGTATACCTCCACGTTTTTGAGTATACTCAGAATTTCTCTAATTGTGATTGGCTAATCCCATAGAGAAATTCCACAACTTCCAATTTTTTAGATATTCTCTATGAGTATAGCCAATCAAAATTAGATAAACCTATTGACGTTTCTGAATATACTCATTGTCAGAAGAAACGTGGAGGTATACAAGCACCTTAAGATTGCAATCTGCACATTTCTAAACTATACACATGAATTCTCAACCACTTGTAACTGTAATAAGTTTTAATCATTTGTTAACTTGAGTTTCATAAAACTATTATTAAATAGAAGTAGTATTTTCACAAATTACTGGAACTTTGAATTGTTTTGTAAATTGACATTACTCAACAATGTGATGAAATAAATCATGACTTAATACAATAAATAATCTGTCACGAAATAAAAATACTACTTGTGGTTTTCTAACGTCAAAAGTTCAATTGAAGACATTTATTTTTTTGTTCACTAAAAAAGAGGTTAAATAGTACAAATAGCATTTTTTAGATGAAAGTCGTATGTTTAGAGATTTAATGACTAGTTTTCCAAATAAAGAATCAAATGGTTTTTTATTTCTTTATAATCGACTAGGTAGTTTTCGAGAAAATAATCTCTTCGTGTTCAAACTAGTTTTCGCAATATACAACAGTAAGTGAAGACATGGTAAAAAACTTAAATTCTTTTTCATCTGTTACTTATATAATTATTTTTTACTTATACGTATTATATATATATTTTTAATATTTTGAACGTATTTTAAAAATTTAATGGTGAAATATTTTACACTTTCATTAATTTAATTGATTTTAATAAATTTTACTTAGCAAAGTTTCATTTCACAAATTGTTTTATCAATTTTTCTTGGAGTAAATTATTGCATCAAAGATGTTTTCGCTAAAATTTAAAAATATTTTTAGAATTGTATTTACGAATTTGATTGGAATACTGTTTCTGGTTTACAAAAATTGTAAAACTTTAAATTTGTATGTAGTTTTTTGCTAAAAAGTGAGAATGCTTCTGCTGTATTAGATGAAAGTTTTCAATCAATTCCATGAAATCCAGACATTCACATTTTTCAGTGCAACATTACATGATTTAAATTTTTTTTGGCGTGCACTGAAAATTCCTAAAATATATATCAATATTTTAATCTAATTGATACAATACAAGTTTTATTCGAAACTGTCTAGTAGTATAGACTCCGGGCCTGGGTAAATATCAAAAAATCATTATTTTTTAAATTTTCTTAACTTAAACTTTTCAGTTTATCGAAAATGTTTAGCCAGAACTTATTCTATTTTCATTATTATATCGACATAACAAGAATGAATGAAATCAGTTGAAAATTATCCGAGATATTCAGTTTTATCAGAAAAGGTTAATAGTTTGAGAATATATATTTACGTATCGAGTTTTATTTGGCGTCGATTAACTACCACGAATCTTAATAGATGAGTCAAAAAAGTAAAATATTAATAATGCCATGAAAAGGTATAGGAATTCATGAAAATGATTAGAAAGGATATGCAATTAAAATAAAAAGCTTAGTTAATGTCTATGATCTGTACCATTAACCGTCAGTTCCGATGATCGACTAACGAAACCAACTAAATTGCTGGCCATGCAAGTGTATTCTCCTGCGTGACGTGCAGTTACTGAATCTATGCTGAGAAGTGAAATCATTGGTCCTGTTCTTGATATTGAAATATCTGGATGACTTTTAAGAGTTATCTCCTTTCCATTTAAACTCCATGTGATTTCAATTGGACGATCACCCTTTATAACACTGCATATCACAGATGTTTGATCTCCCCAATTTGCTGGACCATCCCCAATAGTAAAAGGAGTTATCTGAGGTGCGACTAAAATCATCCAATGTGGAATAAAACGCTATACCTCGTAAATATCCTCAAGTTATTAACTTTTCGAGAATAAAAAATGATGAAGACACATTTGCAATGCGAAATATGGTATGCAATATTTATACTATAGAACAGCTAAAACAAATAATGTTCTTCCTAGTATATTGATGGTAAAGTATTTGTAATTGAAATAAAATTTTTAATCAAATCTATATTCATTATGATTATTTCAGTGAATTCAATTTCCTACAACTGAAAGAAGAAAAATAAAACTATGTCAAAACGTGTCTTCTTAATTTTTGAATATATTATTAGTACCGCAATTATACTTCGCTGAGCTTACAATGATTGTAACTGTAACAATCAACTTTTTAAAACGTTAAAAACGACAAAACAGATCATTCTGTGAAAAGAGAATTTTGCAAAAAGGACATCTGGAATACGATATATGAATGAACACTAATGTTTTCCTTCTCCTTGCCATTTGCACAATTGTTACAGTGTAAAATGTAAATTATTCGAAAAGAATGTTTAAATAGAACTAACACATGGTCATGAAATATAAGCGTAGTGATACTCAAATTAGCGTGCACGAAATAGAAAACAATTGTGTATTTAGGTACCATTTACTGTCAACACTGCCGAATGACTGACGTTGCCGGCTCTATTTATTGCCACGCAAGTATATTCTCCTGCATGTCTAGCAGTAACTGACTCTATACTGATTGCACTCATGTGTTTAGTAATAGAATTTATCTCAACATCTGGATTGTGCAAACGAATATCTTCTCCGTTAAAGAGCCAAATTACATCCACAGGTAAATCACCTTTGGTAATGGAACAAGCTGCTGAAATAGTGTCACCCCAATTTGCTGGACCATTGCTTATTACAAATGGACCAATCTGTGGAGCAACTTCAAAATAAAAGTATTAAATTATACCACGTTTCATACAATCTATTCAGCTTTCTATTGCGGAAGTTGCGGATTAAAGCATTTTACTTATTAATTTTGAAAAATCAGGATCTCTTGTAACAAATTTGGAATAAAAAGAGTTAAGGATATTTTTGTGACTGGGTGAAAAATGTGTTTAGTAAATTAAAAAAAAATGACATTTCATGAAAAAATCAACAAACGTTTGTACCATTCACGACTAACGAAGCAGTAAAACTTGTTCCACCAGCAGTATTACTAGAACTGCAAGTATACTCTCCCGCATCACTCGCTTTAACGTTATCAATTGTCAACAAACTGACACGCTTATTTGTCACTATAGATATATCAGAATAGTCTTCATTTATAAGCTGTCCATTTAGGAACCACTCAAAGTCAACGGGCTGATCTCCCTTGATCAAAGTGCAAGTTGCTGTAACTGTATCTCCCCAATTTGCTGGCTTATCTCTAATAATGAAAGGCGTAATCTGTGGTGCAACTTGCAATAAAGATAAAAAACAGTGATGCGTTATATAATCAAATACTTTTAACAAGAAAGTTAACAAAACTTTAACCGATATTTAGAAATAACATAATTAATACAAAACCAAATATTGCAAATTTTTCCATTGAAATTTGCTCATAAATATATTCTAACACATGTTCCAAACTTTAACAACAAAAAACATTTATTAAAATATGGTATGGCGGTAAAAAAATCAATTTAAAGAATTATGTAGAAAAATAAAATAGAAAGTGATTTTCCACATAGCATACAATTTTAGACAAAAATTCATTTAAATGAACAAGAGATTTGTCTAAATGTCTTCTTTTTCTTTCTCATTATTAAAACCACTTGGACGTTGCAGACTTATTATAATACAATTTTATGTCCCTTACGTTTCTGAAAAAATAAATTTCATATATTGTAAGAAATCCAACAGAAAATAATAATTTCTGAGCATACAAACGAAAATGGTTAGGGTCGCTGATTACAAATCTAAACATGTTTCATAAAACTTCAAAATGGCGAATAAATTTTTGAAAAAAATGAAGGATCTTTTATTACATGGAACTTTTTATTTTAATACAATTAACTTCTTTAATTAGAAATGTAAAGTTATTTTTCACAAATTTAAAATGGTGGACAAGAATGTTAAAAAACAGAAAGAATCGCCTTTTCGCTCGATTTCGAGGTCGTTGATTTCGAGTCTGACGACATATTTTATAAATTCAAACAAATTTTAAAAATATAGTTTGTTATAGCATTTCTACTATTTAAACTTTACTGTATATAGAAACTTCATTTTCTTTATTTTAGCTTTTTTAGCTTTTAGGAAAAAAATTGAAAAAGTTTTTCATCTTTTTATTTTCAACTTCTTACTACTTTTTAACTCATGAAAATGAGTTAAACTCATCATTTAAATATATGAACGGTAGTGTAAATAAATAATGTTTTTTCATTAAATAAAATTTGCAGTATTGTTTTAGCAAATATAAATGATGCCGTAACTAGATAAAAATTTGTTTAAAAATTCACTATTATTATTATTTTCAGATTCGTTTTCAGCGGGCAAAAATACTATAAGATATGTATGTCTGATTCAAAAAACAGATAACTTTTTTTTGTGTGCCTGTGTTATAGCAATAAAAATCTTTCAAACAGATATCTTAACTTTCTACAGTAAATTTACTTTCAAGGAGAAACAAATGAGTCTGAACAATTAAAGCTTTTGTAGAATCATTTCCGCAAAAGATATAGTAATGTCATAAATATATTAAGAAGAAATGCTTCTCTAGACATTTAAATTTTATGTGATTTAGATTAAAGTAAATACTATGACCCAAGAATCTAAATTCCTTATGTGGGAGAATAAGACGAAGCAGCAAAGAAGGAAACACTTCGAACACAGATCAGTTTTTTACTAAAAAATGAAACAGCAATCAGTGATATTGTCGCATCAAGGTAACTATTTCCTTTGGTGTTAGATTCAGAAACGGGAATGAAAAAGGGTGTACAATAAAAGACAAGCAAAAAGAGCATCATTAACAAAATTAAGTAAAAGAGAAATCAGCAATTTTCATTAAAGAAGTTGAAATAATGAAAATTGTTTCATCAACAGTATTATAAGCAGAAAACATTTCGGGCGCGCAGCATTACTTACGCGTACGGTTGCAGTGCTAAATGAAAGAATAACGCTGATATTCTAAGGGTGAGATATCTGCGGGATTTCGTATTGCGAGTGCCAACCTGGCAATACGGTATTTGCGAAATAGCGTATTGGGTGTCGTGGTGAATGCGGAAATCAAGGGGTCCAAATGCGGTGCAAGTTTGAAGCTTTAAAAAAAAGAAAATACGTGATAGGAGTAAATAATTAGTGTCAGTGGATCAAAATACGAGTTAAAGGAATGAAAAAATACTAACAGTGAGTGTGAAAATGAAGTTTAAAGAAAAAAAGGTAAGATTAACTGTTAAACATGAGTCCAATGCGGCATAGGCTTTTTTCAATGCGGCGCATAATCTGTATATAGTTCGCGCAGTGCAGCGGCACTCTCTTCTTTACCAACAGCGGATTCTTTCTATTTAAATGATAATTTTTGAAAATAATGAAAAATAATATTATCTAAAAGTTGATAATGTATTTCAATCAATAAAAATCTGCCCGCGCAGGCGCGGACACATTCTCATCCGCGCCTCGGGGCGCGCGAATATTGATCGTCGCGCTTCGCGCGCAAATGGCTTGCTTCGCTCGCGGTGTTCTGCATTTGTTATGCATTATTTGTTTTCTTGTTCTTGTTTCCTATTATATGTTTTATAAAATATTTTTTTTTCTTAAAGTTACTACGACTTTAAGGATTACATTCTCATCACTTGTTTTTGTTTGCTGATGATTGCGAGATTAAGTGGATTTAAATGTATATTTTTGGTATTGATGAATAAAATTTTGAAGTTATTTTTAATTATACTAACTCTCTTAGCAAAAACGTGATTTTCAGAAGCAGCTAAAATATTCTTAAAGTATTAGAATCAAGTTTTTTTGTGTAGTGTAGACCGGAGCGTAATGGCTAACTTTTCACTCTTTGTTGATTTACTGGAACATGTTTGTTTTAATTAAGCGTTTATCTCCTAGAAAAGGTCCTCTGGTATTTCAGCTTTCTTTTAAAAATAAAAGCATGGAATTTTTAAATTTTTATCATACAAATATTCTAATTTGAAAGAGTTAACAATTTTGATAAATCAGTGTTAGTTTTATTAATTTATTGCAAGCGGCTGTTCAGTTATGTATTAATCATTTTTAAAAATGTAGTAATATTTTATTCATGGAAAAAACAAAATTTTAAAAAACGGTTAAACGTGCTTTTTGATTTGTTGTTAACTACGGATTATTATAAAAGTTATAACATTTTAGAAAATCAATAGAAATTTTTTTAACACAGATAAGCTGACTGACCCAAAAACTTAAAAAAAAAGTTTCTGAAGACATAAGCTAGTTAACGAACTTGGCCTTCATTTTTACACCAACTTTAAGTGAGTTAAATTTGAAAATGATCGGATAAGTTTTTCAAGAGTTATCGTGGGAACAAAATTTTTGGTCTACAGACAGACAGACGTAAAGATTTCATAAAATTAGCAAAAGTCAGTTTCCCACCAAAACTAATAGTTTCTCATGTGATGAGAATGTAAAAATTTTAAAAATGTAAAAAAGATCAGACCTTCTATAAAATTTAAACTGAACAGAGTTTTTTTCTTTTTTGGGGCGCCAAAATGTAGAATATTTAATATTCCAACTGGACTTGTTCGAATGTCAAATATTCGACAGATACACTCAAATCTCGCTATAACGAGAAGTTCGGGAGTCAAATCTATCTCCCTCTATTACGAGCGCAAAAGAAGAAATGAGAAATCCCCACTTTTACGATTCTTCATTCATTTTTTTAGTGTTTACAATTTACATAATGTCAAAATTACAAACGTAACCTTGTTTAATTTGAACTTTAATATACAAAAAATTTATATAAGCTAAAATTTTGAAGATGTTCGACTGATTGATATAATTTCAAATACGAAGTGACTTTTTTATTTTTATTTTACATAAATAAAATTGATTTAACCAAATTTAAACCAACTGAATGTGCATTTGTTTATAAATAGTGGGGACAATCGCCAGGAAATTTTTCTCGCTATACCGAGAGACAGAGCCCTCGTTATAGAGAGCGCTCGTTATAGAGAAGGTCGTTATAGCGAGATTTGAGTGTACTTTAAATGTCGGTTTTTAGAAATTCCAAAATTCGAATAAGGTGACCGAAATGTTGAATTTTAGAATTAGCCATTTTAGCGTTCTAAACCAAACAACACTGGGATCGGTATGAATTTTGCAGTCATTTGGATCAATATTTGACATTTAAATTAAACTAACTCGAATTTTCGATTTTCGAACTCAGCGAAAAAATTTGAACAGTTTCTTTTGAATTATTTTGCACAGCTGTAAAAATATTAGTTATCAAATGCGTAGCATTTGAATTTTTATATGTTGAAATATACGATTTAATCTGACCGGTACGCAAATTTATAAACTATTTTTAAAAATAAATCATTAAAAGAAAAAAATATCTGTAATTTCTAAACTAAATTTCTTCACCACAACAAGAATTTGCCCACTGTAAAAATGGTGCGTGTTATTATTAATTAACAAATTTGTTATGTACCATTCCAAATTAAAAATATTAAATTTTTTTTTGAGAAATTATTGCAAATTGGTGGCGAATGAACATAAGTAATTTAATTATTTAAATAAAAGTTTTAAGATTTTAAAAATTAAAAAAAAAATTCTTTTAAAATAGTAAAATAAGTAGGGCCCAAAAACTTAAAAAAAAGTTGTCAATAGCAAAGTTGTAGCTGATACAAAGCGGCGAAAAAAGTCTCTGGTGACAAAATTGCATATGCAAAAATGTCGGAGATAATGGAGTCGGAATATAAATTTTTTGTCAAAAAAACGCACAAAAAATATTTATAGAGAGTGATTTTTCTGGAAATTGCGACTTTTTTGTGTATAAGTTTGTTTTTTAAGTATATTGGAGTGCAAATAGGTTAAAATCAATTGATTAACTGTTATTCCTTTAAAAAAATTCGATTTTCAGTGTTATTTTGGGATGTTTTAATTTTTTTTTACCATTTAAGGAACTATAACTTCGAAAATTGAGTTTTTATCAAGTAATGTTCTAGAGAAAAGTTGATTGTATTAACCTAATCTAAAATAAAATAAAATAAAAAATTCTAAATTTTGAAAAAATTGTGTTTTCAAAATTTTGAAACCACCGTAGTTTTTGTAGTTTTTGACGAAAATGTCTGGTTAACGAACTTCGCCTTCATTTTTACACAAACTATAAGTGTGTTAAGTTTGAAAACGTTCTGATAAGTTTTTCAAGAGTTATCGTGGGAACAATAAAAACCGTCTACAGACGGACAGACAGACAGACGCACTCACCGGACCATGTTTTTCGGACTCAGGGCACCTCAAAACGCAAAGATTTCATAAAATTAGTAAAAGTCAAAATTTGACTAAAACTAATACCTTCTCATGTGATGAGAATGTAAAAAATGTTAATTAATTTAATGTTATTAACGACCCAACTTTGGAACGTGATTAAGTAATAAAGAAATAATTGTTTATTATGTTTAAGTAATATAACAATAGAAAAGATTTTGATGGATATCTTTCAATATAATTAAATACCTAATACCTACTTACATTGAACAACTTTCTTAAAGTTATTCAAAATAAACAATTTAGAGTAAAATTTTAATTAAAAAAACTGGTGAATAATTAAATTTCGCAATTTAAAAATTTTTATAACCAATAAGTTGGAAAACTTCTAAACAATTCAAATGTCCAAAAATTTTTATTGAAATCTTTTTCAAATTAATTTGATTTCAAACAATAGAATTCATTAGCAAATTTTGGAAAAATTTCAATTTAATTTCAAATTTTATTTAAAGTATAAACTTTCTAATAGTTCTTTAAATTAATTAATTTTCAAAGAACCTATTAATGAAAATTAGGAAAAATAATATAGAGAATTAGAGTTAATAATTTAAAAATGTTATTGAATATAAGAGTTAAGAAGAACTTCTAGAAAAATTTAATAGCTAAAAGTTTTTAAATTAAATTATTTGAAAATTTTAATTTTGAATATTTTAAATTAAAAATTGTTACAAATAAATTGCTTGTAAATTTTTATATCACATATTTTTAAAATTATTTACTTATTACTAAATGTTTAGAATTATTTGAATTATTAATAGGTAAAATATATTTTATTTTCGAATAATCAGTATTTTGTTAAATTAAGTAGAAAAGAGTTTAATGTTTTACGTACTTTGAGTTAAATTTCGTTTTCTTTGAATATTTAAATTGAAGTATAAGTTCAATAAATTGAATTTAAATATTTATTTTAGAAAGTTATTTAATTTTTGAATTGTTTTAGTAAAAGATGTGAAATTAATTGAATTTTGTAAGAATTCTTGAAAAACAAGGTTCATAAAATTTTTTTTGAACAATTGAATAGTTTTAGTAACATATGTGAGGTTAATTGAATTTTATAACAATTCTTGAAAACCGAGATTTTAAAAAAAATTTTAGAACAATTGAATTTTTCAAAGTGTTTAATTGACAAAGTGTAAAAAATGTTAACTTTCGTCAAATTTTAATAAAATAATATTTATATTTTCGATAATTTTGTATAAGTTTTTGTGACAATTCGAAATAAAATCAACGAATTTTTCAACATTTTGGTACTTTTAATTGAATAAAACGAAATTGTATTTTAAACCTGATTAAAAACAATTTTTTGGAGTTGTACATATTTATATTTTAATCTTTGAAGTTAATTTATTTAAAAATATTAGTTAAATTAAAAATGTATCAAATATTATTTAATAACTTTTTACTCCAATATTTATTTTTAACTAAAAATCTAATTTTAATATTACTTTTAAAATTACAGTCTTATTTGTTAATAATTTTAATGATTAATTTTTTACATTTAAATGGAATAAATGAAATATATTTTCAAAAATTATCATTTAAATAGAAAGAATCCGCTGTTGGTAAAGAAGAGAGTGCCGCTGCACTGCGCGAACTATATACAGATTATGCGCAGCATTGAAAAAAGCCTATGCCGCATTGGACTCATGTTTAACAGTTAATCTTACCTTTTTTTCTTTAAACTTCATTTTCACACTCACTGTTAGTATTTTTTCATTCCTTTAACTCGTATTTTGATCCACTGACACTAATTATTTACTCCTATCACGTATTTTCTTTTTTTTAAAGCTTCAAACTTGCACCGCATTTGGACCCCTTGATTTCCGCATTCACCACGACACCCAATACGCTATTTCGCAAATACCGTATTGCCAGGTTGGCACTCGCAATGTGGAATCCCGTACCTCCCAAAATTTTTTTTACAGGGGAGCCCAGTGCCCATAGAGTTGGGTAAAAGTGCTTTTCTGGAGGTTTTCTACGTATAATACATAAATTATACTAACAGTTATCGCCCAAGAAAAACGGCACTGCCTGTTTGAAATCAAGTGAAATTAGTAAACAACCGTCTCCGAACTAGTGTTTCTCTGCACACAAGCACTTTTACAAAATCTGATAACGTACATTTGTCAGAAATGTTTTTAATTATCTGAATTCAAAAGATTTTGTTAATCCATGCAGAAACGGGGTTTCAGGATTGGAATTAAAAAGGAATGTAATGACAGACGGCAAGACGTGTGTTACAGCCATTTTGCCAATAGAACTCCGAGCTCTATTCCACGGGAACTACCAAAATTTCAAAAGAATCTATTATTCTGAACTGACTTCACAAAAATATGAAACGCGCATTCAAAAGAATCAGAATCTATAGCAAATCAGTAGAAATTTCTATTCCACTAAATTGACTCACTACCACTCAAGATGCTACTAGAAAAGTGAGGTTAGGTTTCAAAACTTGACGTTAAACATTGAACACATGAAAATTTCTTTCAGTAAGAGCATTTTATATTTATTTCGACGCCTCCCGTTCATATAATGCTTATTGAAATACGAATTCAAGATGATTTTTATTCACTTTTGGTGCAAGACAATGCTTATTCGATTTTCCGTGCAATAAAATGCTTATTCAAAATTGTGTGCGAAAATGTACATTCTGAAATTAGCTTATTCTATGAATTTTATAAAATTTTCAATTCAGTATAATTTATAATTGCAATTGCTTAAAAAATATTTCTTAAGAGGTTACACCACCCTGAACGCCTGAAAATTGGAAGGTATTTCAAAAATAAATTTTGACAAAACTATTAAAAATACAATTTTTTCCTAATTATAGTACAAAAATACATATATTTAACTGTAAAAAAACTTTTGAAAAATGAGAAAATATTCAAAAATGGCGAAGATATGGCGTTTTTTCGAAACTACATTTTTCGGAACGGTGTACATGATTTTTCAAAAACAACTCAACCGATTCTCTTCAAATTTTGTACACAACTGCCTAATAACATTCTCTAGAGCATGACGTAGCCGTTTTTAAAGAAAAAATTTTTTGAGCAAATGGGAGCACTTAAAAAAAAAGTCTAAAATTTTTGGAACAAAAAAATTTTCTTTAAAATTTTATAACTTTTTTTAAAAAAATCATATCAAAAAAATCCTACGTCATGCTCTAGAGAATGTTATTGAGCAGTTGTGTACAAAATTTAAAGAGAATCCGTTGAGAAGTTTTTGAGAAATCATGTACACCGTTCCGAAAAATGTAGTTTCGAAAAAACGCCATATCTTCGCCATTTTTGAATATTTTTTCATTTTTCAAAATTTTTTTTACAGTTGAATATATGCATTTATATACTGTAATTTGTAAATAGTTGTATTTTTAGTAGTTTTGTCAAAATTTATTTTTGAAGTACCTTCCAATTTTTAGGCGTTCAGGGTGGTGTAACCCCTTAATACGTGTGATAGGATACGTGTTTAAAGTTTCTCATAACAATAGACACGTACTGAAATTCTCAGATATTTAATTGCAATTTAATATTAATAAAAACATTTAGGGTTACATTTATTGTTCTGTCAGTAGCAATTGTTTTGCACACAATTTTGAATAAGCATTTTATTGCACGGAAAATCGAATAAGCATTGTCTTGCACCAAAAAGTGAATAAGAATCATCTTGCATTCGTTTTTCAATAAGCATTATACCCTGTTAAAAATCCCTGCGAAGGATCTTATACAGGATCCTGTTCCAGGAATATTCGTAAGATCTTTTGCAAGTTTGTACATAAGAACACTACTACCCAGGGTTCCCTAATGAACCTTAATACGATCAAGCGTGTTATCCTTTGTACCGAAACAAACAACAACATAGCTTCCTGGTCATTTTCCTTCGTAAAATCATTTGCAAGATCTTGCATTATCAATCTGGAAGTAAAAAACTCAGCTTAAAATCCCCGTACAGATCGGGGATTTTAAGCACAGGATCCTTTCGGGATCCTGTGCAGGTTCCGATGCAGGAACATTAACTATTAAAGGTTCTTGTAAAGATTTCTGTACCGGAACACTTGCAGGAACCTGTATAAGAAACTTTGTAGAGGTTCCTGTACAGGAACCTTTGCAGTTTTGTGAACTGCAGGTACTTAAGTGTAAATGATCCTGTAATGGACCCGTAAAAGATCCTATACGGTTTCTTCAATTAATTTTTTTATATTTTTAACTCCTGCGCAGTAGTTTTCTATGAGTTTTTCAAATGCGCAAACCATTTTTCTGTCTAACAGTGTCACACGGGCCTAACATATTAAAGTATAAAGTTTATGTCTGTCAAATGCTGCGTAACATAAAAAAACATGTAAAACTTAACATTTAAAAATTTAAAAAGTTTCCTATAGAGGAACCCTTGCAGGAACATTTAATAGCTAAAGTTCCTGCATCGGAAACTCCACAGGATATTTTTATTTGTAAACCCACTATTTTGAAAACTATTAAATGTAAAAAAATTTTAGATACTGTATTATTTTTAATATTAACACGCTCTGAAATGGTAAGCAGTTTGAATTTTTACAAAATTTTATTAGAATATTTTCACGAAGGTTTCCGAACAGTTCCGTCCACAACCGAAGACCAGTTAATGTTAGACGAACACTCAGCAAACAATCGAGCGTCATCATCGTCTTGAAAGTATTTTGTTAAAAACGTTTCAAAAGTTATAAATGATTAAACAGTTGAATTGTGTAATAATATTATAATAAATCATGTATATATTTATATACATATGAGGCATTTTACGTGTAATGTCCTAAGTTGAAATTTCAACTTCTTGAAAAAAATTGAAACTTGGGGAATTTGTTGTTCTATCAAGTAGAAATGTGCCCCAAAAAATATTTTTGACTTTTTCGAAAATTTGAAGGGGGTAGAGGGGAGCCAATTTGACCAATTTTGCTAACACCGGCTACTTTGTGAATTTTTTCTAAACGTACTTTTAATGGGAAAAATTTTTCAGAATATGTTTCGTAAAGGTTTTTTCGTCCTCTTTTCAATGGTGAATTTTATTTTTTAGTATTTTAAAAATTTATCCCAATTTTTGATAATTAATATTTAAAATTCAATTTCCCAAAAAAGGGCCCGTTTTATTTGAAAATAAATTATTGCAAACGAAAGCTGAGTTTTTTTCCTATGCGCATGTAAAATTTCAGAATGCCCTTTTTTTTTGTTTTTGAGTTATTAAATTTCAAAGAATAAATTGCTGAGCGCAGCGTTGCGGGCACCTCTCATCACGCTGTGTACCACGCGGCTCAGTGCCACTGCAACGGTGCGCTCAGCAATTTATTCTTTGAAATTTAATAACTCAAAAACAAAAAAAAAGGGCATTCTGAAAATTTACATGCGCATAGGAAAAAAACTCAGCTTTCGTTTGCAATAATTTATTTTCAAATAAAACGGGCCCTTTTTTGGGAAATTGAATTTTAAATATTAATTATCAAAAATTGGGATAAATTTTTAAAATACTAAAAAATAAAATTCACCATTGAAAAGAGGACGAAAAAACCTTTACGAAACATATTCTGAAAAATTTTTCCCATTAAAAGTACGTTTAGAAAAAATTCACAAAGTAGCCGGTGTTAGCAAAATTGGTCAAATTGGCTCCCCTCTACCCCCTTCAAATTTTCGAAAAAGTCAAAAATATTTTTTGGGGCACATTTCTACTTGATAGAACAACAAATTCCCCAAGTTTCAATTTTTTTCAAGAAGTTGAAATTTCAACTTAGGACATTACACGTAAAATGCCTCATATGTACTATATAAGTATACACGTGCCTAGTAACGCATTTTGTATACCCCTACCCTATATATATATATATATATATATATATATATATATATATATATATATGTAGCGTCACCTAATTTTCACTTTTAGTATAAAGCTTTAGAAAAGATTCAAAAAACTTTGAGACTTATTACCAAAAGTGACGTTGACTATGTCTTTTCATAATCTTTATTAGAATTCTTCTAACTATACCTCGATTACCCCTAAATTCTTACGTTCTATTAGAAATATCGAAATACGATAAAATAATTTTTCTAACTAAAAGTCTCTCCGTGTAGAGGATCCTGTACGGGGATTTTAAGCTGAGTTTTTTACTTCCAGATGATTGTTAATGCAAGATCTTACAAATGATTTTACAAAGGAAACTGCCCAAGATGCTATGTTGTTGTTTGTTTTGGTACAAAGGATAACACGCTTGATCTTATTAAGGTTCATTAGGGAACCCTGGGTAGTAGCGTTCTTATGTACGAACTTGCAAAGGATCTTACGAATATTCCTGGAACAGGATCCTGTATAAGATCCTTCGCAGGGATTATTAACAGAGTATGAACGGGAGGCGTCGATTTATTTATTTTATGCTTTGCGTTTTTAACCATATTTTCACTAGCATTAATATTTAATTTTAATAGTTTAGAACACAATCAACATAAGAAATTCACACGACGCTAAACATAACTGTCACTGCATTTTATTTTAAGACAATAAATGATGAGCTCCTACAGACAATTGGAATGATTATGCTTTTCAAAATTGTTTGTCAAAAGTTGTATTTCTTTTAATGCGCTTTTGAAATGCGAAGCAGTCTATTGAGAAGAATAAACATTTCATATTTACTCGTCGAACTTTCTAATCTTTTGAATTGACTACCTAGAATCGTTAGAAGTCAATCCAGTCAATTCAAAAGAATAGAACTCCATATTGTTTTCAAGAACTTTTAATACCATAAAACTTTGCGCATTAAGAAAAGTAGAAAATTTGGATTCTTTTGTATCTGCAAGTCGACGTAAGCGATAGAGAAGAATTGGTTTTTCTAAAACTGTGATGGTTCCCGTGGAATAGAGCTTCGAGATAAATTCGCGTATTTAGGATAATTCAAAATTCTCGTTTTTAAGCATATTTTCTGAAAATTGAATTCTTTTCTATTCTACGCTTCTTACCGGGGGGCAGAAGCAAGCAGGGAGCGTAAAGGCACAGCTGTCAAAATGATTCGCATTACATTGCTATGGTAATTCCAAAGCTGCAACCGTGTTTCTGTATGGATTAACAATATCTTTTGAATTCAGACAATTAAAAACATTTGTGTCAAATGTACGTTGTCATATTTTGTAAAAAGTGCCTGTAAACAGAGGGAAATTTGTTAGAAAATGAATGTTTACCAATTTTACGTCATTTAAACTGATCAGTGCCGTATTTGTACGTCACCATGGCAACCGCACACAGACAGACTGCAGAGGTCTGAACGCTCCATTATACACGTAAAATACCTTGTATTATTGGCGATTCCAACAGTTCAATCAGCGCTCCAGTGATAGAAAGTTGAACTAATATGTACGTGACACTTTCATAATAAACACATGGCAAAGAGCTACCGAAATTGAGATTTCGTCAAATTTAATTATTTATTTAATTATAGATTTTTTAAAATGTCATCCATATTTAACTTAAAAATGAGTTTAATGTTCTCAAAGGTTTTTTCGCTTTTTTAATACCTGCAAAAGAAGTTGTAAAACAAATTATTGTTCTTAAGTGTCAGAGAAAAATGTTACTCTTTCATCTCAGATTGACTTAGATAAATAGAAAATAACTATTTCACAAAATATTTAAACATAAAATAACATTTTCTTTACAAAACGTTTACTTAGAAACATTTTTTTAATAATAGAAATTATCAGTTTAATATTTACAGGATTTGTATTGGTCTTAATAATTCTGAGACATAAATTAAATTCAATTTTGATAAAAGAGTAATTTTTCTCTCTGACACTTAAGAACAATAATGTGTTTGCAATTTCTTTTGCTGCTATTAAAAAAGCGAAAAAATCTTTAAGAACATTAAACACATGTTCAAGTTTAATATACATGACATTTTAAAAAATCTATAATAAAATAATTAATTAAATTTGACGAAATCTTGATTGTGGTAGCTCTTTGCTATGTGTCGTCTTCTTCTTCTTTATTTTGTGGCTTCGACTTATCAGGCCAATTCTAGTAATTTAATATCTTGTATTTGTTGAATAAATGCAACGTAGAACTAGACGTCTGTATCACTTATATTGTATCACGATGTGGCTTGTGGTGTGTTCGTTGCTTCGGAACTCAGTAGGCCATATATTGTAGGTAAGGAAGGTTGGTTTGAGTTAATAATGGTTAGTTCACATTGAAATCATTTATTAAGGTGGCACTGGAAGTGCAGATTTGAAATTTATATTTTAATTTATTCCAAGTTGGTCAGTTATTTAATAACTGCGCTGGACCAATGGTTGGAATAATTAATTTACTGTTATTTTAATAGATAGTTATAACTATGTTCTATGCATAATTAATAATTTTTAATTCTAATTATAATTAATTTTATTTTTGTTTTTATTTTGTAATTAATTGATTTTTTGTTTTTTTTTTATTTTTTATTATTTTCTTTTTTTTTGTTTTTACCTTTTTATATTTTTACTTTGTACTCGCTTCTTTTATTATTGTAAAGCAAGTCTAATTGTAGTTTAAATAATTAAATCTATCGTAAAGAGCAGGAAAACATAAAATCTATAATTGCTCATTTTTCTCTTCGACCAGGGAGAAGAAATTAAGCAAAAGATCTAGATAAAGATAGCATCGATTGCTAAAAGGTTTCCGAGTTCAGAAACAGCTTCCATAGTTGGTTTGTATATTAATGAATTTAATTGAAGCCATCGCACTCTGTTCATGCAAAATTTTCGGCGCAAAAAACCAAAAAACGCTTTCCTATTTTCTGAAAATAAAGTACAATCGTTAATATAATGCAGTATTGAGCTGACAGCGAAGCCACATCTGCATTGAGGGGGGATGTTCCAATTAAGTCTAAGAAATAACTCCCCCACACAGACATGTCCCGTCCTGAGGCGGGTAACATGGTTGATATATCTTCTAGGTAGGTCGTATCCCCCGAACCAGGGTCGGTCTGTTTTGACAGTAATATACTTGAAATATTTCTGTTTGATTCTATCCTGAGGGAAGAAAGGCCAGTTATTTTTAACTGAAGCCAGAAAGTCATTATTGACCAGTTTAGTTATGTCTGGTTTGGAGAACATAGTTTTCTTACCCCAGCGTAAGCCCAAAGCAAATTACGCCAATTCGTCGGCAACTACATTGCCTTGAATTCCTGAGTGCAAGGGAATCCACATTAGCATGAAATTATGTTTCTTGGACAGGATTTGATTGGTTATTGTTGAAATTTCATGTACCAGGGGGTTCGATTTTGAGTCATTTAACCTGTTGTTTATTTGGTTGATTGATCGGAGCGAATCTGTCAGAATTAGGGATTGTTGAATATTATTTGATAAAGAATGTTTTAGGGCTAGTAAAATAGCATTGAGTTCCGCTGTGAGTGCAGAATAACATTCCAAAAGTTTTGTACCGAGTCTGATATTGTGCTTCGGGATGTAGAAGCTAGATGATGCTTTGTGCGATTTCTCTGAATATGATTCATCAGTATATATTGGGTAAAACCCTGGAATTGACTACCAATTATTGTGTTAAAAGAATCTTGAGGAGAAGGAGAGGAACGGATCTGTAATCCCAGGTCTGTTATACAGTTTTCATTGATGTCACGGATTAAATCAGGCCAGTTCTTATCATAGTATGCAGTTCTTTTAGATCGAGGAAGTGAGTTTGAAATTTCTCTTATCAAGTTTAAGGATTTGAACAATGCGAGTGTTGAGATGAATTTGGGTATATTTCGGGGTTGGTGGTAATCAGTTGTTAAATTGACTATTTTTTTTACTAAGGGGTTGTCTGACCAGCTTAAGGGGTTACACCACCCTGAACGCCTGAAAATTGGAAGGTATTTCAAAAATAAATTTTGACAAAACTATTAAAAATACAATTTTTTCCTAATTATAGTACAAAAATACATATATTTAACTGTAAAAAAACTTTTGAAAAATGAGAAAATATTCAAAAATGGCGAAGATATGGCGTTTTTTCGAAACTACATTTTTCGGAACGGTGTACATGAATTCTCAAAAACAACTCAACCGATTCTCTTCAAATTTTGTACACAACTGCCTAATAACATTCTCTAGAGCATGACGTAGCCGTTTTTAAAGAAAAAATTTTTTGAGCAAATGGGAGCACTTAAAAAAAAAGTCTAAAATTTTTGGAACAAAAAAATTTTCTTTAAAATTTTATAACTTTTTTTAAAAAAATCATATCAAAAAAATCCTACGTCATGCTCTAGAGAATGTTATTGAGCAGTTGTGTACAAAATTTAAAGAGAATCCGTTGAGAAGTTTTTGAGAAATCATGTACACCGTTCCGAAAAATGTAGTTTCGAAAAAACGCCATATCTTCGCCATTTTTGAATATTTTTTCATTTTTCAAAATTTTTTTTACAGTTGAATATATGCATTTATATACTGTAATTTGTAAATAGTTGTATTTTTAGTAGTTTTGTCAAAATTTATTTTTGAAGTACCTTCCAATTTTTAGGCGTTCAGGGTGGTGTAACCCCTTAATAGTCTAATCGTGTTTCTTTTTTGTAGCAACATGCGTCTAGCTTCAAGAGGAATTTCGCCTGATTCAGAGAGTAATATTGGAATAGGTGCTGACCTCAGTGCTGAGTATTGACAGCTGTCTAAAATTTTAAGATTTGATTTTGAGGCATTGGAAATAAGGACTGCTCCCCACTCCAGTAAGGCTTTAGTATAACCCTTATTATACCAACAGGATAGAGTCAGGGTGAGCTCCAAAGGTGACCTTCGATAACGTTCTGATGACGTTGATCGATTTGGTTGCCTTGGCATTGATATACTCTATGTGGTCCTTCTAAAGCAGTTTGCTATCAAACATGATTCCGAGATACAATATAGAGGGAGAATTGCAAATTTGTTGGTCTGATACTCTGATTTGGATCTGTTCATCGTTAACTCTTTTTCTAGTAAAAATACAAAACTGACTTTTGGAAGGTGATATACTAAATCCCAATTCAGCTAGCCTAGGAACTAGTCTATCAATCGTTTGTTCGATTGCAGCTAAAGCTTCGTTTAGGTCATCATTTGAGGAGTACAGAAGGATGTCATCCGCAAATTGCAAAATATCAACCCCGATAGGAATCAAGTTACCAATATCTTTAAGACGGTGTCAAAGTCGATGCATATTTCCCATTTAAGCTCAATGCAAAAATCTAATCGACTATGGGACCCCCTTAAGGGCCAAGTTGAATAGAAGAGGCTTGACCAAAAGTGGAGGTTCCTTTCATGTATGAAACAAAATTAATAATTCTTTCCGGCGCACTAATCTGTTTTAGTTGATTTAGAACAGCAGAAGGAAGAAGTGCATTGAAGGCACCTTTAATGTCTAGAGCAATTACTGCTGTCATTTTTTTTAGTAAATCCTTTGAGTATATCGACTGTCAATGAAGAGACACAGTCAAGTGCTGAACGCTCCCTTCTAAAGCCATATTGGAAATTTGGGATAAGGTCGTTATGTTCGGTAAAATGTTCGAGTCCCATGTGGTCCATTCTCTCCATTAACTTCCCCAGGGCAGAAGTTAGAGAAATTGGTCGATAGCCTTTATTACCGGGTTTAGAGATAAACTTAATCAGAGTTGATCTCCAGGATTCTGGAGGATTCTTACTCTTATGTATTGCCATAACGACCTGCAGCCAGGCAGCCGAGCTGTGACCGTTCTATAATTAGTTCAAGGCAGGAATAAGGAAGTTTTTTGATCACCTCATAGGAGATCTTTGTCATGTGTTTATTATGAAAGTGTTACGTACATATTAGTTCAACTTTTTACCATTGGAGCGCTGGATGAACTGTTGGAATCACCAATACGCGAGGTTTTCTACTTACACATGTCTGGGTGTAAAACAGCTTTTCTGTTTATGTAAATATGTAATACATATGAGAATTTCTTTAAGAAATGTTTTTGACACACGAAAAATAAATTGAAATTTGCTATTTGACCAGTAAGAATTATAAATTAAAATATAAGTTTCATTGAAATGTAATTATTTTTATAGAGTAAATTGGACATTAAAGAATAATATTTATTCTATTTTATTACTTTAAAGCAAAAACTACTCTAAACATAACCAAAAATTTTTTTTTCTGTGTAGGAAATTACTTAAAAACTAGTAAAAATAACGCGCCCTAAAGCGCGCATGAAGTTTCTTGTTTCACTTTTGACATACATAACAATAATGTAATTTTTACATTACATGTCACATGACATTACATTATTTTTGACTTATAATTATCAAAAATAAATTACATTTAATTGCAATTAATTACTAATTTGTTATTTTGTTTCTAATAGTTTTCTAGCCAAAATTAATTAATATTATTTTCATGTCATTAACATTCAAAAATTCAATTATTCAGAAGAATTCTACACAAAATTACTATTTTTCTTAATTTATTCAGGAAAATCAGGAAAAAGTCAGGGAATTTTGTCAAAAGTGCTGGAATAATAATATTTCATTTCAAGAATTCATATGAAAATTCTGAATTTTAATCTTCATGATTAACAAGATTTTATTTATTTCAAACTCTCAAAATAATTTTTTATTTAAAAATTAAAAAAATAATTCAAAAATTTAAAAAAAAACAATAATTTTTTTTTTGAACAAAATATTTGAAACAAAATTTAACAAATGTAATTGTAGATAATGTTTTAAAGAACAGAATAAGCTATTAACTGTCAAAATTGCTACATCACTTTTTAGTTTGAGGTTATGTTAATAATTGTAATTAATAATTTTACGCATGAAGTAGTATAAGGAGACCGAACGACCATGCAAATTTTGTATTGAAAGTGAGACAGATTTCGGTACCTGAATTGTGGGTGAAAAATACCGAAAGGGACACCACGCTGCATGTGGTTAAATTGTTGACTATCGGAAGCACGAAACATAACCTATATTATTTGTTTATGTTTCACTAATTCATGTGTGTCATATAGGTTTTCATGTGTTCCACATATTTTTTAAATATTATCAAAGTAAAATAATTATAATGTTATTTTCAGTGTTATAATTCTATCAATTGTGAATGAATTGTGTTTTCCATTTTTCCCATGCGCAGCGCTAGTGTTCCTTTCGGTATTTTCACCCACTAAGCGTGTATCAAAATCTGACCCATTTATAATGTATTTCGTTCGGTCTCTTTATACTACTTTATGATTTCACGATAAAGGTCATGTTATTCAGTGGTCACGTGCCTATTAAAACTTTATTAAATTTATTAGTAGAACATTACACTCTTTTAATCAGTTTTATTATAGCTTTTATAAATAATTAAATTGTTTTGAAGAATTTCTTTGTTTTTTAAAATTTGAATCCTTTGGTAAAGTTTTATAAAAATTCTATTGCAAAGAATTGAATAATTGAATTCTTTCGAAGAATGTTATTATTTATGAAAATAGAATTCTTGCGAACAATATTATGAGTTTTTTTAACATAATAGAATTGTTTTGAAGAAATTCTTTGATTTTTCCAAAAATAATGGAGTTTCTTTAATAATAATAATAATAATAATAATAATAATAATAATTTTAATTAAAAAGTTCGACGTTAAATGTGATTTTCTATGAAAAATTGGTTAGGACCTAATCAAGTGACTATATATGCGATCGTTTGCCATCTGCAGGATGTACATGTACTACTGATGTACTTCCGATAAAATGCTGCGCTTTTCAGTGAAGTACATGCATATAAGATTGATCTCCTTAAGTCTATACTCCATGATAAATTCTGTCTCTGCTGTGGGACTCTGACGCTCCCATTCGTGAGAGGAATTAGTTCCCAGTCTTGTTCTCCTTCTGCACCAGGGATAAGATAGAACTGCATTACCATAGGTAATATAGCTGCGCGTTCGAAATTTTTTCTGTGTAGGGCAAATTGATTTTGTGCAGAGTATTCTCTTTTCGAAATTGCTCGAGATGTTGATAAATTTTAATATTGAAAATTCTCGTTAATATGTAATTAATTTCGCTTTATATTTTGAGTTGGAAAGAGATAAACAAAGAATGCTTCATGAGAGTATAGTGCTGTTCTAATCTCATAATTTTACTTTCATAATTTTGAACTTGTTGCATTCTAGAATAATTAAAATTGTAACTGTGCATGCAAAGAGTGTAACACACCAATATATTAATAGAAGTTTAAAGCTGACTGTTAATTATTATGAAAATATAAAATGCTTCGTTTTCTGAAATACCATTGACGGAGAGAGTTGTCGAATGACTAACGGATCCCGCAAGATTTGACGCAGAACATGAATATTCTCCTACGTGTCTAGCTAAAATTCCATCGATGCTTAAAGTACTCAAGTGTTTGTTTATTCTGTTTATTGTAATTCTTGAATCCTTTGACGCATCTATTGAATTTGAGTTAAAAGCCCAAGAGAGTTCCATAGGCATGTCGCCTTTTGAAACCGAACAAGCCACAGACACAGAGTCTCCTTCATTTGCAGTTTCGGTATTAAAAGCTATCGGCAGTAACTGTGGTCCAACTACGAGGAGATGTAAAAGAATTTCAAATATCATCAAATGTTCAGAAAAAGATATGATCAACTGATGAAACTTCAATTACTTATTGGTTAATAAATATTTCTCAAAAATAAAAATTAAGACAATCATCAAATTCTAAAAATATAGGTGAAGGATGAATCATGATTTTAAGGATTGGAATATGATGAATGTTACTCTTGAAAATAACATAATTTACGAACTACAATATGCGTAAAAGTTACCAAAATCTGCTTTTATCACAAAAATTACGTGCAAAAGAGAGATCTTTGATAATAAAGAAATATAGTATTGGTATTAACGAAAAATTAAATTATATACTGATAATTAATAGAAACTTTTTCACTAGAAACATGTAGACATTTCATGGGCATCAAAGACAGAAAACTGCCATTCGAAAAATGCAGTAGATGAAAACTGCAAACCATTGACAGTGAGCAAAGTTGACTCGAAAGACTTTCCTGCTGCATTTTGAGCAGTACAAATGTATTCTCCAGCGTGTCTTGCTTCTATAACAGGAATCATTAACATACTAATACGGTCTGCTACCTTCCTCGCAAGTACACCTGAAGCACCACCCATCTCTTGCCCAGGATAATTCCAATGTATCTTCAATGGTAAGTCCCCGGACGTTACGGCGCACTGTAGATTCGCAAATTCACCAGCATTCATGGGTATTTTCGTGAATGCGAACTTTTCTATTATAGGAAGCACTGAAGAAAGCAATATACATTAACTGCATTCTCTCTTCATATTTTAAAGCTAAAAGATAAACAAGCCCTCAATTACGATGATTCAGATATGTACTCAGCCTCATTATGTAAAAAGTCTGTAACTTTTATTTGGTTTTAAACTGAGTTTAGCTGTCAAAATTTCTGGAAAAACAATCTTAAAGCAAATGTTAGTTACAGACTATTTTATTTGGTACGGCAGCGATATACATATTTTAAAGTAAACACCTAATCATAATGAATAATAAGAAATTACAACAACCTAAGAAAAAGATTTCTAACAGCAATTTTCTAGTCTAAATATAAAATCACTTTAATAATTAATGTTTTAAAAGCTTTTAATTCATTCTTGATGAAATTATATATGTGACCAGGTCTAGGAAAAGAATCTAGGAAAAGAACCAGAAAGTCATAAGTTTTTTAGAAGTTTACTAAAATTGAGGATAATGAAGAGTAAAAATACGAAAAAAATAATTTTATTTAAAAACAAACAAACCAGATAAACTTTTAAAAATATGTCCACCATATTGGATCCGTCACTTTGAAGTTTAAAAATCTAACATCGGATTCAAAATCAACGACCTCATCAATCCCCGAGTAACAAATTATTTAAAACACCAACGAGAAACTGAGAAAACAAGTTGTTTAACTTCATTCGCTGTTTTCGCACGTAAGGTTTTTTTCCTAGACCAGGTTACATATGACATTTTTGTTTTCTGTTGTTAAGTTGAATGTTTGACGTGTTATAATTGAGGCTCCGGATCTTAAAAGGGCACCTTCAGCATTGCTTTTAAATGGTGAAGGTGCCCTTTTAAGATCCGGAGCCTCAATTATCCTGCGCTATTATCACACACTGTGTACTGTCAAGACACTCGTAACTAATCTTCTTTTCATAGTTTGTAACAAGTGATTAAATTCAAAATGTCATTTTCGGTCTATACAATTTTTGATCATGTAATGTTTAATTTAATGTCGTTGATAACATTTTTTGTTTCTTATCATTTATTTACTAGCATAGAATTAATCGTAGTCGAACAGACAGAAGCAAATTTTTTTACTATGTGTCAAAGGCAAGAAAAAGTTTTTGAATTACTTTCTTCCTTCGATGATTGGATAACAAAGACAAATGTTAAAGAATTAATTACAGAATATTTTTAATTCATGAATTAAATAATATTGAATTAAAAATCGAGAAGATGTAAAAAACTTAGAGGACATAAGTGATATTTTTTATAAGTGCCATTACTGTCAATATTTTAGGAGTAATAAAAATTATATGGATATATATATATATATATATATATATATATATATATATATATATATATATATATATATATATTTCAAAGCTCAACCAATTTTAAACAGCTCATCTAATCAAACTAAATAATTTTTTTTTAATATAGTTTAAACTCTATATATCAAGTCTGTTTACTTAAAAATTCTTATTAAAAATATAAAAGAAAGATAAAAAGCTTTTTGTAAAAAAGCGTGGGGTCAAAAAGACCCCATGTGTTCTCCAAAGGTTAAAAAAAATTTATTTCATTGTTAAAAAAAATTATTTGTTGTAAAAAATTATTGTTATTATTAAACAAATGAATAATTAATTGTGTTCTGGACCTGTTACGGAAAATTATTTTTAAGATCTTTAAACTATATAAATCAAGGATTTAATATCTGAAATAAAAAGTTGGTAGATCGAAATAGTTTATTAACTACGAATTTCTTTATGAACGCGGTCGCAGAGCGACGTTTTGCTCTGCATAAACTTGTTGCGCGCTGACCATGAATACCCCGTAACGCAACGAGTTTATGCGGAGTAAAACGTCGCGCCGCGACCACTCTGACAAAAAATTCGTAGTTAATAAACTATTTCGATCTACCAACTTTTTGTTTATTTATTTATTTTTAAAAGTTCCAATCTTTATGAATTATGTGCAAAAATTTCCATTAAATTCGACAAATCGTTCGTAAGATATAAAAGTTTAAAAAAAATTTTACATTAAAATTAAATTGTTTATAAAAAATAAACAAATGAATATTTTAAAATAAAACTCCGTGGTTGTTTGTGTCTCTATTAGTACTTTATTTTTATAAAGTTGGTTATTTAAATTTCAAACTTTGGAAAATTCGAAGCTCACTTCAGGAATTCTTACCCTATTACAGAAGAAAATGAAAGAAACTTTGTCGATACACCAGTGGCAACATACTTCTGCCACGTGCCATAGAATTTGTTGATACGTTCGAATATTCATGCTATTAAAAAAAAGTTTTTATGTTTTTCTATTTATAAAACTTTACACTTTAAGAAAATTATTCTATTGGCCTGATACTTTTCTTTAAAATATAGAATATCTATTTTACAAAAGAAGTTATTCAAAATTTTCTTCGGGACATTCTGCCCGAAATTTGTCTATCCAATTTTAAGACAAGTAATTATAAAAACTTCAGTTATTTCTGTAAGGCTGAAAAATAACAATTTAAATTTAATCACAAATATATCACCAAATAAATTACTCTTGAAATTCAATATTTAGTAGAAGTTCAATTGCAAATCACGAAAAGCGAGAAAGTTAAGAAAATCTTGCACTTACAAAATCCAACTGTGTAACAACCTCTGCACTGTAAAAAAGGGAGTTAAATTTTAACTCCTTAGGGGATTCTACAGAAGTCGCACCCATTTAAGAGTTAAAACAAAGGGAGTTAGATGACTTTAATACTTTCGATTGATAATTGCAAAAGATGCAGATAACATTTCTTCACACAAATCATTATTCGAGCTAAAAATGATTCATAAAAATGATTCATTCTGTTCAGATAAGACGATAAACAATTCTTCGAAATTTAATTTTTATAAAACTCAAAAATGTACCTAAATAAAATTAAAATATCAACATGTTGTAATAATTAACATTTTAACTAATACATATTTTCTTATGAAGTCAGTCAATTAAAAATACGAAAACTTACCGTCAAATGTTGTTTAATAAGTAATTTTACTTAAACTTTTAGAAACCTAAATAATTTTCAGTTCAAGGATTGAAATAAAATATTTTAATACAAAAGTTAAAAAATAAAAATAAATAAATAAATATAGAAAATCGGATGAAAAACAGCTTGAAATAACACATCCAATCTATATACTTTGAATTTTATAATGTTTTATTCTATTTTGTCCATATTTGTTAAATTATTAATTTGTTATTGTTAAAAATGTATTATTTTTTAAATGGTAATATTCCTTCTACAGAAATTCATTTTATACATTTTTATTTTTATTATGAATTTTTATGGTATTTTAATTAATATTATTGATTGAATTTTATTAATTTTACTACGTACAATTATTTAATGAAATTAATTGTTATTTCTTCCAATTTATTGTTTCCTAATGAAAGCACAGGTTTACAAACAATTCTCTCATTTATTTAATTCAACTCTTTTTTGCGTTTTAAAATTAAAAAAGAAAATTTTTTTATATTGTTTTACAATTATGTACAGCAGTAATTCAATTTATAATTTTTAAAGGTTTATGTATACTTTCACATGAAAAGGGACCACTTTGACATGTTCAGATATTGGTGTGAATTAACATCTAAATTTTCTTTGTCAAGAATTTTTTTTCAATTTCGTTCAATTCAGTCTCTTATCTAATTCATTCTTAAATTATTTTTTTATTTTTATTTTATTGTGTACTATTTTTTAATAATTTTTTTACTATTATATTTTATTGTTTGATGACACACTTCCTGAAGAGAAAATCATTTAGATTTTGAAACATTGAAGTAAAATTATTATTAAACACCTTTTGCTTGAATGTTTTCAATGAATTGGTTTCCATTTATCTATATTATAACATGCTTTTTGAACATAAAAGATTAATTAAAATGATTTCTTCTCGCTTCTTCGAATAGTGTATTCACTTTTTAATTTACAACCGCATATTACTGATATAAATGTTTTCTGAATGCGTACCGTATTTTTCCTTACCACTGTTTAATATTTTAAAAAAGTATCTTTTTGTTATAATTTTTATTCTTAAAACTAATTTTATTTAATTTTATTGGTTTTATTAATTCGAGAGCATTCACCAGAAATCCAAGTTCAAGTCTTTTGATCAGAACCGCCATACCAACTTTATATAATAAACTCGCAAAAGATGATCATTCAAAAATGGTGACCACAATGATTAAATCAACATTGATCAGCAACTAAAAATTCCCTAACTCATTTATATTAAGTGGAACAACAAGATACGACGATGATCAAGATATCAATTATTAAAAATTGAGTCAAATCAAAGGTAGTTTTCAATATTAATTCATATCAATGTCATTATTATGTAAATTGAAATTTATTACTATTTTGTTAAGAAAAAAGAAATTTTCGAAATTAACTCCCCTGAAAGAAAATATATTGGATATCTTTTCTAGTTAGTAAACTGTTGAAATTGAAATAATTCTGTAGATTCTTTAAAAACTTAAAGAAACTTCATCTATTTATAATTATATAAATAAATCTGAAAATAAACTACAATTACATAAATTTTTCTTATTTTTAAGTTTAAAATTCAGATAAAAATGATTATTTAACCATTCTGGTACTGTGAATTCTATAAAAAAAACAATTTTGAATTAAAAGAAGAAGAGAACATAATTTGATTTTCTAATTAATTTTTAAAATATATAAACATTGCTTCTGAATTTTAAACATTAAATAGGTAACAAGTATTCAAATTCACTATATTAATTTGAAAATAATGTTTGGACAGAGAGAAACTGAGAGTAGGTCACTTAGGCAGTTTTTACAACTTTACATGCTTGCATTCTAAAGGTGACGTCCAATGTTTTTATCGAATTAATTTCTGTCAACATTTTTTTGCAGGTCATTTACTATTTCTTTAGAGTACATTCAGAAAAACTTCGAATTTCGGTTTTAGATTAAACTGTTCAACAGGAATCTTGCCTAACGATTTGCCCTGGAGAAAAACAAGATCAACTTTGGCACCCTCTGCAAGCTATAAATTTAAACTTTCAAAGTTTACAAATAAAGTCTTGAAAACAAGAGACCTCGGAGACGTCAATCTTTCTTAACAGAAGGTTTTTATTTGTTAAACGTTTTCCTCTTTCTCAGTTTTTCTCCAATTTGGAAACTCACAATTAAAATCTTATGACTTTTATATAAAAAAATGTATTGCCTATAATATAAAGAGTATATAGAAAATTTTTGATTCTATATTATATATGATTATATATAAATAATTTGTTAGTAATGTAGAAAGTAATAGAAGTAGTTAATATACTTATAATTCTGAATTCCATACAAACAATTTCAAATCAATAGTTGAAATTTGATTTTATGAATGGCAATTATTAACTGTCAACAGGCATTAAATAAAATTGTAATATTTAGATAAAACGAAAAAGATTTTCTAAAAGTGTGAGTCTCCGTTTTCGATAACAAAATTAAAATAAATTAATTTCAACAGTAAAAACATAATTTAAAAATTTTAATTTAAAAACAATGTATTACAACATGTAATATTATACTTTTATAAAATAAGTTTTAAAATCTGTTTCATATTGGAAATGTCTTTACTCAATCAATCCGCATTTTAGAAATCGATTTTGATTTATGCTTAAAATAGTAAATTTTGATCTATGACTGAAACATGTTAATAGAAACTGATAAATTTTATAGTACACTTAGAAAATAGACATGTTACGAAACTTACCCATGACTTGTACTTCTAGCATTCCTCTTGCACTGTACCCTTGAGCATTACGAGCGACGCACGTGTAGGTTGCCTGATCACTTTGCCGTTCAACATTTTCAATAATTAATGTTCCGTTAGGAAATACTTTTTGTTTTCTGTTGATGGGAAGAACTCTTGTGTCCCGCTCCCAAACGATGCTCTCTATTGGATAACCAGCAACTGGACATGTCACACGTAGAGTTTCACCAGCGACAATAGCTTTCTTATCCATGTGTCGAATGAAAGGTAGCCCATACACATTCAAACGTGCAGAATGTTCCGCAGCACCGACCTAAAAGAAAAAAGATTTAAATACTTTCTCTTCATTTTTGTTTTCGTTATAAATGGAAAATGCTATTACAGTAATGTAATAATTTCAATTGGCAAAATACTCATTTTTTGAATTTTTTGAATGAATGTAAAATCATGAATCGAAACAGTAAATCTGTCCGCATAGGATCAAATTAATACTTAAACACTATTCTTTAATATCCAAAAATCGGACAAGTGCGAGTTGTACTCGCACTAAGATCAAGTGTTCTATATATCTGTCTATCTTATAAAAAGATATCGCCGCCAACGCCGCCGCCACTGTTTCAAGATTCTGTAAGGGCGCCCTATCCCAAAGGGTCCGTCAAAACTTACGTCAAAATTGACCTATTTTTTGACCTGTAGGTTGTAAGTTGTAAGTGACAGTAAGTAATTTCGTGACGTCTTCGTAGAACAATGTAAGTCCCTGGGGCTAAAATGTCGGGGCACGAGCCTGAGTATCATGGCGCTGTTGTGGGTCACGTGATTAAATTTGAATGTGACGCCATAGGACGACGGCATGGTCACTCTTGTTCTTGCTCTCGTGTGATAATCAAGTAAAGTGTGAAAATTGTGTGTGAATGTGAGGATCCTCTAGACGTCTAATTATTGGATTGATTGTACGATTGGACAAAATTGGAATATCCGAAATTGTAATTTCGACGTCTCAAGTAAGTGATTTATTAAATAGTCACCACAATTAATGGTGATAATAATCTATTTATTGGGTTCACCCATTTTACCCCCCCCCTGAATCAAAGTTAGTTTAACGTTAGAGTCTGAAATCTTTATTAAAATCAATTATTAATATTAATTGATGTCAACCTTCTGTTGACTGGCGTCCGCGGCTTATTTTAATTATTAGAACCCACACGAATTTGAACCCAGTTGCGTGTGGTGTGGAATTTTTATGATCTTAACTTAGTTTATTCAATTATAAAAGATTCCTGTTTCATTTGGCGTCCAACGTGGAGCCGTTGGGATTTTTTTTTTAAATATTTTTTTGTAATTTTATTCTAGAATTGTGGAAGATTTTCGATTTTGTACGAATTTTATTTTATAGTAGGAAATTGAAGTTGTCGTCTCACATTGTTCATGTTTTGTTTTGGTCTAGAGACCTTGAGCGACGACTATTCCCCTCATCGAAATAAATATTGCTTTTGAAATGTGTGAAATTCCTTCCAGACAAAATTTCGTAAATTATGATAAATATTAATTGAAATATTTTAGCGTGTAAAATTTATTTAAAAAGAAATAAATTTTATTTTTTTTGTCGTTATTGTTTAAAAAGAAAGAGCATTAAGGAACAAGAGTCAAAATTATTGTCAGCGAGAATTTATTTATAATTGTTTTGTAAATTAGCGTCTTTTGGTATCTTGTTACGATTGAACGTTATTTTTAATTATTTTGTAAATTTTGCTGTTGACGAGCCCGATAGAATTATTATTTGGACAGGATTTTTTCTGTTTTCATGGATTTTAAAATATTGTGTTGGATGACAGATCTCGCTCTGACGCCAGCATAATAATTGTCTGATTGCTGTGAATATTGTGACAGCTACAAGGCATGAGTAATATAGTCTTTGGACGAAAGAAAAAATATTGACCATCGACAAAGATCTTGCTCTAGTCGACTTGGTTATTGATTTTATTTTAAATTAAATAAATTGAGATGAATTAATTTCTTTTTAATTGTTTAGATCTTGCCCTGACGATTAAAATTAAATACATGGAATTTTTTCTGAAATTGTTTAGATCTTGCCCTGACAGTTCAGATTAGAGTTTGGTTGAATGAATTAATAATAAATAAAATTTTGAATTGTCATGATCTTGCTCTGACGATACAAAGTAAAACTAAAGAAAGAAAAGAAAAGGGGAAGACGAAAATTCCTTGAATGGAAAACAGTTCTTTTTCTCTGTTTTTTGAAAAGAAGATAATTTTATTTTCTTTAATAATTCGGTTGTCAAGATCTCGCTCTGTCATCCGAAATAATTATGTGATAAACTACTGATTATCATTGTTGTGCATGTTATTATTATTGTGATATTTTAAAACATATTAACAAATTGTCATACTATTTTAATTATTGTTTTATATTATAATAATTGTTTTCTTTGTATGATTTTTTTTTTAATTGTGTACTGATTTTGAATTAATTGATCAGTATTAACAATTAATTGTGAATTAATAAGGCGAATTGTTGCTTGATTTTACTTCCTGTTGTTGATTGATGCTTTGAGTTATGCAGTGCTAAATCGAATTGAATAGAGAGGGATAATTACAATTGAATTGTCATTGTTTTTGTTGTTTTGTTCTTTTTGATTGCAACTGCTGGAGTCGAGGCAGCGGTCGTTACCTTTTGAAATTGAATGGGGGGAGGCAAGAGATTTTTTTTTCGCCTTTCTCCCCATTTATTTTTTTTAAGATATTGGATTGCGGGAATGTCAATTGGTATTAATTTTTTTTAACCTTATAATTATTTGACTTTAAAATAATTTAGTAATAACGAAATACTAGTTGACGTCTTCCTTATTATTATCTCCAATTTAATTACTGATCGCTGAAGTGTAAAGTTTTTTTGAAATTATAATAAAGAAATATTTACAACTAAATTATTAAATATTACCCTGTCTGGTTTGGCACTGGCAGGGCGTGAAACAATAGTAAAAATAATAGTAAAAAGAAATCGCAATTATTAGAAAAAATTATACTCCTCATTGGAGGGGAGATAGAAGAATTTTTGTTTCTTCCTTCAAATCCCCTACGATGCCGGCTCTCTTACTATTCCGCCTTATAAGGGAGATTCGAGTTGTCGAGAAAGCTCAAAAAGAAGTCGTACTGACACTTTTAATAGATCTCGCGATCTTTCTGCGGACGGATTGGGGGGGGGGACGAGGGAAATTTGGAACATATGGATACTCACGAGGGAAATACGGACGCGAGTAATAATTTGAAACCAGTTACCTCACGTCAGGGTGAATTTCTACTCGGTTTTGGAAACGGCAACCTTCGTAATAAAGATAGACTATCTTTTGACGATTTGAATGCGTCTCTTGGAGGGGGGGGGGTGGAACTAAAAATGTTTTTACTCCCACTATGCTTTTTGGCCCGTACACAGACGTCTCTCAAAAAGTCGACACTTTAAAGCTCGACCTTGATAATATTCAGAAAAAGGTTGATCGTATTGAGATAGTTTCAGTAGAATTAGATGCTTTAAAGAAAACAATAGCTGAAATCGATATCGTCGAAGATTTTAACGCGCTATCCGAACAAGTTGTCGAGATTTTGGAAAATCAAAAATTAATTTTAGAACAGTTGAAAGTAAACAACGACCAATCGCGTGAAAATTCGTCTTTATCAGCTGAACCCGATCGATATATGTCTGAAAGTAGTAATGTGAAATCCGACACTTATCGGCCTCAGTGTCGGCTGAATGAGACAAATACTCGCCGTGTACGATTTAGGGATGAAAATCAAGACGACTATTCGGGAAAAGCGATACCGGTCCCTAAATTAATTAAAATAAAGGTTTCAAAACCGTCAACGGATGGCCAATGGTTCGACAAGGAGCTTTTTGTCACCGAAGAACATTATAATGAAATGACGTCTGGAGATTTAAAGGTGGAAAATAACTCGTCTGACTTTTCATACAGATATAATCCACCTGAACGACAAACGGGATCTTTATATTCCTGGAGAGAAAATAATTCGGGGTATGGCGAGCGTCGGTCGTATGGAGAACCTGAACAATCTCTTCCGCGCGAGTCGTATAGGAGTTAAGGATATAATGATGCCTCTGATGCAATAAGAATTAGGAAAATTTTGTCGTCTTGGAAAATAACATTTCCAAACACGACGAAGGATTCTGAGCAGTTTCTGTTGCTATTGGAGGATCATTTGTCTTCCAGCGGTGTTTTGAGTGATTATTTTGTTTCTCATCTGTCTCAACTATTTGAAGGTCCATATAAATCGTGGTATTTCGTCAATAAAGAACGATGGCAAACTTGGCGCGAATTTTCGCAGGCCTTCAGGTATGAATGGGGAGTTAAGAAGGGCGATGCCGATTTGCTCCTTGAAATTCGCGATTTAGAACTTGGAAAGAGTGAGACCTTGGCGGAGTTTGCCTGTCGCGCTAGATTGATATTCGAACAAATGCAGCATCCCTCAGAATTTGTGGAACAATTAAAACAAATATTGACAAAGTTTAACCCTAGATTAACTTTTGAGATTTTAAATCTATCCTTAACAAATTATCGTGACTTTTTACATTATGTGAGCGAACGAAATTATCTTTACCGTCGCGCGGTAGATTCACAGCCGTCTCGTGCAAAGATAGTAAGAAGTAAATTAAACTGTATGCATGAGAATGAACAATTGATGCATGAGTGTAGCGATGATTCGGATTTTTCGGTGGATGAATCTGATCAAGATTCGGAAATTGATCTTCAAGTAATAAATGACCCCCGGAAAAAGGCAAATTCATTTAAACCTAGCACAATGAATCGAAATAGATTAGAAAGAAATTTGCAGCGGTTTAAAAAATCGGAAACAACAAAGCCAACAAATTCACAAGACTCACAAAATAAATTTTCGACGTCGAAAAATCCTAAACAAGCATACAATCGCGAGAACATGATTTGCCTTAATTGTGGACAAATGGGTCATGGGGCGCGTTATTGTAAAAATAAACCAGAAATAGTCTGCTGTATTTGTCAAAAGATCGGACATTACAATAAGGATTGTGAATCTCGTCAGAGAAACGGGCAAAGCCCTCAGTAACCGCACCTCAAGTCACTGAAAAGAAGGGCTCTAATGACGTCGATGAGGTTTTACCATCAATAGCACATAAAATCAAATTTAATATTGAAGAGTCTAAAGAATTGGGAAAAGAAACGGCTTTGAAATCGGAGGTCGAAAGTGGATCGACTTCAGGAGTAGATGTAGAGAATATGATTTTGTTTGAACTTTTAAATGATGCGATTTCGGAAAGCGATAGCGAAGACGAGGAAATAGAAGAGTTGATTCGTCACCAATTAGAAAACGAATTAAATCCTTTAGTTCAATTGTCGACTTTAATTAGCGAAAACACCGCGAATAATAACGAGATTAAAGACGTCAATAATACAGTTTCTTATAGGTCTTGGAAGCCAGCTGGGCGATTCCACGCCACTTCGACAGTGTTTTGGAGTAAGCAAATGGATTTTAATGAAACTCTGGGATTTTAATCTGTATATAAAAAGAAATATTTTCACCAAAAATCAAGTCAAAATATTCGCTACTTTTTGAGATAGCAAAATTTTGAAAAAATTTTGAAATCGTTGTATCTTCCATATAACTTTATAAAAACTAAAAATTTTTTTTGTAAAAATTCAGGATGAAAAAACGAACAAAAAATGTTCAGAATGTTTTTATAAAATTTTGTTAATTAACAAAGTTATTTAAATAATATTACTTAACTTTTAAGCGGCCGGATCAAATTCTATTGTTTAAAGTGGAAAATTAACTTGATTATCTAATATTTCATTTTTCAGAAGAAAATTCATATACCACCAAGAACTTTTTAAATTATTTAACATTTCATTTTGCACTCAAACAATATCACTCACAACAAACAGACGACTTATGCTGCGCGCGCATCTTTTATCTGGTCTTAGAAAAAATGTCTTCCACTAAATCAAACGAAAGATGCGCGCGCAGCATAAGTCGTCTGTTTGTTGTGAGTGATATTGTTTGAGTGCAAAATGAAATGTTAAATAATTTAAAAAGTTCTTGGTGGTATATGAATTTTCTTCTGAAAAATGAAATATTAGATAATCAAGTTAATTTTCCACTTTAAACAATAGAATTTGATCCGGCCGCTTAAAAGTTAAGTAATATTATTTAAATAACTTTGTTAATTAACAAAATTTTATAAAAACATTCTGAACATTTTTTGTTCGTTTTTTCATCCTGAATTTTTACAAAAAAAAATTTTTAGTTTTTATAAAGTTATATGGAAGATACAACGATTTCAAAATTTTTTCAAAATTTTGCTATCTCAAAAAGTAGCGAATATTTTGACTTGATTTTTGGTGAAAATATTTCTTTTTATATACAGATTAAAATCCCAGAGTTTCATTAAAATCCATTTGCTTACTCCAAAACACTGTCGAAGTGGCGTGGAATCGCCCAGCTAGCTTACCATCTCATTATATTCACCGACTTGGCCAACGGAGAGTATACCGATCTTCTGGGGAACTTCGAGAACCGAAGTTAACGGTTAGAATCCGGGTTGAGATAGTTATTTTCGGTGAGAAAGTCTCTGGTATAATAGATAGTGGCAGCGAAAGATCCTTTCTAAGCAATAAAGCTTACGAAAGGGTAAAAAACTTTGAAATTGAAGATCTTAAAGAAGATTCGTCGTCTAAAAAGGGTGTTCGGTTAGGAAACAAAACAGTCGTCAAGTCCTTAGGTGGTACCGGTTTTGTGATCGATATAGGTGATATTTACGGCCCGCAATGGTTCAGTGTACTTCCTGAACTGTCAAACGATTTGATTTTGGGAATGGATTTTTGGCTTAACTTTAAAGTGAAAGTCGATCCATTCACACAAACGTGGACTTTAGACGGGAGCAAATTCAATTATTCGTTATCACACCGACGTACGGGACTTAATTTGTTACAGGCGCTATCTTGTGACGAAACTGATAGACTGAGGTCGTTTCTGGACGAAGAATTAGCTAAATTTGACAAAGAATCGACGGGTGAGAGTAATTTAATAAAACATGTAATCGAATTGGATGACGATACTCCACATCGTTAAAAACCGTATAGACGCAGTGAGATTGTTAGACAATTTGTAGATAAGGAAGTTGAGCGGTTGTTAGAGGAAAACTATATTCGTAGAAGCAATAGTGACTGGTCATTTTCTCCAGTAATAGCTCCTAAGGCTAATGGAGGCCTTAGATTTTGCATCAATTATCAGCCGTTAAACAAAAAGACGCGTAAGTTAGCTTATCCTCTACATAATATGCGTTCTATCTTATCACAGCTACTTCAAGCTAAAATTATCTCGACATTAGACATGAGTGAGGCGTTTCATCAGATTCCGATAGACGAGGCAAGTCGAAAGTACATTGCTTTCGCCGTAGAGGGTAAGGGACTTTTCGAATGGCTCAGAATGCCATATGGACTAACGGGAGCTCCGTCAACGTTTCAGAGCATGATGGATTTGTTAAAGAGTCGTCTGCAGCGGTTGATTGTTGCGAGAAATTTGCCAAATCGCTGGTGCGATCAGGTTTCACATATTTAGACGACTGGATTGTTGTTAGTCAGGATTTCGATGAACATCTCCAACTCTTAGCATTGGTTTTTGAGATTTTCCGGGAAGCAAATTGGTTATTAATCGAGAAAAGAGTAGTTTAGCTTGTAGGGAAGTGAAATACCTTGGATATATAGTCGACGAGTTCGGTATGAGACCTAACCCAGAAAAAATTCAACCAATACTCGATTTTCCGGTTCCGAAAGTTAGAACACAGTTAAGACAGTTTAATGGATTAGTAAACTGGTATCATAGGCATCTCAGGAATATAGCACGCATTCAGGGTCCATTAAACAAGTTAACAAGCGTTAAAGTTCCTTGGAAGTGGACAGAAGTCGAGCAAAAGTCCTTCGATGACGTCAAGAAGGCTTTGATCAAAGCTCCGCGATTGTTTGTACCTATACCAGGTCAACCGTCTATACTGTATACAGACGCCAGTGATTTCGGTTTGGGCGGAATTCTGGTTCAGGAGGATCCGGAAACGGGGAAAGAAATACTTATCGAAGTACTTAGTCGTCCTCTAAGGGGCGCAGAACTGCACTATACGACGACCGAGAAGGAATGTTTGGCGGTGGTTTGCTCCGTCGAGAAACTGAGATGTTATCTGGAGGGTATGCCTTTCAAGGTGATAACGGATCACCAGGCTCTTCAATGGCTTCACGGACTGAAAAATCTGGTAGGTCAACTTGCGAGATGGGCGATTTATTTGTACCAGCATAACATGACGGTTAAACATCGACGCGGTACCCTTAACGAAGCACCGGATGCACTTTCCCGTATGCATAACGTCGACGTTGACCCTAACGGGTGGGAAGGGGTCATAGATGAAGCAGTTCAGAGTAAAATCCAATTAAATACAATATGTGACGAAAATTGGTATGAAACCAAGTTCGAGTTGATAAAGAAACAACCAGACCGTTTCGCGGGATGGAGAATTAAAGATGATCAGCTTTTTTATTATCGACCTGATTATGAGAAGGCATTGATTAACGACGAAAATCCGTGGAAGAAAGTAGTTAAACCTTCCGAAATACCGATAGTTTTATACGACAATCATGACATTCCACAAGCCGGATATCTTGGAAAGGACAAGACGTTAGATAGGATTCGTCAGAGTTATTACTGGCCGGGAATGTCGTTGGATGTGAAAACGTATGTTGATGAATGCGAAATTTGTACGAAGGTAAAGTTAAATCAAAATCCGGTAAAATCGAAATGGACAACACGAGCCCTGCATGCGCCTTGGGCCCAATTGTCCATTGATACAGTCGTCACTCAAACTCGAACGGAAAAAGGAAACTCGTGTGTCCTTGTCGTCTTGGACTTGTATACGAAGTATCTCGAGTTGTTTTCAATTAAGTTCAGAAACGGTAAAACTATCGTGAAAATCCTTGACACGGTATTCGATCGCTGGGAAACCCCTAAAGCCGTCGTAACCGACAATGGTAAAGAATTCATAAATTCAGTTGTCAAGTCATATTTGTTAGCTAGGGGGGTAACCCAACTGACTACTCCAATTAAACATCGTCAGGCAAATCCGGTTGAGAGATTCAATAGAACAAATAAGCCAATGATCGCGGCATTTCTAAAACATGATCATAAAGAGTGGGACGAAAATTTCTCAAAAATTCAATTAGCTTATAATACGGTTCCCCACGCCGGGACAAGGGTTTCCCCTTTCTTTTTAAAACATGGGAGGGAAGCCATTGTTAAAAATGTGACAGAAGTTTCAGAGAAAGACTTGAAAGAGTCAGTCGATGACTCGATTTACTTTTGGGCGGGACGTATGAAATTAATAGACGAGTTCAGACACAAAGTCGAAAGTCGACTTCAAAACTATAATGAAAAGCGTCTTGCCATTGCCAATTCGGGTAGGTCATTCACAGTTGAATTAAAGGTTGGGACGGAAGTCTATTACCCAAATAAAAAGTTGAGCAACAAAGCCGAGAATTATTCTGCTAAAATGGCATATAAGTATTTGGGGCCAGCACTTGTAAAAATGGTTCTGGGGCCGTCAACAGTGGAATTGACCGATAAGTCTGGAAGGGCATTAGGGAAATATTGCGTAACCGACCTTAAAATACCACGACGTAGCCTCCGTACTATGTAAATTGTTTTTTCAGAATCGGAAAAATGAGTTCTGCGGGAAGCAACGGAGGAGTCAACAACTTGGCCCAACAGTTGGAGGAGCTCCAAACGGTGAAAATCGAGATGGAGAGCCTGATTGCCAAGGTACAACGTCAAATTGAGTCAAATTGTGAGTCGACTTGGTTGGGACTGGAAGATGTCGCTAAACCAGCTGGAACCTCTACACCGATCGAGGCTGATAATTCGTCGATTAAAGATGTCTCTGAGATCGATAGGGAAGAGGACCTTGAAATACTAAAGGGGGCCAGTGCAATCCTGAGAAATCCGGAATCTGTGTCCGATTCCATTAGTGACGTCAGTGTCTTGGATAAGGCTTGTACCTTACGTAAAAAGACGTCTTCGGAGGCTGTACAGACCTTTTCGCCTTCAATTTCACATGCAGATTCCTTGGAAACTGACTTCGTCTTGGAGGAGATTCGAGTTCTTCGAAAGGGATTAATCAATAGGGTGCCTTCCCCAATCAAGACGGCTAGGGTTAGGATAGTGACGAAATCTGATTTAAGAGACGACAATTTGAAAAGAGGTAGAATTGTTAACGAGAGTCATCCGATTCAACAATCGCAGAAGACGGGCAAGCCATTATCTATGGCAGAAAGTAAGACGACTGAGGTGGCTCCTTCAGTGCGTGTCAATCCTGTATCAGTGGACAAGATACCATTATTGAGGGATGTTCTGGACGAATTGGGCGTACCAAAGATGCTGAATCCGAGGGGCGAGCAACAACCTCTCTTTATGGTCGATTGCAGGAACTTGAGTTTGGAACTCCTTATAGAACTCATCAAGAAGAGGGCAGAGTATCTGGTAGCTAAGAAGGATTCGACTCTGGTAGATCAGTCTACTCAAACATACGTGACTACCATAGGGAAACAATTTGTAGCGGGCTGTGTTAATTGCCGTTCAAAGGGACACCACTTCTCACAGTGTAAACTGCCATACCGCCCTGGATTTTGCACTTTCTGCGGTGCTGAAGGGTTTGATACAAAAGATTGTATCTTTCCACACGGAACGGAGCATGAGAGGATGCTGAATAATTGTGCGGGCTGCTCAAGGAGCTTGGATCTATACTGCCCAGAGTGCCCAGATTGTAACATCCGGCACGAAGGGATAGTGGATTGGTTACGTCTTAATTATGCGACTTGGCCGACTTGGGCCATTCCCGAGGACCATCAATATCTGATGGGTGGAGCTTGTCAGCTTAGACGTCAAGTCAAAGCTAAGTTTGACGACAAGGAGGATTACCCGAATCGTATCCGTGGTTTCCTGATTCGTGAGAATGCCTTGGCTTCGGTGGAGAATTTCGCTAATCCAAACGCTAAGACACTGAAAGAATTGTTGATGGAGAAGCGTAATAGAGCAATTCAGGCTCTCCTGGCTCCGATGACTAACGATGATGTTGAAAAAATCATGGAGGAACGACCAGAGTTGCAGAGCGGCGAAGTTGCAAAATTTTGACGTCATGTGTGTATAAGAACAACCCTAAAAAATGATTATTTTATTATTATGTTATTATTCCTTATTATTCTTATCGTCGTTGTTGACAATTACGAAGAGTTTTTTTTTGTTCTTAATGATCAGTTTCTTTTATTATTTAGTCGTCGATACACGATTTTGGATTGATGTTAAATTCGTTATTTGTTTATGATTAGTAAAGCAAATGGTCTTCTAATCGAAATATATGAAAATTATTCAAAAATTTATATTAGATTCTTATGTTTCATTTACAAATAACAAAAAATATATATTATACCTGAGGGGGATTCCACGGGTAAATCACACAATTGTACGTGAGAAGTTACCGAATTGTCTTAAAGTTTTTAGGCGTATTCTGCCTTCAAATATTGGGATCTCTTGTGGGGGCGTGGCTTAATAATTTGACCTACTCTCAGTAGTACCATTTTTCGACACCGCGTTAAAAAGCTACTCTGGTTGGTGGAAGCTGGACAAGTTTAGACAAAACAACCTACCGTCAAAGGTTACAAAAATTTTCAACAGAGAGCGTCTCACGGTACAAGAGATCCCAATAGTGAACTAGCCAAAATTTCACGTTCCTATCTCATAAAGAACGCTCACAATCGTCAATTTCGTGAAAAGTGCCATTTTTCAAAACTAAGATTGAAAAATCCATTTTTGAGTGAAAAAGTGTCAATTTTGGTCTTAAAAAATCGGAAAAGTACTAGTCGATGGGAAATTTTCCAAAGAATCCAATGCTGTTGGATTTTTTGAGAAATTTCCGAATGCATGCGCAGTAGATTAAAAAAACTATTTTTTTTTAAATTATAACTCAAAAACATCTTTTTCGATTCAGCTCAAATTTTCAAGAAACATAGTTGAAAAGCCATACTTTAAAGTGACTATTCCGAAAATCTGGGTATTTTGAGTTTTTAACCATACCTTTGCAAAATTGTGAAATAAGCCGATTTTTTCAATGTTTTATTATCGTTTTTGCCTTTTAGTGCCCATACGCAGCTATATAGAAAAAATCTGAACCCAAATTCACAATCCTTGAAAAATTTCCAATTAGTTTTCTTTATTGAAACTTACTTTTTTTTATTTTAGACAAATTTTAACAGCAAAAAAAATACAAGTTATAATTAAGAGTTGGGGAGACCGGGGCGTAATGTATCATTTTTCACTTTTTGTTGCTTAACTTCATCATTCTTGCTTTAATAAAAATTTCATCATGTGTAAAACTTAACCTAACGTCTCAGCTTCTAATTAAACAAAAGTACGCCCTAATACCACTTATATTTTTTTCTAGAACAATGTTTTTGGAGAAATGCAAGGTGAGCAATTTCGCCTCAGGCCGGGGCGTAATGGATTACCCGGGAGAATTGTATCAGCAATGAAATTATAATTTTTATCACATGAAATATTATTTAATATTGACAATTTTGATTTCTATTGTACATTTATAACGAAGAATATTAAAAAGGAAACATATTTAATTTAAACTTTAAACATCTTTATGCAATTTTTAAATTTTAGAAAGTTGTAGCGAAATGCAAAAACTATTTACTTAAATCTATTCTTCAGTTATTTTTTATAAAGGGTTATCATGGTGATCATTTTATTAGTATTTTAAATATAATAGGTTTTTCTTTATAAAATATGTGAGCCAATATGTCCTGGTTACAATGACCCATTACGCCTCGGAGGTTTTTGTTGAAAATTTTGTTATTTTTTATCAATACCGTAAATATGAATCAAAAACTGTCAATTGTTCTTTAAGAACAAATGTTTAAAGCCCAAAACCTGATATACAAAAATTTTTTACAAGTAACTTTGAAAAAGGTATAACATAAAAACAAAGATTTCAAAAATTTACTTTTAAGCGTCAAAATTACTTTTTCTACCTTTTTCTTATCAATAATAAATGAATAACAATGAAACTCGCTGTTAAATTATTTAATGAATATTTGGAAAAGGAATTGTAAGACCAGTTAATCAGAAACCAATGAGTTTGCAATTGTAATTATCATAAGTAACACCTAACTCTAAACCAAAGAGTTCAATTGACATCTAATAGATGTCACTATGTGCTGATATAGTGTGGCGATTCATGTGTTTCTCGAAGTATGAATGTGCGATGTGAATACCCCTCCTTGACGAAGGAGGGGAAATGAGTGGGGCGGTTGGACGCAACCTCCCTATGTAACGCGACTACGATAACTAGTCTATGTCGAGAGACAGAATCAAATGATTGACCAAATATAAAAATCTTATGTTATTGATTATAATAAATGTTTATTACTGTTGAATGTTGGAGTAGTTATTTAGGGTGATTAGAAGTACCCTCTCTTGGATCGATTATTACAATTTATTGAATAAACTTCTATATTGGTGACCCCGACTACAGAGCACATTTTCATCGAGTACACACCGATGATTTCATTGCTAAGCACATTTTCGTCGATCCATAACTTCTTGGCAAGTAGCCTTTAAACATTTCAAATATCTATGTAAGTCTACAAACACTGAAATTGGTGAACAATTTTCCAAGGACTACAAGATAAAAATATTTCTATATTTTTGGAGCAAATTCGTCAGATTTTACCAATCCTTCATACCGCCTCGTGGATCAGAAGTAAGGTTAGAATTTCTAAGTGCATAACCTTTTCACTTTTATAAACCACCAACGACGGAATTTGATTGAAAGACGCTTCGATCTTCACCGGAGTATATCGATAATCTCCAAGGAATTTTCTATATTATTTCTGTTGAGAATATTTCCATATTACCAAACCATCATCGACTAGACTCATATTTTAACCACTTTACCGGAAGTCATCATTCGTCATCGCAGATCAACTCAACAGATGTTGAGTACAATTATAATTTATTGAATAAACTTTTATATTGGTGACCCCGAGTACAGAGCACATTTTCATCGAGTACACACCCATGATTTCATTTAGTGTTGCATTCGAGCGAGAAATCGCTCGAAAAAAACGATAAATCTCGTGAAGAAGACAATGAAAACAATTGAATGTGATTTAACATTCAATTATTTCCATTGTCTTCTTCACGAGATTTCTTGTTCTTTTTAAGCGATTTCTCGCTCGAATGTAACACTAATTTCATTGCCAAGCACATTTTCGTCGATCTATAAAAATTTTATCATTTGGTAAAAGAAAGATTTTTTCTATCTTTTTTCACATCACAAATTTTATTGTATATTTTTTTCTTTTTGTTAAATTGATATAAAAAGCATATTTTCTTGTTTCCTCTCTCGAAACTTCGAATCTGTCTATATTCTCGATAGTTTTGACGAGCGCATCGTGTATTCAGATTGCTTGTGAGTGTGCAAAATATATTCTTATCTTTGAAAAGCTTTTTTTAACGAAATTAATTGGTTAAATAATCAGTTAATTGAATTAAGATTAAATTTCGAATGTAGCACGTAGTCGACCCATAGCGAAAACATAGCGAAACTATTATTTGACGTGTCTACTGATCGTGATATGTACACAAATTCAAAAGTAAATAATCAATAGTGTGTAAATTATAAACAGTATAATTTTAAAATCAATATTAAATATCTTTTTCTAACTTACGTTACTTTCGAAAATAAAATTATTGTCTTTCATAATTTAAAATAATCCAAAAATATAATATATTGTTTGATTCTGCGAACATTAAGCATATTTGAGCTCTTGCTTATATACATCATCGACGAAGAACAATTTTGAACTTGACTTATTCAATATAATTTTTAATTTATTTTTAACAGCATTGCGTTTAACGTGACACATTTATACATATAACTTTTTTATTTTTACTAAAATATTTAAATCATATATATTATTTTTTTAGACTCCTGTCTCACCAACTTGGTCCAGTAGAGGCTTTCGAGCGATTTCGTGTTTTCCCATCTGCTATTATTGAATGATATATGGGTGATTTTCAAATAACTGTCATATTTGCATGTCCCCATAGATAAATGACTAATAAAATTATTATTTTTTGCCACTCACTTCATAAATCACTTAATAGAAGTCTCTTCTTAAAGATACTTAATATTCAGTTTGTTAACATTAACATTATCATAGTTAAAATTAAGAAAATAGGGTTAAAATGTCAGGTCCGTGGCATACGTTTTTTTAAAATTTTGTTCTGAAATTTTCACGTAAGCAAATATTAAAACTATCTTTTAAGTACTTTGTAGGCCAAATCTAACCAGATGTTTTACATATAAAAATATTTTTATTACAATGATATTCTACCTACATGAGCACTTTTTTCATGTTTTAAATTGTTAATTACTTTCTACCAACACATGTTAACGTCATCGTGATTTTATTACTCAATTTTATGTTTAATTGACTTCTACTGGTATTATTTTGAAGTGCGAACATTGAAAAGAAACTATTTATTCGATTTTTTATTTCTTTACGTGTTTTAACTGTGACACACATGTCAGGACCGTGGAACAATGTCAGGTTCGTGGCATGTAACTTTTGCATTTTCTTTGCGTTTTCCATCGTAACTTAAGAAATATTTAAAATCTTGTAGTTTTCATTTGAACATATACTTTAATAACAAAAATGTACTGGAATATGTAATAAATTTCAAATTTGGTTCACTATTTTAGCAGAAAAATGTCTTATTCAAAAAAATCACAGTTATTTGAAAATCACCCATATACATTATCGCTTTTGTCATATATTTTATCGTTAACAAAATGTCACTCAATGATGAAATCCAACGCCTACAGAACGAACTACGCGCATCACAAGACACCTTGGAACAACTCACTAAATATCGAGTAGATTCATACCGTATTCCGAAACTCCCCAAATTTTTCGTTGATGATTCAACACTATGGTTCCTGAAAATCGAATCCTCGTTTCGTTCAGTGCGAATCACTTCTAGTAATACACAAGCCGACATAGTGATGTCTGAATTAGATCCGTAAGTACTACTTTGCGTCCGTGATCTCATGTCGATAAGCCCTCAACCTGACGATTTATACACCCAAATGAAAAATAGAATAATTTCGAATTACACGGTATCTACCGAAGCTAGATTGAGACAATTAATTAAAGGGGACATAGTTACGGACGGTAAACCTTCTCTTACATTAAATCGCTTACGCAGCCTTAGTGACAATAAATGCAACGACGAAGTTCTTCGGACCATCTTCTTAGATCAACTACCCGCAAACCATAGGGCGATCTTGTTACGTTTATATTAAAAATAATATTTCAATAATAATCGTGGTTTGAAGATCGAGCGATGTACTTTCGGATGTTGTTAGCAGTTTTCTCGCAAGATGGTAAGTCTTGCGAAAATTATTTATTTGTGAGTTCGTTATTGCTTCAGCTCTATGGGAGCTGTTATGACGTTATTCTTAATTTAGAAGGATAGAAGAAAATATAGATTTAGAGTATAAGAATCTTTTATTTTAAAGAGAGTTATGGTTATAAAGGTAGGTATAAAACAGATATTCTTACCAACTACTTACAGTTGTTGTATCAGTTTGGATAATGCACAAATACTTAATACTACTTTCAAATATTTTATTTGAAAGGCAAACTTTTAAAATGAGTAAAAACGGGATTAGAACAATCCGTAACAATCGAAAACCGTATTGGAACTCAAAGCTTTACATCAAGACCCTGATTATTTTGAGTATCTCGATTTATAAGAACTTGTGTTAAATGCAGAATTCGACGGCACGAAAAATTTAACAGACTATGTCTTTTATACGATTACAAAATAATTCAAAAGGGCATCTGCCTGATGGGACAAGATCTCTGGTTACTTCGGTAAGAAAACGGAAGATAATGACGATTCGGAAGAGGGCTTTCCGGTTTTTATGCAATAGTTCCCACTTGCGGAAAAAGGGCGCAAAGTAATGAATAGCCAATACGGATATTTAGAAAAATGTATGTCGTCCTCCAGACCAATGTGGAGCCGAGCTATTTTAAATAACCAATTAAATTTAACCGAACAGGCCCTAGGTTATTGAACTTTGGTTTGAGTGGGGTCACTATGCGTTGGATATCCCTCTTTAGAGTCGTTCTTATATAATACAAATTCGGAGAATTATGAAAGTATTATATAAGTTGATTTTTGTTACTAACAATTCATACGTATACTCATGTATAGTCACGATAATAATATAAAATTTTGTTGGCAAAAATCTATTTATAATAATAATGATGAAAATGGTAGTGAGATATGCCATAAGAACTGTCCATAAAAATGTCTTGTTGTTTAAACAATTAAGATTGTCTTTGTTTGATTTTGTTTTATATCTCTTATATTGGATTTAACTTAGTCGAAATAGAGAATTATATATATATTACGCATATACCTATATATATATATATATATATATTCGAGATGAGCCATACATTGGAGTCAACAGAAGTTATCGAGCATTCTTTCGTGTCTCTCTTATTCTCTACCGATACGATGAGTTTCATATCATTTAGAGTGTCAATTTCTGATCATTTCTACTGCACGTTCTACTGAGTAATGCTTAACACTCCTGATGTCAACAAGTGAATGCTCATATATACAGTTTATGCATATACTTTTATGTATGCATAACAATTAAATATTAGGTATTAAATGTTTAAAAAGTTACTGCAAACGTAACAATTTTACCATTGTCTAATGTGACAACCCTTCAAGAACTCGCGGTATTAGCGGATAAATTAAATGACGCCATGCAACCAAGTTGTTCAAATGTAGCCGCTATTACTCCAAAAACATCTAATCAGGAGGATATTGCTTCTAAGTTAGACCGCGTCATCTCAGAGTTAGCTAAATTGTCACAATCAAAAAATAATGAAAGTCGGTCACGCTCGCGTACCCCACCCCGATCTCAAAAAGCAAAATTTAATACGCGCTCAAAATCTAAAAACCGTAGAGAATCCGAACTATGTTGGTATCATGACAGATTCGCAGAAAAGGCCACCAAATGTGTTGCACCATGCGCATGGTCTGAAAAAAGATCAGGAAACTAAATAACCCGCTCTACGTGAAGACCGTAGAACCAAGTAGCGGGATCTCGAAACGTCTTCAAATACGTGATTGGGAAAGTTCGAGCCATTGTTGAATTCCCAAAACTGCACACTGTTGTCGAATTACGGAGATTTTTGGGGATGGCTAATTTTTATCGACGCAGCCTGCGTCACGCCGCGCAAACCCAATCACCACTCCATCGTTACCTCGCGTTTCTCTCGCGAAAATTCAGTCATGCTCAAAGGAATTATAGCGCCTACGATCGCAAAATGACTGCTATATACGAAACGACAAAATATTTCGAACACTTCCTAGAAGGCCGCAATTTTAAAATTATGTCTGATCACAAACCGCTCGTATACGCGTTTATGCAGCGATCAGCAAAATCGTCACCGAGACAACAACGACAGTTGTCATACTTCTCACAATTCACAACAGAAATCGAATATGTGCGCGGCGACGACAACGTGGTCGCAGACTCCCTTTCGCGAGTAGAAGCATTTCGATTGGCCACCGAGTTCGATTTAGTCGAATTAGCGAAAGCACAATCGGAAGACAAGAAACTTAATCGTATTGTCAAGAAAAAAAGAACCTCTTTAAAAATCACTAAATTACAATGGGGACCAGAACACGTTTCTATTTCGTGCGTTCAATCTGGGGAAACATTGAGACCTTATATTCCTGAACAATTTCGCGAAAGAGTTTTTAATATGTTTCACAACTTAGCACATCCCAGCGCTAGGGTAACAGACCGCATCATTCGTAAACGGTACGTTTGGCCTAGCACGCATAAGGATATTAGCGGCTGGTGTAGGAAGTGTCTCGCTTGTCAACAATCAAAAATCTCGCGACACGCGATATTGAATCCGTCAAAGTTTGTGGCCCTGGAAGCCCGATTTCAACACGTCCACATGGACATTGTTGGACTACTTCCGATCCGTTACGGGTTCCCTTACTTACAGACCATGATCCATCGATTCTCACGCTGGCCGGAAGCCGTACCATTGAAAGACATCGAGGCTTCTACCGTGTGTCGAGCATTCGTAGACTCCTGGGTTACACGATTTGGGGTTCCGATCACGCTAACTACTGATCAGGGTAGTCAGTTTGAGGCGAAGTTATTTAAAGCGTTATTACAATTGATTGGATGCAAACGCATCAGAACCACACCGTACCACCCAACGATGGCATCGGTCGTTGAAAACTGCGATTATGTGTCACGCACACGACGATTGGACTCAAATATTATCCACTGTATTGTTAGGGTTGAGAACTAATAATAACGACTCGGGTTTTTCACCGGCTGAATATACGTTTTGATACCACCTTGACTGTTACCGGCGAGTTCGTTTTGCAGGACGATTTCAAACCAAACCCTCAAATTTTTGTCGAAGAATTTCGTGAGGTCATGCAAAAAGTGAAACCAGTACCCGTTTCACACCGGCACAAGCGAAAGATATTTTGACATAAAAAACTTTACGATTGTTTACACGTTTCTGTGCGTATATGCTCAGTAAAGCCTCCCCTCGAACGCCCCTATTCTGGACCTCACAAGGTCATTTCTCGACTAAGTGATCGTGTCTTCGAAATTGACGTAAATGGTGTAAAGAAACATGTCTCAGTAGAGAACTTAAAACCTGCTTACTTCGCCAGTGACAAAGTACCAAGAGCTCAAATTTCGAACACAGTTGAAACGACAAGTAAAAATGCTAATAAAAATAATCTCAGCGAGCTTAAAAATCAATTAGTAGATCAATCAGACATGAATATCCCTCATTTTGATAAAGAATCGCTCCCTAAATTGAAAACTTATGAGCGTAAAAAACAAGTTAAAATTTGCAACAGAATATCAGTAATTCCATAATTTCCTTATGCAACATGTATTTGACGTTTTTGGAAAATTTAATTTTGTAAAAAGAGAATGCAACAGGTAAAATTATCGAATTAACGCTATATTATTTGTGTTGTATGAAATGTAATATCATATTTCGAAAAAGAGAGATGATTGCTGGATAAATCGCAATCATACTTGTAGGAAAGACATTTATTCGCGAAAGTGTCTATCTTTAACATACAAGGTAACTCATTATTTAACGATTAATATGATATGTACGAGATTTCACGAACATTCGCAAAGTTTATACCTTTTTTTTAGGAATTAAATTTTAGTTATTTATTGTAAGCTGGCATAGCAATTCTAGTGAACACATTAGTTTAAAATTAAAATAAACCACAAAAAATTTGAATAATTATTAATTTAAAAGAAAAACGAACATTATGTAAAAGAAATACACTCATCTCCACCCGTTAATGACTGATAATTATTAAGAGAAAACTCAGACTGTGATAAAAACAACAAATTTAACGTAAGAATATTAAAATGTTATCCATCACTTATAAACAAATAATCATGTTTCCTTTTTTTAGGATTTGTTAAACACATGGGGGGGAGTATGTGTGGCGATTCATGTGTTTCTCGAAGTATGAATGTGCGATCTGAATACTTCTCCTTGACGAAGGAGGTGAAATGAGTGGGACGGTTGGACGCAACCTCTCTATGTAACGCGACTACGATAACTAGTCTATGTCGAGAGACAGAATCAAATGATTGACCAAATATACAAAACTTATGTTATTGATTATAATAAATGTTTATCACTGTTGAATGTTGGAGTAGTTATTTAGGGTGATTAGAAGTACCCTCTCTTGGATCGATTATTACAATTTATTGAGTAAACTTCTATAATAGTCAAAATCTTCAAATTTCAAAAACATAAGTTTCAATAGAGGAGGGTGGTCCCATACCGACCCCCTAAAGTGCAAAGGCTAAAAATGTGCCAAAAATGTGTTTCATTGTTTTCGACAAAATTTTTTTGAGTAAAGGACCTATTTTTCAATGTTTTCTGACTGTTGCCGAGGTTTCGGATTGTCATTAATGAAAGATCTAAAGAAAAAGTGAAAATTTACGTTTTTAACTTTCTCAAAATGGGTGGTCCGAAACCGACCCCCATTTTTTGGGGGGAAATCTCAAGAAAAATTAAGATATTAAATTCTGCCAGTAATTAAAATAAAATTCAACAGTCTGAAATGAAATGTTAAATTATTTTGACTCAATTTAAATACATTTTTGGACCTTTTTCTGAACAAAAAGGTAAATAAATGAATCATTAGTAACTTTAATTTGAAATTATTGATGTCTATAAGTTATGTCAACATAGTTAAACATAAATTAATATTTTTACTTTATTTAAATAAATTTGAAGGCCTTTTTTGAAACGATAATAAATGTAAATTCTTAAACAGTGTCTAAATTTCCAATATAATAGCACCAATGGTTTTGCCTGTTTTAATTTTCGTCCTATTTTTAGTAAAATATATACGAAATTTGTTATTAATCTTTTTTCGTTTCTGTACTTAAATGCTTCCAAACATGTCGAAAAGTACAATGTTTCTTAATTCATATCGCCTTGTTAAGAACATTTTACAACTGACAATGAATAAAATATTTAACCAAAAGAGAATTAAAGTTAAGTAATATGTGCTGTGATTGCTAGTAAAATATTTTATAAATTCCTAAAAAATAAAAGTAAATATGCAAAACCTATCCCCACTTCATGTGAACAATAAGAAAGAAGAGAACCCTTTAAGGGTCGGTGTCGGACTACTCCCACTATTTTCACAAAACGTTTTGCCAATTACTTATATCACTGGAATCAATTTAATTTGAATGTTGTGCGTTCAAGTTAAGGTCATACACAAACAAAAATAATTTCGTAAAAATTTTCCTGTATTCAAAAACCACTGTTAGCTCGAATTTCGCATTAGTCAAAAATTAATTTAACCAATGCTAATATCTAATATTGCTTAAATCTCCAAAATGAAATCAAACGCATTGATAAAACCTGTGGCCCAGTTGTTGGTGTTGTGAAAGTGTTCGATTGATGGTACTGACAAATTTTTTAGTGGTACCATCTTTAAGAAACATAAGGAGGTCGGTATGGTACGAGGGGTCGGTATGGGACCACCCTCGCCTATAGAAAACTGATTGGAAATTTTCCGAGGATTGTGAATTTGGGCTCAGATTTTTTCTATATAGCTGCACTAAAAGGCAAAAACGATATTAAAACATTGAAAAAATCGGCTTATTTCACTATTTCGCAAAGGTATGGTTAAAAACTCAAAATACCCATATTTTCGGAATAGTCACTTTAAAGTATGGCTTTTCAACTATGTACTTTTTCAATTTTTTTAGACAAAAATTGACACTTTTTCACTCAAAAATGGATTTTTCAATCTTAGTTTTGAAAAATAGTACTTTTCACGAAATTGGCGATTGTGAGCGTTCTTTATGAGGTAGGAACGTGAAATTTTTACTAGTTCACTATATTTGAAGGTAGAATACGCCTAAAAACTTTAAAACAATTTGGTAACTTCTCACGTACAACTGTAAGACTAACTTGTGGAATCCCCCATATACAATACTTTAATTCTTTTTAGTTATCTTTTGTATCAAATGATTTTAATAATTTTTTTATTTTTTTTAATTCTACCAATTATCGATAAATGTTGCAAGTATTGTTTTAATATTTATGTACGGAACCCGTCACTGCAGTGAGAGTACAACTCGCACTTGTCCAATTTTTTATTTTTAGTAAGGTTTTTCAAAACCTAAACGGTCATTTTGGATTCGACATTTTAAATTTGATAAAACCAATGTAAAATTTAAATTCAGAAACCCAAAAAACATGGATATACCAATTTTGGATGAAATCGTATAATTTTTCGATTTTTGGACAGATTTTTCGGGAATCGAATAAAACTTTACATCCAAACAAGTGTAAGAATGTACGTCTGGCAATCGTGGGGTGGGGCAATGCACGTCTGGCAAAGGGTTAAACAAGTAAAAAATCTTTAAATTTATTCTCATTTCATACCGATTAAAACTTTCATAAGTCGAAAGTTTACATCTAAACAAGTATAAAAATGTACGTCTGGCAGTCGAAGGGCTGCCAGACATACTTTGCCCCACCCCAGAACTGCCAGACGCACATTTTTACACTCGTGTAGATGTCAACTTTCGATTTCTAAAGGTTTTAATCGGTATGAAATGAGAAATTTTTACATTATTTTTCACCTATTCGCTCCCCTGCCGCCACCCCCTGTGCCAGCACCGGCCTACCAGACGTGGGTTTATGTTATTTACATGTCTTCAGTAATCTATACTCAAATTTTCAGCCGGTATGAAATGAGATAGTTGTTTTGGTCGCTAGCTCCCGGACTATTACAAACCGCAAATATGGGCACTTTGGGAAGCTGGGGGAATTTGGACAATGTGTGGGGTTGTGTCAGATATCTAAAAATCCGAAAATATTAATAGAAAAAGCCTTTTTTAAAAAATTTTTTATCTTACTCTTAAACTAAACATTAACTTTGCATATGTACAACTACAATAGTTGCTTTTGAGAATAATTCAAAAACTATGGAATTCATGGAAATGAAACAGAAACTGAGCAAAATTCAGAAACTATTTATTGAAATGATTTTGAAAAATAATTCGAAAAAAGTGAAGGGACACACTATTTATAAAACATCACCAAAGCCCTATAGACCCAGCTTCAAAAAAGCATTAAAGTCGTTACAGATGCTGGCTTAAAGGAGATTGTAACAGTTTATGATGGTGCTGATACAAACGTTAGTGCTATTAAAACACTAATAGAAGACATGAAAAAAAGTCGTGGATATTTTAAAATATTTTTTTCAATGACAGACTATTCTCAAAACTGTACCCTATTTTGAAAATCTATAAAAATACTTTCTGTTTTTTAAGTACATTAATATTTATAATTTCTAGACAATTTTAAATTACAAAATTATTCAAAAATACGTATTATTTCATTCAAATCGATACCATTTTGTCAAAAATGCATATTTTTAAAAATAGTTACGCATTTATGAAGATTTTAGGCTACAGAAACAGAATTTTTTGGTTTTTTTGTTCTAGCTTAAGTCTGGACTAAATTATTTATTATACCATGACTGGAGAAAAATACAACATGATATTATATGAGTAATATATAAACATCCATATGAGTTAATATATAAACAAACACCTCCACCGCATTTATAATTGATTACTAGCACAACTTTGGTTAACCCCTTAACTGCGATAAAAAAGATTTAACTTTTAAAATCTTCGTCACCCACAGTTAAAGGGTTAAACCACGTTTCAAATGCAGTAATAACATCGTATGTACTATTATTAAAAAGCTTCTAAATTTAATAAAAAGTGCAAGTAGGGATTGAGCTTTAACGGGGCATATAGATAATTTTCCATAGTTATACGTATACAACATTTAAGTATAGGCAATTAGTCACACGTTTTAATTCAAGATTTAAGAAGTTGTCCTAAATAGACTCCAAGATTAACAATCAAGTTAAATAAGAGTAATTTGTTACAGCCTTACATTTTTAATTACTTATTTATCCAAAAATCATAAATGTTTATATTTATAAAAATATATTAAAACATGTTTATACCTTAGATGCAGCAATGCATTTGTAAAGTCCTCCATCATTAGTGTGAATGCTAGAAACATTTAAATTAGATACGACATCTCCATTGACTGTAACGTATTGTCCAACTTGGAGTCTATCTGTGTTAGATAATCGTTTTCCGTCTAATTCCCAAGTTATTTCAGGTGTTGGATTTCCACTAGCGACACATTTTAGGAAAACACTAGGTCCAGGTTGAAGTGTTTCTTCGGAGAAAGCTTGTCGGATTTGTGGTGGTTCAACTATAAATATATAAACATAAAATAATAATTTAATAAAATGGAAAAAATAGAACATAGATTCAATCAAGCATATAGATTAATAAATAAAAAAGTTAATAAAAATTAAACTTTTTAAGAAGGAAATTACAGTCGAAAATTTTTGTTTTCGCTTTTTTAAAACATATAAACATGAATCAATTTTTTGAAAAATGGATAAATTTACATTTTCTATTTAAACATTAAAATTTAATTCTTTTTAACAATACAATTTTCCTCATTTTTAATAGTTTTCATGAACGACTTTTCCCCTTTTCAATTAGTTGAATATTCCCAGGCGGAAATTTCCAACCGGCGCGGATCCTAGCCAGTACTGACGCCGGTGTAACTGTACTGGCCCGGAACTGCCTGCCAAACGGATGTGAACGGGCATTCTACCGAATAGTGACTAGGCCAGGAGCGCGCTGGCAACCGGCTCGGAACTGGCATTCCTACCGGCCGGGAGAAGCCGTTCCGCGTATAATTCAACCGGCTGGGACCTGGCACTCTACCGACTGCGGATTTTCAATTTAATAGCTGGCATTCTACCGCCTGATAACCGGATCGGATCCAAATGATAATTTTAACAAATATCAATTAAAAAAATAATAATTAAATACAAGAGATAAAAATACTGATGACAAATCATTGACACAGTCTCTTTACACATTTTTTTTATTTTTTTATTCACTTAAACGCAATTTTTTATTACATAGCCACTTGAAAAATCCTAACGCTTGGGGGTACGAACCTACGCCTAACCGAATATTTCCGCACCGAAATCTCGCCCGCTAACCACTATGCTACGCTCGCATGGGACTCTCAAATCTTAAATACTCTCAAGTGTCACGAGCTGAAATAAAATTTGTAGAATTACTACGTGTCAATGCTACAGCTATATTTTTATTATTATATAATATATTGAATAATTGTTTCTCAATATAATAATATTGAACATAATAATATTAATAATTTTAATTAATCTATATATATATATATATATATATATATATATATATATATATAAGATGAGACTTTTGTCTGTACATTGCTCAGAACTTAAAATTTTACACATACTTATTCGTTTTGAGCATCCAGGATTCCAAAAATGCCAATAAAAAATTTCGTGTATGTATGTATGTATGTCACAGAATCTTTGTTCGCGAATCACTTAAAAACGGCTCAACCATTTGAAACCAAATTTGGCAGAACGTTTGACCTTAGGCCAAGGAAGGTTTTTAAATTTACAGATGGGTAAGACTCCGTCAGAAAATATGCGATTTGCATGGGGTCTTTGGATTAGGCTGCAATTTGGTGAAATTGTAGTATTGGATACTAGAAACAAGTGTGCCAAAAAATTTTTGAAAATTTTGAAATTTGTCAAAGTTACGCCATTTTGAATTCTTTTGTTATAATTTTTAAAAATTTTAATATTTCCGAAAGTTTTTGATGAAATTTAATAAAATTTGGAAGGCTTATACTTGACATCATGTTTCTTCTGACTATCACATAAAAAAAACAAAAAAAGTTTTTTTTGCCCAAAAAAAGTCAAAAAAAATTTTTTGAAACCGTTTTGCCCGAGCGGGACCGATTTTTGAGTTTTCTTGTCAATTAATAAAATATTCCTTATAATTTCACCTTTCATTTAAAAAAAGAAAATCGATGGAGACTCAAATAGTTTTCGAGATATTGCAATTTTTGTGGAAGCGCGACCAGGTTTCAGTGTCAGCGATGTGTGAGTGCCCGGGAATCCTAATTCTTACACTTTACTGCTCAAAATTGTCTAGAACCTACAAATTTTATCCGATTTTGATGTTCTTGGTCTTACAAGAATTTTGAAAAAAATCGTGTTTATTTTTTATTTTTTCATTCATCATGATCGAAATCAATTTAAATTAGTTTAGTATGACCACCCGATAAATAATAATGCATAATTCAATTCATTTAAATAATTTCGTTAATTAATAAATAGATAACTCTGGTTCTTCTTAAAAAAAATTATTTTTTTTACAGATAAATTTATGTTTATTTAAGGAATTTATGGCTATTTTGTTACAAAATAATTTTAAAATTAATAATTATCATTGTTATTAACAATTAGATTGATATAAAATATAAATTAAAAATTAATTAATCAATTTTTTATTACTTACTTATATCTTTATTTATATATGCATAAATTTGTCTCTAAAAAATACAATTTTTTTCATAATTGTTATAAACAATGATAATTATTAATTTTAAAATTATTTTGTAACAAAGTAGCCATAAATTACTTAAATAAACATAAAATTATCTGTAAAAAATATAATTTTTTTTTAAGAAGAACCAGAGTTATCTATTTATTAATTAACGAAATTATTTAAATAAATTGAATTATGCATTATTATTTATCGGGTGGTCATACTAAACTAATTTAAATTGATTTCGATCATGATGAATGAAAAAATAAAAAATAAACACGATTTTTTTCGAAATTCTTGTAAATTGTTTACTTTGAGTAACAAAGAAATATATAAACAATTAATAATTGAAACAACAGTTTCGGGGAAACTCTTAGAAAAATTATCTCCTTTCATTTAAGACCAAGAACATCAAAATCGGATAAAATTTGTAGGTTCTAGACAATTTTGAACAGTAAAGTGTAAGAATTAGGATTCCCGGGCACTCACACATCGCTGACACTGAAACCTGGTCGCGCTTCCACAAAAATTGCAATATCTCGAAAACTATTTGAGTCTCCATCGATTTTCTTTTTTTAAATGAAAGGAGAAATTATAAGGAATATTTTATTAATTGACAAGAAAACTCAAAAATCAGTCCCGCTCGGGCAAAACGGTTTCAAAAAATTTTTTTTGACTTTTTTTGGGCAAAAAAATATTTTTTGTTCTTTCTGTGATAGTCAGAAAAAACATGATGTAAAGTATAAGCCTTCCAAATTTTATTAAATTTCATCAAAAACTTTCGGAAATATTAAAATTTTTAAAAATTATAACAAAAGAATTCAAAATGGCGTAACTTTAACAAATTTCAAAATTTTCAAAAACTTTTTGGCACACTTGTTTCTAGTATCTAATACTACAATTTCACCAAATTGCAGCCTAATCCAAAGACCCCATGCAAATCGCATATTTTCTGACGGAGTCTTACCCAGATTTGAAAAATATTAATTACAACGGGAGATATTAAATTTTTTCAAAAAATTCAAAAATCAGAAATTTTTAAATTTTACCTTTTTTAAAAAAATGCTTTCAAACTTTGTATAATTGAGTATAACATGTTATTTAGTAACATTCTATAATAGATTTGCCAATAAAATGTCCTATAACTAAGATGTAAATATAAACATGATTTTATAAAAATTCAAAAAATCGCAAATATCAAAATTTTATATTTTTTAATGAATTGCTTTTAAAAGATCTGTAATTGATTGTTACATGTCATTAGGCCAAATTTTAGCATGATTTTTCCAAAAATTGTGTCCTATAACTAAGATGTAAAGATAAAAATGTTTTCAAATAATCGAAATTTTTTAAATTTTAGATTTTTTAATGTATTGTTTTTAAACGATCTATAATTGAGTATAACATGTTATTTAGTCACATTTTAGCATAATTTAGCAAAAAATACTATTCCATATTTCACATGTAAGTATAATGTTTTCGGAAAATTAAAAAAAAAACGAAAAAATTATCTATTTATAAGAGACAATTTTTGGAAAAATTATGCTAAAATTTGGCCAAATGACATGTAACAATCAATTACAGATCATTTAAAAGCAATTCATTAAAAAATATAAAATTTTGATATTTCCAATATTTTGAATTTTTATAAAATCATGTTTATACTTTCATCTTAGTTATAGGACATTTTTTTGGCAAAAAATTTTACATTTTAAACATATTAATTAGAACGGGAGGTATTCAATTTTTTCTAAATATTTAAAAAATGGAAAATTTCTAATTTTTTTTTAATATATATCTTTTAAACTTTTGACGTCAAAATAATGGAATTTAGAATAATTTGTTTATCCAATTAATCAAAAATTTTCAATTACAAAACTTCGAAAATATTAAAAATAGTAAACGATAAATGGTAAACAATATTAAAAAATATTAATTCATAGCTTTAAAATTATTTTTAAAGGAGATTGAAAATGAAGATTTTTCATGATAAAATTCATACTACAGAAATTCATGAATACCTGTGAAACAATACTTGCATTATGCTACTGGAGAAAAACTTAGATAGTAAAAAGTTTTGTTATTCTACTTTTAGGTTTAACTATTATGGATGTTTTGAGCATTGTAAAGGCAAAAGTTAAACAGAGTACACTGAAAAAAAAATTTATTTGATTCAAATAACCGATTATTTGTCTATAATCAAATAAATATTTACTTGAATCAAATAATTTTTATTTGAATCAAATAAATTGCATTTGAATCAAATATTTCAGTATTTGAAGCAAATACTAATTAATTGATTCAAATAAAACTTATTTGATTCAAATAAATATTTATTTGATTATAGACAAATAATCGGTTATTTAAATGAAATAAATTTTTTTCAGTGTATCTATTATCATTTTTGTGTAACAAACTATCCGGTTTTCCTATCTTTGTCCAAATTTTTTCATGTGTATATTTTCTCATCAAATATAAATTTTTTTGGTAAGAATAAAAGATAAATAAAACTACAAATGGCTACAAAAATTTACATATTTTATGAAAATACTCTTCGACGGGTTTTTGTTTTTACAAATACTTTTAACAGGGGTTCTACCAACTGGGCAAAACGGGAAATATGCAGGAATTTTGTTTAATCAAGAAAAATTTTGAATTCATCTTGCAATACAGGTCTTATTTTACATTTAAGCAATTATGATACAATTAGTTGGAATTTGACTTTACTATAACTCAAAAAACTGGTAGAAATTTAGGATTAACTTATAACACTATAATTAAATTTCTACAAATAACTGACAAACATTGTTTTCTGTATTTTAATAAATAAAAAATTAATTATTTGATGATAAAAATTTAATCACTTTTTTAAAATAGTAATTTTTTTATAATGAAATAGTTAATGGTAGCTAATTATTATTTCTCCAGTCAAATTAAATTTCCCACTATTTCCTATTTTTCGAGACTGCTAGACACACTATTAAATGTATCTGTAGAAACTAAAACCCGTCGAAGACGGGTACTACAGCTAGTATCTCAATAGTAATAAATTTATTATTATTGAGATATTATTAATTAACGTGAATATTAATAATTTATTATTAATTCTCAATAATATTAATACTAATTAATAATATATAATATTAATAAATAATATCTCAATAATAATAAATTTATATTAATAATATAAATTTATTTATAATAATTATAAAGTAAAAGTGTAAGACAAATTTTTTAATTGTTTAATTTTAAAAAAAGTCTCAATAAATAATTACTTAATATATTGATTAAATTTATTTATTAATTAATCATTATTTTCTAAAATAATGCAATTAATTATTGTAATAGTTATTTAGTTATGACACATTTAGGTATTAAAACTAAATTCATAATGTGATTTATAATGTGACAATAAATGACAAGATCCGCAGTCGGATCCGGCTCAGCACCGAGCCAGTACGGACTTAACATATCCGTCATTCTTCCGACGCCGCAGAAGAATAAGATCCGCGGGCGGATGAAATCCAGTACCGAGCCCGTACTGAGAATAGTGGGAAGACGGTTCCGACAGTCAGAGCATAATCTGTACCGCGTCAGTTGCGTTTTCAGATCCGAATCGGTACAGACCGTCGGTTGTAAACTCCGACATTCGTCCGACTTTTCCGCCTGGGTTAGTAATTCTTAGTAAAATTTTACGAAAGTTTAAGGAGAATTTGTTGGTAAAATTATTACAAAATTATTTGCTGGACGACTTTCCGCCCATTCATTAGTAATTTTCTACTGCTCTCTAAATTTGAATTAGCGAAAAGTCGAATTTTTATAAATACAGTCGACACTCGATAATTAAACATTCGATAAATTGTATCTCTCGGTAAATTGAAGTGTTTTTCAGGTCCCTTCAAAAACTATTGATAAATTGAATAAATCCCATAGTTTTGGGTCCCTTGATAATTAAAAGTTTTTTTGACTGCAACTTGTCTCTTTTCCCTCTATAAATTGAATTCGTCTAGCCGAACCCTCTATAAATTGAATTTTTCTCTATTATATATAGAAATGAACTTTTTCTGACTACTTTATAAATTGAATTCAGCTAAATTGTACTCTCTATAATTTGAATTTTTCCACAGATAGAAATGTATACTTTTATTTCTCTTCAAAATAAAAGTTATTGTAAACATTGAATTTTGTATTGTACAGGGACCTTCACGAAAAATATGTGACGTGTCCGTGTCGTGTCCTGACCCGACACGAAGTTCGCTTGGTAATTCGTATCGTGTTAAGGCACGACACAAAGTTCGCTTGGTAATTCGTGTCGTGCCAAGGCACGATACAAAGTTCACTTCAAAATTCGTGTCGTGCCTAAAAAAATAACGCTTGCAAGATTCTACACAGTATTTCATGCGTGTCTTTAAAACGTGCACGAATGTTACACGATACGAATTACAAATTTGCATTTGTGTCGTGTCTTGACACGGCACGAATTACCAAGCGAACTTTGTGTCGTGTCAAGGCACGACACGAATTACCAAGCGAACTTTGTGTCGTGTCATGGCACGACACGGGCACGACACAAATTTTCGTGTTTTTTCGTGTTCGTGTAAGTCCCTGGTTTAAAATGACGTCTCCAAGAACGCACAAATGTTTGTCGATTTTGGAAAAAGAGAAGATTATTGATATCGTGGAAAGTGGTGGAACAAAAAAATTATAGTTTACCGTCTCGCTTTTTTACAATTATGAACTAAAGCTTCTATTTTATAATGTTATTTGTATTACATAGCACCTTCACCACTGCGATTTGGTGCATGTACGACTGTATTTGTGGGGGTAGGTACACCTGAGCTAAAATTATACATTGAGAGAAATGGATAGTAAGATTTTGATGTTAAAACATGATGTTACAGAATAGAATCGTTATGCTACTGGCTACCATCACAGATGTTAAAAAAAATATATTATAGTATCCCGTACTATCAAGATGTTACTCCGCATAATCTTTACGGTAACGGTTACTATCTAGATAGCTATATGAGTAATTCCAAGTGAGATTTTAGTCGACCTCTTAAAACCAGCCAAAAATATTTTTTTTATTTTTGTTTAATTGTCAAAATTTTCGAGTTATGAATTTTCGAAATTTTGCACTTTTAATTGTAGACCTATATTCAGTAGCTCATAAGTCCGAAAATATTGAGTTTTTAGAAAAAAGTTGTCAAAGAACGAAAGTTTTAGTTTTCTTTTGACTTTTAGGAAATAAAAACAAAATTTTTTTTTCATTTTTTATTAAAAAAATAAAAAAATGTTATAAACAAATTATTTTTTTTTAACTTTGAGTATGATAAATTTTTAATTGTTAATTATTTTTTTTAACCAATTAAACTTGTCAGGCCCACTCTGAAACCTTTTGCAAAACCTTCTTATCATTTCTGGGTATGTTTTGAAAAAAGCAAATTAAAAATTTATCATACCCAAAGTTAAAAAAAATGAATTTGTTTATAAAATTTATTGTTTTCAATTCCTAAAAGTCAAAAGAAAACTAAAACTTTCGTTCTTTGGCAACTTTTTTCTAAACTCAATATTTTCGGACTTATGAGCTACTAAATACTGTTCTACAATTAAAAGTGTAAAATTTTGAAAATTCATAACTCGAAAAGGACAGTTAAACAAAAATAAAAAAATACGTATCTATTTTTTTTCGATACAGAATAGAAAAAAAATATTTTTGTCTGACTTTAAGAGGTCGACTAAAATCTCATGTGGAATTGCCCATATGTAACATTAAAGATAGTCACTCTAACCATCATTATGTTACTCAATACTAGAAATTTCTCGCCGTGTAAGACCTTAATGGGGAAAGTATAGTGGATATAATAGCATTACAAGGCAACAAACTTTTGACTCCGATTACAAAGGATGTGATATCTTTAAAAAAGTTGCATCAATTATAGTGTTAATTTAACAATTTTAACAAAATATTTGAAGTTTGCATCAAAAAAACCTCTAATTTTGCCATAGCAGTTCATTACGAGATTTTGGACACGAAATTAGACTTACACACAAAAAACCCAGTCTCATTTTTGTTGCATCTCAAAATGAGACTATGTTAAACGCCATAGAACGTGGCGCCACCTAAGAGTCTCATTTTTGTTGCAACTCAAAATGAGTAGCGTATGGTACTCATTTTGAGACTAGGTTTTTTCAGTGTAGGGGAGAGGGCCCTAAGGTGGTCACCCATCTTTTGAACGACTGTAGATTTCAAATGGAATTATATATATAAAGGTTAATAATACAGCGTTTGAAGTTTTGTACTCATTTTGAGACTAGGTTTTTTCAGTGTAGGGGAGAGGGCCCTAAGGTGGTCACCCATCTTTTGAACGACTGTAGATTTCAAATGGAATTATATATATAAAGGTTAATAATACAGCGTTTGAAGTTTTGTCTTATTACCTAACTTCCTATCAGAATGTTATTTTCATTTCATGAATAAAAAAAAGTTATGTCACTTTTTAAAAAAAGTTGAAAACTCGACTTTTAAAAAAATGGCCCCAAGGTGGTCACCATACGAAAATTCACTAAAAAAGTTATTAAAAAATGTAAAAAACGTATTATAAAGTTGTTTATTTAATATTAATTATTTTTCAAGATCACAGAAACATATTACATATTTTTTTTGTACTTTGTCCTTTCGTCAAAAATGATACTTTTTGTTAATGTATTAGACAGGCAAAATTTTGAAAATAATTCTATATCATTATTATTCATCATAAAACTTAACAAGTTGTAAATCCAGATGTTCATTACATGAACATTTTGCTTCCTCTATACGATAAGCAAAAAAATTTGCTTCCTCGTGGAGGAAGCACTAACTTATTGTCACGTATTGACATATTTTCCATGTTGTTGTCTTCAAATCTAATTAAAAATTAATTTTAAAAATTTGTTATATTTATTATAATTATAATTAAGTATATTAAGTATATTTAATTTTTAAGTAATTTCTAATACGATCTAATATTTATAAAATCAAAAAAATATTTATAAAATTTGTTTTAATCCTAAATGAACAAAATAAAATTTTTAATAAAAAAATGAATTTTTCATCTTTAATTGTAATTAATTCTATAATTTTCAATAGAATATATATTTTACATACATCAATCGATTCGTCTTGATGCAAGGAATAAGATTTTAGATTTATTTTTCAATAAATAATAACATTTTATTGTACAGCAACATGATTCTTAAGAAAAAATCAATTTTTATTAAAAATGCAAATTTTGTGTCTGTAATGGGTTTTAATTTTATAAATTTAAATACAATATATACTTTATATATACCAATCGATTCGTGTTGATGCAAAGAATAAAATTTTAGAAATAAGTAAGTAAGATTTTCTTATACAGCAACAAAATTTTGCGGAAAGAACTCATTTTTTGAGAAAAATGCGAATTTTTCAGCTTTAATTGTGATTAACTCTATAAATTCTCATACAATTTATTTTTTTTATATACCAATCGATTCGTCTTCATGCAAAGAATAAGATTTTATTATATTTAAACTTCAATAACCAACTTAAAAAAAAATTTTTGAAAAACAATTTTTTTTAGAAAAAAGTCAAAAAAAAATTTTTTTCTAAGAATTTTTTAAAGTCTATCAATCCAGTTCGAGATATTTTTATGATAAATATACCTGGTAAATTTTAGCCAAATTCGTTAAAACCTCTTCGAGTTATCGTGTTCACAAAAATCGGGATCCACACACACACACATACATCCGGACAATTGTTCAGGGTCTCATATAACATAGTTCCATATAGAAGAAAATTTGTCAAAAGGATTTTTTAAAATTTTGTAAATTAAACGACTACAAAGCTTCCTCACGAGGAAGCAAAAATTGATAAAATTCACATTCACAGTGATAAATGTCGATAAATATAGCGTATAAACACATTTTCATAAAAAATTAAAAGTGTCCAGCTTAGGGCCCAGACACAATTTTTTAAACGTTAATGAAAACATTTTTTAATGCACAATATTAATTATATTCGTTTGGAATATTATTGTACGATATATAAAGATAATTATAACGATTTTTACTAATTTAAAATGGTTAATTTCGATTATTTTAACACCCTGAGAAAAAAATTTCTCGATCATTTAAAAACAGAAATTTTACAACTTTCACGTTACAAAGAGACTCATACGACTATTTACCTCAAAACTTTACTAAAATCTTTGTCTCCTTAAATAATAACAATAACAGAATACATTTAAAGATAATAAGGGGCCATTCATAAATTACGTAACAGCTTATAGGGGGGGAGGGGTTTCGAATGTATATTACGCTTTGTTACATGGGGGACGGAGGGGTGCTTTGTGGTTGAACGTACTTTTTTAAATTTAAATAACGAAACACAAAATACCAGCCATTAATACTGATATAAGTTTTTGAAATTAAATACCAAGTATATTTTTGGCGCTTTTCGAAAGCTGCTTATTTAAAGAAATATTAAATATTATAATAAATATTTATGTTTAAAATGTAAAAATGATTGATTACGTACAATGACAGGGGGGGAGGGGTTTCGATGATGGGTTACGCTTTGTTACATAGGAGGGGGGGGAGGGTCGTGAACTGGCTCTTAAAAGCGTTACGTAATTTATGAATGGCCCCTAACTAATATACAAAAATTTTCTTAGGGTGTCCACCTTAGAGCCCTGACCAACTTGGGCCCTCTCCCCTATTAAATATTCCATTTAAGGCGTTTTTATGTTGACGATGGCTCGATACAGGTTCGCAACGATTTTGAGTTTTTTACATTAATTTTTGTTTTTGATAATTCAAGATCTTGTTCTTGTTGTAAAAAATTTTGTTGCTCTTGTTGTCAAAATTTTGTTTTGATTTACATTTTGACAATGAGAACTTTTTTTGTTAATACAAGACTGTGGTTATTTTGATGATGTCTCGATGCATGTTCGCAAAGATTTTGAGTTATTGTTTTAATTTTAGTTTTGATAGTTCAAGATCTTGCTCTTGCTGTCAAAATTTTTGTTGCTCTTGTTATAAAGAGTAATTTGTATTTTTTGTGATTCAAAATCTTGCTCTTGTCATAAAAACTTGATTTCGTTTTTGCTTTTTCAAATTGAAATAAAAATTTTTTTGTCTTTATTATTGCTTATTTTGCAAAAAAGTTTTGTTTTGACAGTTAGATCTTGCTCTTCTGTTGGGTTTTTGTGCAAAGTAAAATTTATTTATTAAAATTTTTTATTTTTTTCGTATTCAGTTTTATTGATATAAGATCTTGTTCTTCTCAACAAAATATTTGATCGTTTATAAGGAATTACTAAGAAATTTTTTTTAGGAACATTAAAGAAATTTGTTTTTTGGTAATTTCCTGGCGGCATGATCTTGCCCAGCTGTCATGAGAATTTATTTTTTTAACTAATCGGTTGTTTGAAGAAAACTTGTTACTTGAAAAATATTGATTTTTATTTTAATAGACAATAATAAACAGCTGATGTTCAAATAATAGAAATTATATTGTGATTCTGTGTCAAGTCAGAATATTTGAAATCTCGTCGACTGGATCAATTTTTTGACAGCATTTTTTATTGTTATTATTTTTTTTGTTTTATAAATATTTGACAAAACTATTCTGTGTAAATATTTCATTCCGATAGTAATCCTGAAATAACAACGAAGTATTGTCGTGATTATTGTTTAAAATTGTGTTAATTTATTAAGTAAATTATATTGAAAAATTTTATTATTGATTTAAATTTATTGTAAAACATTTTATCATTAATTAGGAAATTTAGACTTGGCTTGGCATTGGAAAAAAGAGAACATTTTTTTTCTTTCTTTGGATTTTTTTTTCTTTTGTTTGCAATGATGTCAATGTTCTTTTCTCTTCCAAAACGAAATTTGGATTCAACCAGGTTGGTTTCGGGCAGAGATTTGCCGGGTCGAAAGGATCATAATACATTAGAGTCACAAAATAATTCGACTTTGCCTAATACGCTAAATTTTTCGGATACAAATGCAGATCAGTTAAGATCATTATCGCGTTATAGTACCGGAAGTCTTTTTAGTTTTGCAATGGGAAATGCCATCAGAAGGGGAAATGGTAGAATTGATTCTCCCTCTTATTACGTTGCATCTGCAATGCATCGTCGAATAGACTCATTGGAAGAAGCTTTGATTGCGTTGACGGCTAGATTTGATCAAGTTCTAAATATCGTAAACACTCGGGATAACTTACGCTCTAAAGGGGGAGAAGCACGAACAACAGAACAATCTTTTTCCTCCGACGAAGAATTAATCGATATTGATTAGCGTAAAAATAAACAACCGTCAGTTCACCCTCGATCTTCGGTTTATCATACCCAAAATGAACAATTAGTTCAAAATCGCGGTGATTTAGATTCGGTTCAACAAGTTTCGCAATTTGAGAATAATTCAAGACACGTACGTTTCGACAATGTTTCTTGTTTGTTGAATGAAAATTCTCAATCTATTGCTGGCGAAATAGGGGGCAATGATAATTCGCGTTCGAATACAGAATCAAATATTGAAAACAATTATATTCCACGCATGACTAGGGTAATAAATAGAGCTTTGACCGACGAAGAAATTTTTAAAGATCAGTGTCGTCAAACGATCGATACTTCAGGGCATAACGTAAATCAAATTAATAATAATAACGTGAATCGTGATTTGGGTTTTCCTCGTAATAATTTTATTTTTCCTGATCGTGATTTATCAAGATCAGTTTATCGTAGAATTGGTTCAATATTTTCATGGAATGATAGTAACTTTAGAAAAGATGAACAAGTTGGACAAAATAATTTTATGTCCATGGATCAAAATCGACATGTGGGCTACTCTTCGAATATATCACAGAATATATCAATTCCTCCGTATTATTCAGCCTCTGTAGAGAATTAAAATTCTATCCAGATCGGGTGAATAGTAAATTCTTGGAAAATATCCTTCCTTAAATCTAAAAAAGATCTAGAACCATTTCTTCTCATTCTTAAGGACTATCTAAGTACGAGTGGTATAGATAAAAATTTATTTGTTCTATGTCTTTCAAAAATGTTTGAAGGACCATATAGATCTTAGTATTTGGTAAATAAAAAGAATTGGCGAACATGAAAAGATTTTGCGCGTGCATTTCGCTTTGAATGGGGCGTTAAAAAGGACGACGCCGACCTTCTTCTCGAAGTTCGTGATCTAAAGGTAGAAAGAGCGGAAAGCCTAGCAGAATTCGCATGTAGAGCTCGTTTAGTATTTGAAAGAATGCAATACCCTCCAGGATTTAGAGAACAATTTAAGCAAATTTTGTCTAAATTTAACCCTCGGTTAACATTTGAAATTTTGAACTTACCTTTAAAGAATTATCAGGAATTTCTACATTATGTTAATAAACGTAATTACATCTTTAGTCGTTCAGCTGATATTACAAAATCAGTATCAAATCCTAAAACAGATTTGTGTGTTGTAAAAAGATCAAATAGATTCCGATAATGACCAGTAGATGATATTCAATCAGATACTTCAGAAAATAAATCATTTATCAGGAAAGTAGTTTGAACATGGTTTAGAATCGTGAGTCTAATCGTTTTAGGAATGGCCCCAAATCTCGAGATAATCAATCGTTAAACAAACAAAGATTGAATCAAAATCTTAGGGACTTTGATAAACCTAATAACCAATCAAAAACTGTATCTAATCAGGAATCTTCACAGAACAATGCGACTGATAGGACTTCGATGAAGACAAAAGACATTATTTTGTTAAAATTGTGGTCAAAATGGTCACACGGTTCCCTATTACAAATTAAAAGCACAGCTTGTTACTAATTATTCTAATAAACAGGAAAATGACCAGTGCCCTCAGTAATTGATCCTCCAGTTATTGAAACAAAAAGGCAGATCAGAGAGAAAAAAAACATAATTCTTCATCTAATATAGGTCAAACTAAAGACTTAGATAAAACTTGTCCTTTTTTATCGAGTGTAGGGCAGATTAAAGATTCGGATTTGACTGTTTCCCACCTTGAAACCCCGCCTCAAGAGTCGGTGAGTCTTAGTCTGGTTTTCGATGATTCCATTTGTTCTTCAGACTCCAAAAAAGAGTTTTATGATTAAGTTTGTGATGAATTAGAAAAAGAAATAGAAAATCTTGTCAGTTTATCGGCAATTAGTAGTAATGAGTTAGGAAGGATTAATCCTGTAAAGGTGGTCGATTATGGGTTATTGAGGACTTGAAAGTCAATTACAATATCTTTTTCCTGATTTTACTTCTAAAGGAGGAGTTCAGTTAGGTGGTAGATCAATTGTTAAAACTAAAAATAGAACTTCTTTTGTGATTGACATGGGTGATGTTTATTATAAATATTTATGGTAAACATACGTATTCATATCGCAACTTTGTTTAGGTTTAATTTTCTCCAGAGTTTTAAATTCAGAAATTTTTTAGATAAAAAAATCCTTCTTGATATATAGTTCTTAAATGTGACAGAGAAAGTTTAGATTTTAGAAATGTGTTGATTAGCGATGAAATTGTTGATTGACACTCGTTGAAAAAAAATTCAGATATTGTCGTTGTTCATGACTTATGCACTAAGTTTATGGAATTATTTGTAGTTCGAAATCGGGCAGGAAAAAATTGTTGTCAAAGTGCAAGACACAGTTTTTGATCATTGGGGAATTCCGGAATCAATCGTAACCGATAACGGGAAAGAATTCATAAATAAAGATGTCAAAGCGTACTTGTTGGCCAGAGGCGTGAGACATATCACTACCCCGTTAGCGCAACCTCAATGTAATCCGATTGAGCGTGTAAATCGAACGATAAAACCAATAGTTTTCAGCTTATGTCGATCAATATCATAGAGAATGGGACGAAAATTGATCGAAAACACAGTTTGCCTCATAGTGGTACTCGTGTTTCTCCGTTTTTCTTGAATCAGGGTTGCGAGGCTATAGCTAAGCGCAATTTAAAACTAACCGTGACCGAAATGAGCATTGACGAACCTGCTGATGACTCGGTAAAGACTTGGATTGATCACATGAAAATCATTGACGATTTTTGTCATAAGATCGAGAATGAATTGCTCGACTCGCCAGGTCGAATGCCGATAGATAAAATATCAGTTGAACTTAAAGTGGTTATGGAGGATTATTATCCGAATAATAAATAAATATTAAAAATGAATAATATTCCTCAAGTTTGGTTCATTTTTAATTAGGTCATGTTTTAAATTTTAAAAAGTGTGGTCTGAGTATAGTCCAACTGACAGACAACAATGGTAGACTTGTTGGCAAGTATTCAGTTTCGAATTTGAAAATAGTACGTCGAAGTTTTCGATTGTTATAAAATTTTTTTGTAGATCGATTGTAAGCGACGACATTTTGCGGAATCATCAACCTTGCTCCTGGGAGATCACAGAGAATTCTGGTCTGACTGAATCGCTTGTTGAGTTCAAGATAGCTTCGAATTTTGAACTAGCTGAATCATCAGATGTACGAGAGAAATTGGACCAACTCGGGGAGTTAAAGAAAAGATTGACGACCTGATGTAGGATCTTGATCAGCAGGTGATCAACTATCAAGCTGACATTGACTAAAGGGACATTTACGTAGATGACGGCGTTTCCGTTTATTCCATGATGTCTACAAAATTGAAGTTTGATGATCAACAGGTTAGGAAGGCACATCATAGGCTCAGTTAATCTAACCAGAACAATCAGGTCGACTCAGCAACAAATTGATGCTGAGAGTCTCCAAAGGAATAGGTTTTCAAGTCTAAAGGAGTCTAAGATTGTCGAGAGACATATTATCATGTCAACAGATGATCCTGCGGCGGTTATTACATCTTCTGTAAGGGTGGAGCGTTTGCCTTATACCATGAAGGATGTTCCAACTTTTAACGAAGCTTGGAAGGAACTCGAAATGCTAAAATTGATCATTCAGAAGTGCCAGTCTTCACCAATTTACGGGACCGACTACAGAATTTCGTCCGATAAGTTATTGAAAGAGCTTATTACCAAGAGGGCAGAATTATTGATCAAGGGAGAACCATTTTGGCCAATGTTAGATCAAGATTGCACCGTGTCTATGAAGCTGATGGATTGGAGACTAACGACTGCATCTTTCCACATATTGATTGACTTTGTCTAAATTATACAACGATGACAATTTAGTCAGTTCTGAGATATCAGATGATCAAGGAGGCAGAAGTATAAGAGCTTCGACGCAGGGTCAAAAATAGTTTTGACAGTCCTGATTCAGCAAATCGGATCAGACAATTTTATATCAAAGAGATTGCTTTGCTGGTTGTTGAGGAGCCTGAGAATTCAACTTTGCCTGAACTTCGTCAATTGGTGGAGGATAAAAAGAAGATAGCTGACTACACCTTTTATTAACCCATTAACGTCTGAAACCTCTAAAATTTTGTGTTTAATTTAAGATATAATTTTATATACTAAATATGCTTCCTGAAAATAACCTAAGCGTTTCTTTATATTTTCGGGGTCGCTCTACAAGATTCCGTGCTCAGATTTTAAATTTATCGCATAGAAAATTAAATATGGCGAATTTCGTGCATCAAATTGCGTAAAAAATGAAAAATTTTTTTTTTAATAATTTTTTTTTACTACACTCTTTTAGCATAAGACTTAATATTGCAAAACTTATAACCTAACATTGTTAATGAAACAATTTGATATGACAGATAAGGACCAATATTATGCAATTTTAATTTTAGTCTCATTATAGAATAAACTTTTTCACTTATGATCCAGTGATATTGATTATTATTTTCAAATTTACTTTCTTTATCTGTATAGTTTTTATGCATATTCGCATAACTTATGGTAGTAATTAAATCGTTGTCATTACAAATATTCTCTTCGTCTTCAGATTCCTCATTATCATTATCTAAATCATCTTCATTAGGAAGTATAAACGAATCGTCATAATCTTTATCAGAATCGTGTAATTCAAATTATATTGCAGGATATGTGTTCCTGAAAACGTATCCGTTTGTCACTGAATTTTCAGATTCAACTTATTTTATTTTTTGCATTTTGCATGAATCCTCAGCAACTTCATTGCAATGAACTTGCTGAGGTATAATGCAAAACTATGATCGTCTTTGCTTTCCGTAAATTAATTTTTGTTATTTGGTAACCTAGCAATATATGTCAAACAAATGAATATCTAAGTTGTGTCATTTTTTTCATAAAAGGAGATATTCTTGAATTTCAAATTATTATTTATACTTCTGTATATTTAGCTGAATTTTATTCTTGAAAAAATACAATGCCAAGAAGAAAACAAGTTAAATCTGAAAATTCAGTGACTAAACGTTCTAAAGCTGCTTCTCGTGAACCACAATTCGAATTACACGATTCTGATGAAGATTGTGACGATTTGGTTTTACTTCCGAATGCAGAAGATTCAGATATTGATAGTGAGGAATCTGAAGACGAAGAGAATATTTCTAATGACAAAGATTTTATTACTAAACTGAGTTATGCGAGTGTATATAAAAACTATACAGGTACACAAACTATGTTGGAAAATGATCATCAATATCACTGGATCAGTGGTGAAAAAGTTTATTCTTTAATGAGACTAAAATTAAAATTCCATAATATTGGTCCTTATCTGTCATATCAAATTGTTTCATCAACAATGTTAGGTTATAAGTTTTGCAATATTAAGTCTTATTCTAAAAGAGTGTAGAACACTTTATCAGAGCTAAGCCAATTAGATTCGTCGGCCATATTGTAACCGCCAATTTGAATTTTGAAAATCCAATAGTAGATTCATAATCAGCGACCCCAAAAACCCCCGAGTAACAAAGTTCAAGGGAATGGAGTAACTTTTTTTAATTTTCGTCGGCCATATTGGATCCGCCATTTTGAATTTTGAAAATCCGATTGCAGATTCATAATCAGCGACATCGAAAACCCCTGGATAACAAATTTCAAACGAATCTGGTAAATTTTTTTTAATTTTCGTCTGCCATATTGGATCCGCCATTTTGAATTTTGAAAATCCGATTGCAGATTCATAATAAGCGACCCTGAAAACATATAAACACTAAGATCTACTACATTTCATAGCCATTTTCTGAATCGGTGCACCATAGAAAGAATTGATTAATTTTTTTCTCAAATTAGCGCCATTTTGAAGGCGCCAATTTGTTTTTTTCATTTCCGCTTTTGCATATTTTGAAAATTTAATAAGTTTGTGCCAATTTGTGACACTTGTATTCATTTTAAAAAAATGTCGTCTGTAAAAAAAATTATTAAAAAAAAATTTGTCATTTTTTACGCAATTTGATGCACAAAATTCGCCATATTTAATTTTCTATGCGATAAATTTAAAATCTGAGCACGGGATCTTGTAGAGCGACCCCAAAAACATAAAGAAACGCTTAGGTTATTTTCAGGAAGCATATTTAGTATATAAAATTATATCTTAAATTAAACACAAAATTTTAAAGGTTTCAGGCGTTAATGGGTTAATGTGACACTTAACAAATTGATGAGGTTCAGACCGGAATTGGAAGATGGAGAAGAATATCGTGTCATCTTACCACCGACAAATTTGATGTATCGAATAATCAACACATCATTGTGAACAGAGACTTATACCAGAGTAACGAAATGTTATTTGACGTTATTTCAAGTAATAAATAAATAATAATAAATAAATAGGTATCAAATATCCTAGAATAGGGGTAAAGGGTTGTGAGGTCAATAGTTCGCCCCTGCGACCTTACATCGATAGAAGCGCCAATATTTTGATCAATTGTCGCATTACCAAAATTTTGAAAAGATCGTGTTACTCTTTGTTCGACCGTTGTATGAATTGCGTGTAGTGTGATCTTATACTTTTTGTTTGATTTATAATTGATTTATTATTTGAGAAACCGACAAGAGTCGATATTTGATCAACCGCACGTAAGTGATTAATGCTTTTTTGATTTGTTTAATAAATTTGTTTTTATTCCTGGAAGTCGCTTGATCTTTATTTTTATATTATTTTGTTAGGGTTCCCCAACGCTACCCTCCTTGTGATCTCGTGTCTAATTTATTTATCTGTGTTTTGTTAATTTCATAAAAATTGACTGGCGTCCGCGTATTTAATATTACTATTTTACTTTTCGCCAAATAGAGCTCCAACAACTCTAAACCTGGTCGCGCTGGATGAGAGTAGAATTTATTATATTTATTTCGATCAGATTTATCTTACTATTTTATTTTACTTATTTAATATATTTTCTCTTTAAAATTTAACCATAAAAAATTCTATTCGTCTCAAACTAATAAAAGTTACTCCTATAATTCTTTAACTCCCTGCTAGATGACTAGAACAAGTCCAATTTTTATGGGTAATTAATAAAGACATTTATTTTAACATATTGTTATACATTTATCATTATATTAAAACAAAGAAATATAAAGTTATATTTCTAAACATTAATTTTATATAAAGTTTTAAATATAAAGTTATTTATTTATTAGTATATAGGGGCGATATTTCTCAAACGTCCCAGCCTAAAATAATAAGTTTTGGGATTGGCTTCATATTTTGGGAAATTGTTGTCTTATGTGAAAGTAATAAATTTGTAAAATATTAGCCTTTTTAAAAAAAAATTGTAGAAAGTAGTGGGGGTTGAAGTTTTGACATTTTCATTAACACTGAGATTTTCAAAACCATGTAACTTTTATAATTCTTTACCGATTTTAATTTTTCTTTAAAGCATTTAAAGCATTTTTCATCTACTTTTTAACAATTTTACAAAAAGATTTTTAAAAAAAATTTTATTTCCATTTTTTTAAAAAATAAAGTTTATTTTTTAATTTTGACCCAATTGGGTATTTTTAAAAAAATTTTTTTATTTTTATTGGAAAGCTGACATTTTTTCCAAAAAAAACATATATGTTTTATAGTGGGCTGACCATAAGTTTAGAAGATAATTAAAAACGAACTATGCGGCGCGCCCGCGCCACTGACGCTTCAAGCCAAGTCGTGTGGTTATACAATCTTTTAGTAATATAACTTTTACTTCAACTTTATTTCATTGATTAAAATTACATTTAATAAAAAAAAATTTCTGTCATAAATGTATTGAATCATAATTTTAATAAGAAATTCTGTAAATGTGTTCTTTTATTAAATTATATGTTAAGTAGAATTATTGATTCTTTCTTTTTAATTTTTTTGTCGTTTTTTAAATGTTCCCGCGGTTGTTACTTTCCCGATTTTAAACTAGATGGCGTATTGCCTTTTGGTTTCTCGAAACTAAGATCGACTTCTACTTTTATAAATAGGGAGGCACGAGTCACCCAATTTTTCTTTGCAATAAGTATATATTGTGAATATTTTACATCAAGGTAAGTTTTCTTTGAGTGAATTTCGTACACTTATTATCATATCGATTTTATTGTATATTATTTTTATAATTTCAATACTGTGTTTCAAGGTGAGTCATCTCGTTTATTTTTTTTATTTTTTTAATATATTATAGTCAACAGTTTTATTCCTGCCAAAATGGCGGAAGAAAAAAATGATTCTAATTTTGTTTGGCGCAATAAATGCATAAATCCTTTTAAAAAAATGGATCACAAATCGAATGATTTACGTTGCGTGTCTAATAAAATCAGAGAGCAATTTCCAACAATACCCCAATATTCAAAAATTTGTTCTCCATGTAGAAAAGAGATTTACAAATTAAAAAAGATGGGAAAAAATTCAGATGTAGATTTACAGACTCCTCCTGAAATGAATACTTCAGATATTGTTGCTTCTGATAATGACATTTTGGAAATAGAAGAAGTTGATAATGACAAAGATGTCGATTTTATTCCAAATAAATCGTTTTCTTCACAGAATCAATGCAATGACTCATATCATAAAGCGGGTGCTGAAGTTTTAGAAGCAATTATTTCAAAATTTAAAGAATCGGAGAATAGAAACGAAAAAATCCAGCTTCTTACGCTTGCTCCAAGCTGTTGGGGAAGAGAAAAAATCATGCAAACGTTTGGTGCATCTGAACGCAATGTAAGAATGGCGAAAATGTTAGTTTCGAAACAAGGAATTTTAGCACTTCCTGCTAAAAGAGAAGGAAAACCTTTAAGCTTGGAGATTGAAAACCTGGTAAAAGAATTTTATCAACAATATGATAATAGTCGCCTATTGCCAGGAATCAAAGATTACGTGTCAGTTCGAAAAAATGATGGGAGTCGCGAGCATATTCAAAAAAGATTAATACTATGCAATCTCAAAGAGTTGTATTCTCTTTTCAAATCTGAAAATAAAGATATTGCTTTAAGTTTTTCGAAATTCGCCCAATTGAGACCAGCACATTGCGTTCTAGCAGGCAGTAGTGGAACTCATACCGTATGCGTCTGCGTGTACCATGAAAATGTGAGGTTAATGCTGGATAGTATCGATATAAAATCGTTGGAAAATGATTCTGAGTTAATTATAAAAAATTATTACGATTGCATTAATCTTTTAATCTGTCCAGATGCAACAAGCGCTTGTTACTTAGGAGGTTGTAAAAATTGTCCTGGGGAGTTAAAAATAGAAACTAATTTGTTTAAATATTTTGAGGAAAACGAAATTGATGAAATTAAATTCGAATCTTGGACACAAATGGATAGATGTGCTTTAAATACAATTTTGATGAGTACCGACGATTTTGTAAACGAACTTTGCCAAAAATTAATGAAACTCAAATCACATCATTTTATTGCAAAAGAGCAATCATCGTTCTTAAAAAGTCTGAAAAATTCTCTTCAAGATAATGAATTTATAATATGCTGTGATTTTGCAAAGAATTATGCGTTTGTTTTACAAAATTCTGCTCAGTCCTTCCATTGGAATAATGACCAAGCAACTATATTTACTGTAATGGTTTATTATAAACAAGGGGAAGAACTGAAGCATAAGAGTATTGCTATAATATCTGATAGTTTGACTCATGATACTGTAGCCGTTTTTGTATATCAGAATATCATAATTGATTATTTAAAAAGCAATTTTACTCCACGGAAAGTATATTACTTTACAGACGGCGCAGGACAGCATTTTAAAAATAAAAATAATTTCGCAAATCTTTTGAATCACAAAACAGATTTTGGTATACCTGCTGAATGGCATTTTCATGCTACAGCTCATGGCAAAGGAGCCTGCGATGGTATTGGAGCTAATATAAAAAGAAATTCTGCACGGTATAGTCTTCAATGTTCTCCAGAAAATCGAATTTTGACTGCGAAAGCCCTTTTTAACTGGACGAAAAAATATTGTAAAGAAACGCAGACATTTTACAGTGACAAAGACGTCTACGTTGAGACAGTAAAAAAATTAAAGAACAGATTTGACAATGCTCAAACTATACAAGGGACTCTTCAATACCATGCTTTTCTTCTGACTAAGAATAATACGCTGCAATTAAAAAAACATTCATCTGCATTGGAATTTGATAATTTTCCCAAAAAAAGTAAGAAAGTTACTCCTCGACTTTCTCAACAAAACAAATCGAGTAAAAAATTCAAGAAATGATTGAATATCTCGTCAATTAAGTTTAAAACAACTCTTTTAAATTCAAACCTAAGTGAATAATAATAGTAACGCAGGCTTTTCAAAATTACGTAACATAAATTTTTATTTCCATTGAATCAGAAACCTATTTAATTTTTAAGCATTAAGCTTTCTTCTTCAAACTTAAGTTATTAATTAAAAAATTAGATATTCAAAATAATTTTATTTATAATTATAATTTTGTTATTTGTTTCAAATTTTTTAGGCTTTACGCTTTCTTTTTCAAAATTAATTATTTCCTTTTTTTCAGTAACAGTAATGCAGGCATTACTTTTATGACAGTCTCAACCCTGTAAAATGCAGAGAGCTTTTACTGAAGCAGCTGAAGACGAAACAGTAATATTTGTGTCGTTCAAGGGCGCAGCGCCAGCGTGACGTCCAGTAACATGGGCGCGCCGCATAGTTCGTTTTTAATTATCTTCTAAACTTATGGTCAGCCCACTATAAAACATATGTTTTTTTTGGAAAAAATGTCAGCTTTCCAATAAAAATAAAAAATTTTTTTTTTTAAATACCCAATTGGGTCAAAATTAAAAAATAAACTTTATTTTTTAAAAAAATGGAAATAAAATTTTTTTAAAAAATCTTTTTGTAAAATTGTTAAAAAGTAGATGAAAAATGCTTTAAATGCTTGAAAGAAAAATTAAAATCGGTAAAGAATTATAAAAGTTACATGGTTTTGAAAATCTCAGTGTTAATGAAAATGTCAAAACTTCAACCCCCACTACTTTCTACAATTTTTTTTTAAAAAGGCTAATATTTTACAAATTTATTACTTTCACATAAGACAACAATTTCCCAAAATATGAAGTCAATCCCAAGACTTATTATTTTGGGCTGGGACGTTTGAGAAATAACGCCCCATAGACTACCGGCAGAAATTGTCGGTACGAACGGCGGGCGAGTTACGAAAAGTTGCTGCCGAAATTAAATTAACATATTTTACTATGGAAAAATGATAGAAACTTGGTTCTTGAATCGTTTGAAAGCCAATTAAATTCTGCGTCGTCTCATATATAAATTAAAATTATTTGATATTTTTGAAAGATTTTATCACCTAAAATATTTTGAAAAAAAATGATTAATTTTTCTATTTTTGTGCACCATATTTGTGTGGCTGTACATTCTAGAAAAATTTAAAGAAAAATTTTAAATTCTAGCAACATAATCTTTAAAGTCTCAGCTTTTACTTGAGCCTTGAAATTAATATACATAAGAATCTCCTTGATTCGTTTATTATAATATCTACATCTCAAATTAATCACTGTCATTTTAGTCAAACAAGCTGGAAAAAATATTTAATTTTTAAAAAATTAGACATATTGGTTTTATAATGGCGGCCAGGCTACACGTGCGCGGCCACACCGTAATTTTACAACAGAGCGCGAAACTGTTAAAATTGCTGTATTGTCTTTAATTTATTATCAAATGATGAGATATTTTCCGAAAAACTTCCTAACATAATGATAAAAACATTTTTGTCATTGGAAATTTTCTGAAAATAAAAATTCGTCACTCAACTTTTTCAATTGAAAATAGGAGATTCATTTGCCCGACAAAATTATTTAAATAATTACACAGCCACACAAAATAAATAAAGTGTCGGGGGTGAAAGATCAGAGTACCCTATCCCCACGTATTTTGGGCCGCTGAACACGAATCCGGTGTCTGTTTTGGTCCAGCACGTGTACGTTTTTTCCTAACCTCAAAAAACATGTCAAATTTTTTGTGGTATACACATTTTTTTTAAAATTGATGGATTTTGATAAAACTTGGTACATAGGGGTTATTGAATCAGATTTTCAAAATCCAAAATGTCGGATGAAAATTTTTTTAAATTGATGGATTTTGATGAAACATGTTATCTAGGGAATTTTTAGGTCGCTGATTACGAATATGAAGTCAGATTTTCGAAAATCAAATTAGATGATGAGAATTTTAAAATCTGTTGCACTTTTATGAATCTTAGTATTTGATAGCTACTCGGGTTGCTGATAGCGAATCTGATGTGGGATTTCAAGATTCAAGTGGAAGTCGTATTTTATTATGTTTTGCCTGTGTCTGCATCCAGGGCAGACTACAATTTTCTTCCTAAAATGAATAAATTAGAAAAAGCAGCTTGGCTCAGTATTCAAGCAGTGGCAGAAAACTTTTTGGGAAATAGAAAATCATAACAATATAAATCAATTGTTTCTGAAATGATTAACGTTTTCAAAAGACTAGGATGACTAATGAATTTAAAATTGCATTTTTTACATTCTCATCTTGATAATTTTTCTGCTAACCTCGGCCATTTTAGCGAAGAACAGGGTGGAAATTTTATCCAGATATAAAGGTGATGGAAACTCGTTATCATGGAAGATGGAACAAAAATATGATGGCAGATTTTTGCTGGATGCTTAAAAGAGATATACAGAGGAAAGATAGAAAACAGTCCTTATAAGAGCTACATGATGTACAAAATCCGCTTGTGCAACCTCCTCGCTCTACTAAAAAAATAAAGAGGAATCATGACAAAACATCAGACATTCTGATTACTCTTCAGATTTTCTGATGCTTTTTGGTGACTCTGATAATTTGTGATTTTTTTGTTTATTTCTGCCAGAATTTTAAAGTTTGGATTTTATGTTTTGTGAAAACTCTGTCAACTTCTCACATCACTTTACAAGCCAGGCTAACCATACTTGAGGGTATCTTTTAATATCTTCAAAATAAAGTTTTTTAAAATAAATTTTAGATATTTGAATTTATGAAATATCACAGATTCTTAATTTTTTAATTATAAACTTTAATTAGTTGAATTAAACAAATTTCAAGTCATAAAATTATTGTTAAAAGCCATAAACCCACAGGACAAAGGTCTCCTTTTGACCGCTCGATTCAACTCGGCAACAGTCAGTAATTCGATACGCATCTTTATTTCCCAATAGATTTTTTTAAAAAAAGAATTTTATAACTTAAAACTTCTGCATTTTAACTAATTCAAGTTTGTAATATAAAAATTTAGAATCTATGGTATTTTAAGATTCCAAATATCTAAAATTTATTTTAAAAAACATTTGTTACAATAAATTATAAGGATTTGGTGATAATTAAATAAAAGATTTTTAAAATAAATTTTAGATGCGTATCGAAATACTCATTGTTGCTGAGTTGCCTCGAGCAGTTAGGAGACCTTTGTCCTGTGGGTTTACGGTTTTCAACAATAATTTTATGATTTAAAATTTGTTTAATTCAACTAATTAAAGTTTAGGGGAGAGTAAGGCAAACCGGACCCATAACGATCTTTTGACTTTTGTGACTAAACGAATCAACAGATTTCATTTTTTTAGGGCTTATTTGAAAGATCATTTAATTGCGCAACTTTTTCCTAGAGACACCTATACTTCATCTTTTATTGTTTAGTTGCTGTGTTAACTTTAAAAAATTTTGCAAACGGTCCGGTTTGCCCTACCTCCTGGGGTAAACCGGACCGTTTGGTTTTTTATTTATAATATTGCATTTACATAATCTACAATAATAAAAAAAATAATCATGTAATCAATGGTTGTAGTAATGAAAATAATAATTCGGAATTGAATTTTAATTAAATAAATATTTTTTTTAATAAAAATATTAAAATGTTTGTCATCATCAGAGAAACAATATTAAAGGGTTCAATGCTCATTGGAAGACAATTATTTTTCATTGTAAGTAAATATTTTAATGAAAGAAACATTTCATTTAAAAATAATTTTTATGAAACTTTAATTCAATGGAAATATCCTATGGCCGGTTTGCCCCACAGGCCCCTTTTTAAGAATAAATGTTTAGCAAGAAGAAACGCCTTACAAATTCATCAAAGTTTTTGGTGGTAAATATTCCTGAGGTGTGTACCTTCAAAACCCAAGACCTGATATTTAGAAATATTACATGATTTCTTCAGAATTTCCTTAAGAAAAAGTTCGTAAAAGTGTAGAAAAAATTTTTTAAAAAAACTTTTGCTCCCAGCGTTGCACAAACAAAAGTAAAAAATGGCAAATTGGAAAAAATAAGGTTGTTTCAAATTTCTAAATAGCACTTTTGACAATAGACATAGAATTTTTTGAAAAATTTACAAATATTGTTTCACTTTTGGAATAGTTTAAAGAATATTGTGTATAAATTACATGAAAAAAATTCATTAAAATTTCTCAGGTTAAAAAGTCACGTTTTTCTCAATTTACTTAAAAACTAAAAATTATATAAAAAAATTTTATTGAAAGAAAAGTTTCGCTTTGAAATTCTGTTCAAGAAACAATATTCCAATAATAATATTCAAATTTAAAATATTCTATATTATGTACTTTTCTTAAAATTCATAATAGGCCATGGCTATTGTTCCGGCTAGTCGGAACTTTAAAGTGAAATATTAAAGATCCAGCTGTTGAACTGTCGACCGGAACTTTAGCCATTTCGAATAAAGGTCCGGCTACTGTTGGTCGGAAGACTAATTTTATAAAATTAAAGTCCGGTTGGATCAGTTATTTTTAGTTTTCTAAATGGATAAAGTTTCAAATAGCACCCCTGAGTCTTTATAAAAAAGTTTTTTTAAAACACGTTGGAGGGGGGTTGATTTTGGGTTCGATACCTTCCAGTACCAAATATAAAGTCAATTTGACTCCGGTTTTGTACAAAAAATAACCAGGAACAAGATTTGGTTTTCTCCAGGAGTCTCTATAAAAAAGGTTTTTTTAAACTTGTTGTAGGGGGGTTAGTTTTGGGTTCAATACCTTTTAATCGTTTTCAGACTACCAATATATATCAATCAGCTCTTTCAATGGCTTTCTAATTGGTACTAGAAGGTATCGAACCCAAAACTAACCCCCTTCAACGGGTCTTAAAAACATCTTTTTTATAGAGACGCATGGTCTTTACATTAAGTTTTTGGCTGTTAGTATAGCAGGAATTTTAGGCGTACAAATAAAAAGATCCGGCTGACAGTATTGTACAGTATTAGCCGGAACTATAACTGTACAGATTAAAGATCCGACTAGCCGGATCTTTAGCCACTTTTATAGTTCCGGCTAGCCGGACCTTTAGCCACTTTCTTCATAATATCTGCACATAACCATAGAACTACACGCAGAAAAATTCGTTCGAAAATTTTAGAGTTCAGCAGTAGTAATTTAGATTTCATTCCCAAACTTGTCTACCTTTGGGGCTTCAAAATAAAAAACAAGGAAATGAATGATAAAAGATTTAAAGCACGTCAGTAGGCTTAACATGTTTTCGTTCTTATGCACACTTATACGCGGAACAAAGCAGACTGAATACATTGATAGGCGCTTCTGGGCGGAGTCCAAGGCAAGTCTAGTGCCGAGTCCCATACTGACAATAATGTGAGCAGATCTTCTAGTGACCTACATTACTATTTTTATTTGTCAAAATATTTACTTTTATTGGAATATTTAATTTAAAACTGAATATAAAATCTAAAAATGAAACAACTGAAAATATTAGAATACCTTGAATTATATAAAAACTTCTCACTGGGATTTTTATTATTCTTTAGATATTTAAACGTCGAATATCTTTAAAAATGAAATACAAGTCCTTTGACATTTTTACTAAAATGCTTTATTTTAAAACGTTTAAAACTCTATTTTTTAAATATTATTTTATTTTAGACTTTACATATAGTTGCCTAAATTGAATATTCCAATAAAATATAATAACAATTAGGTATTACATAACCGGCTAAAAACAAAATAAACACACACCTAACCTCAAAATGAGATTAAACATTTCACTTAGATATGCTTCTAAATTCATTTGTAACACTAGAACTTTATCACAAAACTGCACTCACTGTTATATTTAAAATTAAAATTTTTATAAATTGAAAGAATTAATACGGCACGACGCACATTACTAACTACACCGAGACTTTCGTGTATATCAAAAACGAAGAAACTGAACAAACACGGGCGCAGGCGCGCCACAGAGTTTCGCATTCCTAAAAACTGTTTGGGAATGAATCTAAGGACTCTCTCACAGAACAGTCCCCGTTGAAGTGAACGTTGATGCAAAGTTTGTAACAATTGAGTAGCTGAATTAAAATAAATGCAAATAATAATAACTGTACCTAATTCTTTTCATCTTTGAATGAATTACAGAATCTGATTGCATTGGTTGAAAGAAGACTATTAGCGTTTATTAAGATATTTAGCATTGATCTTAATTGAAAATCATTACCAAACTTTTTGAGATAGAGAACCAAAATTTAATATTTCTTCCTACGATAATACAAATCATTCTAATTGTTTTATATTCAGTCCGAAATCTGAATTTTCATTTTTCTCTGTGTATTACATTTTTCTAAATTCCATTTCTATATGACTGTTTCGTGCAGAATGTTTTCTACTTCATCTGTCTGTGTAAAATGCGAGGAGCAGGAGAAGTGTTAAAAAATGGGGAGTTCATTACAAATGTTCCTTCCAGTTCCAAATCGTTCATTATAATGGAGCCCGCGTATATTATAAACATAGTATTTATATGTATACTAGCCAAGTATTATTTCTTTATAATTGTCTCTGATGAAACGAAATTTCATTTTTTTATTAATTCAATTGTATATATTTTTAAACAAATTAGTTAATAAAATAAATAACAGTATTGATGTCCATTAGAAATTTAAAAATTAATTTTTATTTTTCTGTAACATTGTTAATTTTAGCAAATTAATAAATTTCTTTAACATTTTTCTATACTTTCTATAATTAATATTTCTTTTTCACAATTTTCTTTAATATTCACTTATAACCTATAAAATTTACGATTCTTTGTAATTTAAAACTTTTGCTTGTAAAGTTTAGTTTTAAACAATAAAATACAAAACTTTTATGTACATTAAAAACATTACAAACATAAATGTTAAATAAATAAATAGTTCTTTAAAGATTTTAAAATAAAAAAAAATTTTTATATACTTTGATATTTCTGTAAGCTTTAAGTCATCTAATCATATGTGTAATTATTATTCATATATGTGAAAAAACTTTACTTACATCTTCCTCCAAGTTTCAGTTCTGAAGTAGCCTGAGCACTCTCTTGATCATTTCTTATAAAGCATTGGTACATTCCTTTGTCTTCTTTCTTAACACTCTCTATTCGAAGAGTTTGATCTTCATGCCCAAGTGGTTTTCCGTCTTTTAACCACGAAATAGTTTTCACTGGATTTCCTTTCACGTTGCACGTAAAAGTTGCAGGCCTTCCAAAGTCAACTGTTTGTACTGTAGGTTCAATTTCTGCAGAAAGTGGTGCAGTCACAGTCAAAACAGTTTCAACACTTTCTCCGCCAACTGAATTGTTTACAATGCATAGATATTTTCCTGAGTCTTCAACTCGGGCTTCTCGAATGATAAGTGTACCACTCACTTGTCTAACTCGCTCGTTTAATTGAACAGGCTGTCGACGAGATGTTCCATCAATGAATTTGTACCATCTGTAACAAAAATAAAAGAAAAATTACAGTAAACTACAATATAAGTAATAAGTATATATATGCTGAGAGACCTTTGGGACTGTAGCGGAATAACGTATGTGACAGCAGCTCCACTATGGTTTCGGTGCGCTGCGGTAAAATTTTGGACTTTCCCAAAAGTATAGTTCTGTATAGTTCCACTAAAATGATCAGTAGCAACCTATCGAAAATTTGCTGCTCACCCAAAGGTCTCTCAGTGTAAGTAAAAGAAAAATGTTCCCAACCTTATTCTTATTAATAATTTAGTCATAAAGCAGTATCCCAATCAGCACATATGCTTGCCACAAACTTGCATTAAGCTTGCCGTGCAAGCTTACAGAGCAAGCTCGTGACAAGTTTGTGGCAAGTAACAAAATGTCCTATTGCTGCAAGCTTGCACTGCAATCGTGCTACAAGATTATGATATAAGCTTGCTGCAATCTTGTGAGGCAAGTTTTCGACAAGCTTATTTGGCAAACTTGCTACAAGCTTGCCAGATAAACTTGCTACAAAGTTGCTGCAAGCTGCCGGATAAATTAAAAAACTTGACACGATGCGCAGTTGAATTCTATGGCATTTACGGCTGCGCAGTAAATTTCTTTGACACCTGGATATATTGCTGAGTGTATATTTTGAAATTTATAAGAAAATGTCCAGAAAAAATTAAAATTGATTCAATTAAATTGTATATTTAATAACAATAAGCAATAAGCAATAATAATAATAATAATTAAATAATAATAATAATAATAATTGCAATAAGCTTACTGCAAACTTACAATAGAAACTTGTAGCAAGTTTGCCAAATAAGCTTGTCGAAAACTTGCCTCACAAGCTTGCAGCAAGCTTATATCATAATCTTGTAGCACGATTGCAGTGCAAGCTTGCAGCAATAGGACATTTTGTTACTTGCCACAAACTTGTCACGAGCTTGCTCTGTAAGCTTGCACACCTTGCACGGCAAGCTTAATGCAAGTTTGTGGCAAGCATATGTGCTGATTGGGATATGGAGACTAAACGATCATGCAAATTTCGTAAGTAGATAAATTATTAACTATGAAAAACATACAACATAACCTATATTATTTGTTTATGTTTCACTAACCCATGTGTGGCATATATGTTTTCATGTGTTTCTCATGTTTTTTTTAAATATTATAAAATTAAAATAATTATAGTGTTATTTTCTTCTTCTTAAATGAATTGTGGCTTCGACGAATGTCAAAACTATACTGCCGTACTGACGAAGAAAGTCACTATCTACATTTTTGACGAAAAATGAGTTTTTTATACCGTTGGATTCGTAATCAAAATTATAATTTAATTGTACAATCCACAATTGAAAATATTAATTAGTTTTGAAGATAATTAGACTTTAATTAGCCTATCTACAGCGATTTTGAAGAAATACTGACGAAAAAAGTCACTATCTACAGAACGGCGGTCCTATCTACAGAAATATCAGTAAATTGGGTCCTTCACGGCATACAAAAACTGACCAATGGGCCTATGTACATAGTTTTATCAGTAAATCGGCATAAAAAGGTCGAAAACAGAAAGTCCTTCGTACATAGTGACTTTCTTCGCACTAATTTTAACTCAGTTTCACTTGAATATCCTGATAAAAGTCCTATCTACAAATTACCTTTATATAAGGTATTTATATTTAAATTATTTATAACAATTTCAACATTAACGGGATTAGCTTAATTTATTGCACAATTAATTAACTAATTAATTAATTAATTAATTAACTAATTTTTTCTTTTCAAACAGAAAAAAGAATACCTTTATTAATTAATAAATTAAGTCGTTTAAAATTTTTTTTCTAAAAATTATACAATACTTACAATATGATTATTCATATAATTATCTATAAATTGTTTAAACATTTATAATAATAATAATAATAATAGTTATTATTATTATATTATATTATACTTTGTTATAATAATAGTATTAATAGTAATAATAAAAATAGTAATTAATTATTATTATTAAATTATTATTATAAATTAATTTATATATAAAAGGAATTTAATACATAAATATTATTATTCATTAAGGAATAAAATTTTATTCTTACACTCTTTTATATTAAATTTATTGTACTCCAAAAAATTATTGTAATAAAATAAATTTGTTAGCTTTGGAAATATAGTACAAGTACCTATCTTTTTATTCTTGTGTAATAAAAAAACAAGTTTTTTACTTTGAATAAGCCAGAAATTTTAACAATTCAATTACTTTCTACTAAAATTATAGTAGACCCTGCAATTAAATTAATTAAATAATAATATAAATTTAATACTTTAAAAAACTTGTAGATATAGTAAAATCTATGGTCTTTGAAGAAAGTCACTACTTTCTTCATCCTGAAAGTCCGCGCTCGAGGTTCCGAAATATTGGTCCTATGTACGTAGGACTTAGCTATCAGTTTTTTCACTAATTTTTTAGCAACAAAATGGACCTATCTACAGTTTTGCATATAAACAATTAAAATTTTTAATTTTTGTTAACTCCAATCGATAGAGCGTGCCCATATTAGGTAAAAGACGTTATTTTTTGTTCAAAAAATATTAAGGCGTACTTGCGTTTTCGAAGGCAAAAAATAGGCCCCACTTTAATGTTTTTATTCAAAGTCATTTTTTTTTAAATATTAAGAACGATTTTTGCACCTTAAAGTACATTATAAAAACTAAAAAAAAAAATTTTTTTTTCGATTTTTGACCGTTAATTACGATTTGTAGAGGGCCCGAAAAATTGCGATCTCAAATTTGTAAGAGTTTGCGGTGGCCCGCATAGAGCCTCTCCTGACTCTCTAAAATCAAAAAAACAAAATTTGTTCTTTAGTATACATAAATACCTACTGGATCATTTCTTAAAAATTGGCTTTAAAAGTACCGCATTTTCGTTTTTTTACTTTTTATAAATTTCATCATATACGTCCACTAGGTATTAATGTATACTAAAGAATAAATTTTGTATTTTTGATTTTAGACAGTCAGGAGAGGCTCTATGCGGGGCACCGTAAACTCTTACAAATTTGAGATCGACAATTTTTGGGGCACTCTACGAATCGTAAATAACGGTCAAAAATCGAAAAAAAATTCTTTTTTTAGTTTTTATAATGTACTTTAAGGTGCAAAAATCGTTCTTAATATTTAAAAAAAATGACTTTGAATAAAAACATTAAAGTGGGGCCCGCATCGAAAAAAATAAAATCTCAGAGTGAGAAGAAAATTCCGCTCAACAATTATTTTTACATATTTTTTTCAATTTACGAATATTCATCTAAAAGAAAGAGGAATTTTTGTTCATTTTTTAAAAATGTTTTAATTAAAAGATTAAATTTAATATTTCTTTTTTGATTGAAATTATTCCTCTAAAAATGAAACAAATTTATACTAGAAAGAAGATTTTTAAGTTGCTTTTTGTTTTTCTGAATGCAGTTTTAACCTGTCTAAAAAGTGACATTTAATAACAAATATAATAAAGGAAAATCCTATCAAATTAGAAAAGAAAACTTTAGTGCCCGTACATAAGAGTAAAAAGTGCTGCAAAAGAAGAGGAATTTTCTAAATTTGAAAATACTTTTTTTTCGGTGCATTTTTTTGCCTTCGCAAACGCAAGAACGCCTTAAACATTTAAAGGAACTGATACAAACGCGTTTTATTCAAAATCTCCATTTGAGTTGAAATGTAGATAGCGACTTTCTTCATCAGTACTGTAGTATAATGATAGAATGTCCAACGTCCTTCCGGCAGGACCAAAAAGACTCAGGTGAGTCCGTCCGAAATCGCTAAATGAAAATAACATGGATTGACATAAACAAACAAGTTGTAAATCCAGATGTTCATTACATGAACATTTTGCTTCCTCTATACGATCAGCAAAAAAATTTGCTTCCTCGTGGAGGAAGCACTAACTTATTGTCACGTATTGACATATTTTCCATGTTGTTGTCTTCAAATCTAATTAAAAATTAATTTTAAAAATTTGTTATATTTATTATAATTATAATTAAGTATATTAAGTATATTTAATTTTTAAGTAATTTCTAATACGATCTAATATTTATAAAATCAAAAAAATATTTATAAAATTTGTTTTAATCCTAAATGAACAAAATAAAATTTTTAATAAAAAAATGAATTTTTCATCTTTAATTGTAATTCATTATACAATTTTCAATAGAATATATATTTTACATACATCAATCAATTCGTCTTGATGCAAGGAATAAGATTTTAGATTTATTTTTCAATAAATAATAACATTTTATTGTACAGCAACATGATTCTTAAGAAAAAATGAATTTTTATTAAAAATGCAAATTTTGTGTCTGTAATTGGTTTTAATTTTATAAATTTAAATACAATATATACTTTATATATACCAATCGATCCGTCTTGATGCAAAGAATAAAATTTTAGAAATAAGTGAGTAAGATTTTCTTATACAGCAACATAATTTTGCGGAAAGAACTCATTTTTTGAGAAAAATGCGAATTTTTCAGCTTTAATTGTGATTAACTCTATAAATTCTCATACAATTTATTCTTTTTATATACCAATCGATTCGTCTTGATGCAAAGAATAAGATTTTATTATATATTAACTTCAATAACCAACTTAAAAAAAAATTTTTGAAAAAAAATTTTTTTTAGAAAAAAGTCAAAAAAAAATTTTTTTCTGAGAATTTTTTAAAGTTTATCAATCCAGTTCGAGATATTTTTATGATAAATAGACCTGGTAAATTTTAGCCAAATTCGTTAAAACCTCTTCGAGTTATCGTGTTCACAAAAATCGGGATCCACACACACACACACACACACATACATACATCCGGACAATTGTTCAGGGTCTTATATAACATAGTCCCATATAGAAGAAAATTTGTTAAAAGGATTTTTAAAAATTTTGTAAATTAAACGACTACAAAGCTTCCTCACGAGGAAGCAAAAGTAATATATATCGTTGGAAAGGTGATGAAACAAGCTTTCAGCGCATGTAAATGTCGAGCTTGTAAGTTCAAACCAAAAAGCAGGGTAGCTTAAAGAAGTTGAATTTTCGAAAAATTCATATAATTTTTAGTCACAAAATGATGGAACCCGGTCCTGCCGGCAGGACGCTTTTCGCTTTGTTTAAAAGACTACCCAGCCTAGGCATATAAATTTAGAAACTTGATTTTTACATCATTGGAAAGCTTGTTTCAATACCTTTCCAACGATATATTTGTTTTTGTTTTTATCTGCTCCCATATTAATTTTATAAAGAAAATTTGAAGAGAGTTTTTATCCAATTGGCTGCAATTTTGCTGATTAACATTAAAAATGAAATTTTTTTAAATTAAACAAATAGGTTTCATTCTTTGAACGTTTCTGAAGAAAAAGAGACAAGACCGGCCAAAATATATTGATTTTTGTGGATTTTACATTAAATTTACGAAAAAATGTTATTTTTTACTTTTTAGAAACAGCAAGTTTAAGGGCTTTAAAAAATGGTTTAATATTATTATTTTAAAAAGTCAAATATATGGATTTTTTCGTCTTTTCGTCTACTTTAATCCCAAAGAGTTCCGGAAAAAAAATTGAATTCCCTTTTTTTAAAAGCCTTATTTTCGGAACATCCTTCAGGCAGGACGGGTGCTTGGACGTTCTATCAATAAGGGTCAGGTCAGACCTTCGCATGCAAAACTTAAGCATGCAGGTTGCCATGATAGCGTTCAAGAGTGAGAGAGATAGGAAATTATTCTCACTCTTGAACGCTACTACGGCAACCTGCATGCAAAAGTTTTGCATGCGGATGTCTGAACGCTCTCTAAGGCTGCTTCTACAACAGCTTTTTTTTCATCGAAATCAGTGTAAAAACGTTGCGCGCGCAACGTTTTCACACTATTTTGCATGGTGCATTTTGCTCTTGTCGATAAAAAAAGCTGTTGTAGAAAGCCCCTAATAGTGTTATTTTCAGTAGTGTTCTATGTCGGTTATATTACCGAGAGAATATTACCGAGAATATAACCGACCAGGGAGTATAGACTTAAGGAGAGATCAAATTTTGAGAGATCCAGTTGTACAATTATCAGAAAAAATTAGGTTGGACCAAAATTTGTTGTAAAACAATAATTATTAAACATTTTGTGATTTTTTTAAGGACCAATAACCAATTAAAATTTTCAGCCAATTTTGATAAATAATATTTCATTCTGCTCTTTGAAACATTCTCTACATTTACACACGTTGAATTTTGTTCAAAAGTTATTAAAATATATTCTTTTAATTTATTTGTTTATTAACTCTTGAACAAAATATTTAAACAAAATTTAACAAATGTAATTGTAGAAATTGTTTCAAAGGACAGAGCTATAACTTTTATAAATAATTAAATTCTTGTGAAGAATTTCTTTGTTTTTTTAAAAATTGAATCCTTTGGTGAAGTTTTATAAAAATTCTATTGAAAATAATTAAATTCTTCGAAAGAATGTTATTATTTATGAAAATATAATTCTTGCGAACAATATTATGAATTTTTTTGAAGAATTTGTTTGATTTTTCCAAAAATAATGGGGTTTTTAAAAATAATTTTAATTAAAAAGTTCGACGTTAAATGTGATATTTTATGAAAAATTAAAGTTTATAATTAATAATAAAAAATGTTAACTATTAATAATAATAATAAATAGAACATTATATTTCATTTTCATAATGTTATATTATTTATTACAGTCGGGCCTCCGAACTGCACCCCAGGTGCGAATTTTCGGTTGGCCCATAGTTGGGCCAACTTTTACAAGGTAGGTCCAACTTCTCGTGCCAGAGGTTGGGCCAACCATACAGATGATAATGGTTGGCCGTCTAATGGCGACGATGGTTGGCCCGACAAGTCATAAGGAAGTTGGCCCAACTTAAAATGCATATGTTGTGCCAGCTATACATTTCAATGGTTGGTCCAAAAACTGACGCCAAAGTTGGCACGACTTTAAATGCGTAAGTTTGGCCAACTATAACAGCCAAAGGTAAAAAATTATTAAAAAACTAAATTATTTAAACAATTAACACGTTATTATAAGCAAGAACATCAGATATAACCTTTACCTATTATTATTAAACACAATCTCATACATACATTTTCGAAAATATCTACCGCTTGCTGGGATCGAACCCCTAACCTAACGCGCCGAAGACTTATACACTGACCACTACGCTACGCTCACATGGGAGTCCATACCGTTAAATGTATATTAAAGCTGCAACAGTCGGGCCAACCGCGGCCCAGAGTTATGCCAACCGAGAAAGTTTAAGTCATTTAAACTGTTTTTCACAAAGTTTTGCCAACCGTCGGGCCAACCGTGGCCCAGAGTTTGGCCAACCATAAAGTTTGAGTTATTTAAACTGCGTTTTACAGAGATTTGCCAACCGTCGGGCCAACCGTGGCCCAGAGTTTGGCCAACCGAGAAAGTTTAAGTCATTTAAACTGTTTTTCACAAAGTTTTGCCAACCGTCGGGCCAACCGTGGCCCAGAGTTTGGCCAACCTAAATTTGTAAGTCATATGAGATACGTTCCCCATAGTTGTGTCGACCTTTGTCGCCAAAGTTGGCCCGACGGTTGGTTATACTCTGCATGTAATGGTTGGCTTGCAAAGTCGGGCCAACTGTGGGCACTAGTACTTGCCAAAGTTGGGCAAACTCTGGCATCCAAAACTTCGCTTGCCAAAGTTAGGCCAACCGTGGGCCAACCTTCAAACTCTGGCGGCCAACCTAAATTCGCACCTGGGACGCTTTGAAAGTGAACGCTGTCGCCAAACTGCACGCTGACTTTAGTTTCTAAGTCCTCCACAGTGTACGGTGGCGCTACTAAAGTCAGTGCCGTATATTTGAAAGTTAAAAAATAAAAAACAAAGACGGTATGCTTATATAAATTGTTGAATGTATGTAACTTTTTTTATAATTGTAGATACATATAAATAAGTACATATTTATATAATATGTATACTACAATAAATATTTATTTTTATAGGAATTTATTTATATTTATAATATAAATTAAATGTTATTTATAACTTAAATAGTAATTCATATGAATATTTTGCCTCTTAAAATTAAAAATAAATTTACTGATTTATTTAAATTATTTCACTGTAAAAAAGAGCGTCTTGGTTTAAGACGTTTACGTGGTCACTTCTAAGACGTTTATAAGCGTCTTATTTGCCTTCTAAAATGCATGTATTTGGAGGTTATGTTTTTCATTTAAGACGCTCTAATAAGACGCTTATTTACATAAGACGTTTATAAACGTCTAAACGTCTTATTTTTAGACGCAATTTTTTGCAGTGTTTCTTTTCTATGATTTGGATAAATCAGTGAATTTTTTTTAATTTTATGACGCAACATATTTTGATTAAAAAATGTAAATTTTTTCTACCATTTATCAGTTTGAGAATAGTATATATTTTTATGATTTCAATTAATTTTGAATGTAAAATTATTTAGAAATTGAAATTATTTTTCAGAATTAAAAATTTTAGTAAATTATAAAATAATTTTAAATTGTATACAACGTTTTTCGTGTAAAATTTCTAGTTGTATTTATAAACTGCTCTCTAAATTTGAATTAGTAAAAATATTTACTAATTTGAATTAGTGACTGACTTTTTGCTTTTGAATTAGTAAACTTTCCTAATATATTAGTAGAAATGACTATTAGTAAATCTTACTAATTCAAAAGCAAAAAGTCAGTCACTAATTCAAATTAGTAAACATTTTTACTAATTCAAATTTAGAGAGTGCTTTTATTAATACTTATAATTAAAATAGTAACATCTGCAAATATTGTTTTGTTTACAAAAATTATCTTTCAAAGTTTAATTGAAAGTGCTATCATTCAAATTACTTTCAGTGACAGTTTTAAATTGAATCCGGAATATATGAAGTGATTAATGAAGTTTTAAATTGAAGTAAAAATTGTTTAAATAAAACATCTGTCATCAACGCGAAATATATTTTTTCTATGATCGCAATTAAAATCCCCCTTAATAAATATGTAAGTACGGTCCTAAAAATTAGAAAGTGGGGATGAATTCGTCAGCGTGCAGTTTGAAATCAAGTGGAGGGGTTATTTCTTGGATACCGTGCAGTTCGGCGGCCCGACTGTATTTGAAATTATTTTTAATTTCAAAATACAGCAAAAATAAGGTTAGGAGGGTTAGGACCTAATCAAGCAACTATGTATGCGATCGTTTGCCATCTACAGGATGTACACGTACTACTGATGTACTTCCGACAAAATGCTGCGCCTTTCAGTGAAGTACATGCATATAAGATTGGTCTCCTTAAGTCTATACTCCATGTAACCGACGCTTAAATTCACCGAGAATTTAAGACAATGTAACATAACCTAGCTTTTGTCATTACAGTTTGATAAATGATTAAATGTGATGATCCGGCGACCGCCGTTGTGGTATTTTATTTTGACATTAAATTTATAAGATAAAAAACTTGTGATTTTATGTATTTACTTTTTTTATTTTTACATTCTCATCACATGAGAAAGTATTAGTTTTGGTCGAAAATTGACTTTCGCTAATTTCATGAAATCTTGACGTTTTGGGGTCCCCTGAGTCTGAAAAACATGGTCTAGAAAAAGTGTTTGTATGTCTGACTTCGTGTCTGTCTATAGACACAATGGTGTTCCTACGATAACTCTTAAAAAACTTATTGCATCAACTTGCAACTTTGCATGCACAAAAATAATGTTAAAATACAGATCGAGTTCGTTAGCCAGCCATTTTCGTCGAAAACTACACAAACTACAGTAGTTTCAAATTTTTGAAAACTCAATTTTTCCAAATTGCAGAATTTTAATTTTTATATTACTTTAGATTAGAAAAATACAAACAACGTTTCTTTACAACATTTTTCATCGAAAGAATTTTTTTTTAAGTTTTTGGGCCAGGCCAGCTAAACCGTAAAAAAATTGTATTCATTTTTTTAAATGTTATAACGTTTAATAAAAGCTTGTAGTTTACAATAGAACAAAAGAACACTTTTGATAATTTTTTTTGAAAATATTAAATTTTTAAATTTACAATCATGCAATTGTTTTTATTTAAAAAAGAGAACAATTTTGTGTAATCATTGTATGTTTTATTATTTTATTGTGAACGGCATATTAGTTATTAATTGTTTTATTTTTGTTGTAATATTTTATTAATGCAAAAAATAGCAAAAATTAAAAATTCCCAAATAGGTTAATAGTGTTTTTCTATTCTGTTGTGAACTATATATGTTTATACAATTTTTAACATATTAGAAAATCAATGAAATTTTTTTATCAGATGGGATCAAAGTCGAACCTCTTAAAAGTTAATTGTCAAATGGCGGACAGTTCATCTCAAATTTGACAAATTCGAAACAAAAAATTCTTATTTCTTTTTAAAAAAGAACGTGTCTTGCATAGAAAACAACCACCGTTACTAAATTTTTAATTTTATACTATTTTAGGTTAGAATAAGACAAACAACTTTTCTCTCACATTTTTTCTGAAAAATTTTTTTGTTTTTGGGCCCGACCAACTGTTCTGTGTTAAAAAAAATTTCATTGATTTTCTAAAATCTTAAATTTTTTTTAAAAATCTGTAGTTTATAATAAAACAAAAGAACACTGATTTCACGAAATTGTTCATTCTTTTAAATGAAAATATTTGTATAATTGTAAATTTAAAAATGACACATTTTTAATAACAATTTTGTAAACAATAATTTGAATTATTTGTGTTCAACCCTCCCCCATATTGCAATTTAATTTATAGGAAGTGTATTCATTAGTCTCTACTTGATTCTAATACTTTTAGAATATTATAGCTTCTTCAGCAAATCATGTTTCTGCTAAAACAGTTAGTAATTAAATATAATTTCACAATTGTACTCATCGACACCAAAAATCTCATCAGCAAAAACATGTGATGAGAATGTAATCCTTAAAGTCGTAGTAACTTTAAAAAAAATGTTTTATGAAACATATAATTGGAAAGAGGAAGAAGAACGCAAATAATGAAAAACAGTCCCAGACTATCGCGAATATCGACAATCGATATTCGATATCAAGGTATCACTATTTAATGTGTTTTTATTAAGATTATTATTATTATTTGTAATAAAAATGTTTAATATTACGATATATTATTTAACTTATTACAAAATTAGTATTTTATCGGCCTTTCAGAAGATATAAAGTTTTTAAGTAAAATTTTATTGTTAAATTTATCAAAAATATTCGGATTCGTCTTAAACTTAATAAAAATAATTCATACACATTTAATAATTAGTGCATATTCATTTTTGAATTTACGGATGCGTCTTGTTTATCGCGCAATTGGACAACAAATTTTGTGTGCAACTCGGGCGGAAATGTCAATTCTGACCTCGTACGATTGCCGCCCTCACTTCGCTCGTGCGTCAATTTTCGAACTCGGTCAGGAATTGACAACTTTCCGCCCTTGCCACACAATATATTGGTGTTCTACACTGCATATGGCTGAAACAGCAATACTGTATGGCAGTATCATATCTACCAATATAATATGTCAGAATTGGCTATATTTATGGCAGTACCATAAATATATTTTTTTCAGTGTATATTGTGCATCTAGGGAGAAAAACGGGTGATTTTCACGAGTTGCACATACTATTTTTTCTAACACACGTATACCGAAAGTACAAATATTTAATGAAACATTAAATACATTTACGCAACAGTTGAATACAACTAAAAAAGTTAGTTACGCAACTTACGTATGTAACTTACCTAACATCAGATACGTAAGTTACGTTACTAACATTAGATGCGAAAGTTACGTAACTAACATCAGATGCGTAAGTTACGCATCTAATGTTAGTAACGTAACTTACATAACTAACATCAGATACCTAAGTTACGCCAGTCGTTTAAGTTACGTAACTGATTTCTTCCGCTTGACAGGTAGGAAATGGTGTACTTCCGGTGCGTGTGTAAGAAAAATAATTTTTTTAGACGAAAGTAATCATTCTAAATGTACTAAAATATATGTATTTATATTAATAAAAATAATAAATGTACATTATTTAAATAAATAAACTTATATTACAGTAATTTCTTTGGGAATATTATCCCAACTTAAATTCTCGAGAATTTAAGAAGACTAATTCTATCAACTGTGAATGAACAGCGTTTTCCATTTTCCTAATGCGCAGTGCTAGTGTTTTCTTCGGTATTTTTCACTTGCTAGGCGGGTTCCGAAATCTGCTCCCTTTAAGGTGCTCGTATACCTCCACGTTTTTGAGTATATTTAGAATTTCTCTAATTTTGTTTTACTATTCCAATAGACAAATTCCACAATTTCCAAATTTTTGGATATTCTCTATGAGCATAGCCAAAAAAAATTAGAGAAACCTATGGACAAGGTATACAAGCACCTTAATAATGTATTTAGTTCGGTCTACTTATACACTACCGTCCGAAATTGTGCGAACGCTTGCACCGCGAGTCATTGAAAAACATACTTGCATTAAAATAGACGTCACTCGGAGAGAAATAAACGAAAACGGTTTTTCTTTTTAGCGTTGGAAAGCTTATTATATTTCGAAAAAAATAATGTCTACTTAAATCAAATCACTTAAATAGATTTTAGTATATCATCTTACAAGTTTAAAAAATAATTGTCATTTTTTCCTCATTTCTTCCCTTGACTTTAACCTCTTGCATGATCCAGGAAAATTTACAGAAAATTTTGTCATTTCACATGATTATTCCTTGGAATCTAAGCTTTCAATTGATTCCAAAAACAATAAAAACCGTTAACGGGTTTCCTAGAAAATAAAAGAATTGTGTGAGCGTGCACAGAAAAAAATTCGACCGTCAATCGCATGTTTTTCCCGTCTCGCTGGCTCTTTTGTTCGTGCGCCAGGGCCGAAACAGAAAATTTCGATTGGGCACATTCCCGGGCACCATTACTTTCATTATTATGCTTTTTCTTGTAAAATTAAACATTTGCATAACACTAAAGTTAACCTAATGTATTTTTTAAAAAGAAATTTACATTTTAGTATATTAATTGTACAAAAAATTACTTTGAATAAGTAAAATTCAATTTCCGAAAAAATTGTGCAAGTTTTTTAAATAAAATTTTTTAATTCCACAAATATCGTTTTTGTTACATTTATTTAATTTTAATAACAGACTAATTAACTTAGTACAAAATTATAATATCTTTGGTGTTATGCAAATGTTTAATTTTCCAAGAAATGACAAAATTTTCTGTAAATTTTCCTGGACCATACAAGAGGTTAAAGTCAAGGTAAGAAATGAGGAAAAAATGACAATTATTTTTTAAACTTTGTAAGATAATATACTGAAACCTATTTAAGCGATTTGATTTAAATAGACATTATTTTTTTCGAAATATAATAAGCTTTCCAACGCTAAAAAGAAAATCGTTTTCGTTTATTTCTCTCCGAGTTACATCTATTTTAATGCAAGTATGTTTTTCAATGACTCGCGGTGTAAGCGTTCGCACAATTTCGGACGGTAGTGTACTACTTCGTGAATTTAATACAATCTTGGAGTAACTAAGTGCAATTAAATATTCCGAATATTGCAAGTAAATATTTAATAAATTTTTAGGAAAGTGCGATGCTGTGGGGGTTGCTAAGAGTAAAATTGTAAACATTCAGTTAAATTTAAAATTATCCTTCTGTTGTTTTATTAGTACAGTAAATCTGTTTTAAAAAGTTATTTTGTTTTAAAAAATACCTTGAAGTAATGAGTTTATAAATCATTAGTGGCACGAAAATAATACATACGTTGTTAATAATATATTAATATTATTAAAAAGATACCACTTGCAATTAGAATCTTTTATTGTTAAAACTTTGCTTCGATCCGGTAATATGTGAGTATTTTACTCTTCGAATTTTTATCTTCCCCTTAAAAAAAGTATTGAATAATACGAGATTCCGTATTGGCATTGGTATTGTCAAATTTAGTAGCGCACACTGACAGAATTGTAGAAGAAGTTAGCAAAATGATGTGATTCTCCTTGCTGGAAGTAAAGGGATAGAAATCCTATCTCATTGAATATTTTTTTATCTCTAAGATATAAAGAGATAAAGTTTCTCTATCTTAGTCTATCCCCACTCTATCACTTCAATCACTTTTCGTCTCTCCTTCTGTATAAATCTTTTTTAATAACGTTAATTTCATTTCTTTTAATGCTTTCCATATCCACATCTCTCCTTCTATCTCTAATTTCATCTAAGAATATATTTATCTCTTTTAATAATCTTGTTTCTATCCCAGGCTATCCTTTTTTTATTCCCCTCAATCTCTTTTTATTCAATCTCTTTTAATAACCCTTACTTATTTCATCCCTCTACTATTTACTTCATTCTCTTTCCATCCTCTTTTGAATTTTAGTATTTACTTTTTTACCTTAGGCCAAAAAAAGTGAAAAAAACTTGAAAAATTTTTGTCTCCAATTTTCAAGATATCTGTGATTTGTAGTAGATATATGAGTACACTTTTTGCCCCAAAAATATTTTTAAAAAAAATTATTTTTGAAGTAATCAGGTGTTAAAGTTTTGGGTCATTTAATTTTCATTTTATTATAACTTTGAAACAAATAAAGATAATTAAGTGAATTTTTTTTAATTAAAGCTTAAAGTCTATACTTTAAGGATTAAATAAAGCGATTGCTAAAAAATGAAAATTTATAATTGTTTTTAACAATTCTTTTAAACAATTGCAAATTGAAGAATGTTCTCAATGTTTTTAAAAGATTAAGTTACGATGTATTGATGCGCAAAACTCCTAGCATTAAAATAAAAAAAAGAAAAATCAGTAACTCGAAATTAAAACTTTAAAAAGGAGATCAACTAAGAGATAAAGAGTGATAGAGTAAGAGATAAAAAGAGATCAATGCAATCCCAAAATTTAAAAAGTAGTTCAAGAAAAATATATTCCAAGCTAGCCTGGCTATGTGACATGTGAATTCGACTTGGGTCCCGAAGGTTTAGGGTTCGCGCCTTCCCGCGTGCAAAATTTTTCAAATTTGGTTTTAAGTGTTATGTGTACAATGTTGGTTAATCTTTTTCATCAATTTCGTCTTTCAAGTGTTTAAAAAAATAGTCTCAATCTATATTGGAAATACGTTCATGACAATCCTTATCTTAATTAACGCGATTCCTTTAGATATATTATTATTATAATAGATTATAAATTAATAAATATGTGCTTTTTAAGGAGATTTATTTATATTTCATTTGATAAAAAATTATTTAGATAAATATAATTGTTAAATAAATTTAATTGAATTAATTTTTAAATGATTAAGTTTTATATATTTAATTTATGTAAATAATATTAATATTTAAAATTGTTAAAATTAATGTTAGAAAATGTTATGAAAAATTAAATTCGATATAAAAATTTTATACACATTCTAATAACCAATAAAATAATTAATTTTACTTATGTCTTTTATTGCAAATAATAAATCGTATATTTATCTGCTTCATCTGAGAAGTGTGTAATATCTATCAATTTAAAAAGATTAATTCTCAAAGAAATTTTTAAGGAAATAAACTAATAGAGAAAAGAAGGTCAGAAGAAATTGACAACATTAATAATAAATAGAGGTGTTTAGTTATTAAAATATAATACAATATAATATAATCATAATAGTCTTAGCTTCTATTTAAGTCTTTGAAATTTGAAATCTAAAAAAATAATATTTATTTACATATCAGTCGACGCAGAATTTAATGGAGGTATATTTTATTTTTAAATTTATTTATTGTTAATTTTTTTACTGTCATATAATTTTTTGTTATAAATGAAATTATATTTATGTTATAAAAAGTTTAATAATAAATAATATACAAATAATTAATATATTAATAAGGGTGTAAAAGTGATTTTACTATTATCTCATGGAAACGCAGCTTTTGAAGTGGTTTTTCAATAAACAAAGAATGTCTGGCACATAATCAATTGGAAAAAAGCAGTATTTTAATTTAACCTTCGCGCTACCAATAATTTTTGTATACGCAGACTACCGGACGGCCACCCGGGGTGGCCAAACGCTTTTTTACTATTATTTTCCCAAAACGATTAAAATTCATCAAACGTTTTGAATATAATTATGTGTTAATACAAATACTGTATCTTAATAATGTTTTATGATATTTATGACATAAAACATTTATGTTTTATTATTAAAAAATTATTTAAAAAAATTATTGTTGTTATTTACCAACTTTTCCAGAATACACCTAGAAAGTTGCGGTTTTTTTACTAATTTTGCAATTAACTAAATCTTTTATGATTACAGATAAAGAATAAAAGTTGAATAAAAATTTAACTATTGTTGTTATTTACCAACTTTTTCCAGAATACACCTAGAAAGTTGCAGTTTTTGCCAAATTTTGCAATAAACTAAAACAAAAATAATTAGTGATAAAGAATAAAAATTTAACTATTGCTTAAAAAATTTTTAAACAAACTATTGTTGTTATTTACCACCTTTTTATAGAATGAACCTACAAAACTGCAAGTTTCTAGGTGCATTCTATAAAAAGGTGGTAAATAACAACAATAGTTTGTTTAAAAATTTTTTAAGCAATAGTTAAATTTTTATTTTTTATCTGTAATCATAAAAGATTTAGTAAATTGCAAAATTAGGAAAAAACTGCAACTTTCTAGGTGTATTCTGGAAAAAGTTGGTAAAATCAACAATAGTTTGTTTAAAAATTGTCTAAACAATAGTTAAATTTTTATTCTTTATCAGTAATTATATAAGATTTAGTTAATTGCAAAATTATGAAAAAACTGCAATTTTCTAGGTGCATTCTGCGAAAAGTTGGTAAATAACATCAATAATTTGTTTAAAAAATGTTTAAACAATAGGTAAATTTTTATTCAGTTTCTATTCTTTATCTGTAATCATATAAGATTTAGTAAATTGCAAAATTAGGAAAAAACTGCAACTTTCTATGTGCATTCTAGAGAATGTTGGTAAATAACAACAATAATTTGTTTAAACAAATAAAAAATATATTATAACATTATAATATATCTTATTTATTGATATAAAACAATTTTATTGTAAAAGTTTAACGATTTAATTTTTTTGCAACATACAAAAACAAACACCCGGTCAATTTTCAGTATTCTCGTACACTTTTTTAATTGTTATAAATAAACAAGAAGTGTAAAAAAAATTTTATTTTTGTTTGTTTCGAAAGTAGATAAAATTTTGTTCTGTAAGTTAAAATGGCGATTCGATTGATACAAAATTCGACGATCTTAGTACTTGCAGGACACTCTGGATTAATTATAAAATAAATATATGTATTTTATAAGTAAAATAAAACTTATTTTTGAATAAATACCAAAAACCATTTCTAAATTTTAGTTTCGTTTTAGTTCCTGACTTTCAGTTTCCGTCATTCAACTGATTCAACTGATTTTCAGTTTAATTCCACTGATTCAAATCGCGAGAATAAAGTCACTGATTCTTAGTCAAATTTCACTAATATTAAGTAGGAATTGCACTGATTCTGATTAGGAGAGTAAATTTAATTAAAATTAAAAAAACCGGACAAGTGCGAGTAGAACTCGTACTAACACCGAGGGTTTCGTACCCTCTTTTAAAACTTCTACTTTTTTGCTAAAATAATGAATGAATAATTTATCAAGAAAAATATAACTATTTCTAGGGGAGAGGGCCCCAAGGTGGTCAGGGCCCTAAGGTGGTCACCCTAAGAAAATTTTTGTATATTAGTTAGTATCTTTAAATGTTTTCTGTTATTGTTATTATTTGAGAAGACAAAGATTTTAGTAAAGTTTTGATGTAAATAGTCGTATGAGTCTCTTTGTAACATGAACGTTGTAAAATTTCTGTTTTTAAATGATCGAGAATTTTTTTCTCAGGCTTAATTTGAAATGGTTAATTTCGATGATTAACGGACTTCGATCGGACAAGGCTTAAAAATTGTTAATTTAGTGCAAGATTCTTACAAAAAATTTGAAAAAAATTGATTGATACATACACTAGAACCCCGATCGGTGCGCCCCCGATCGCTGCGTTCTTGTTTACAAAGTTCGTTGGAGAAGCAGGCAGAGGGGTAAAGGGGATCTGTCGTGCAGCGCCACAACCGTACTTACAAACTTTTAATAAAGGTGTTACGGGCCCTTTGTATTTTCTGTACAAAATGAGTGAGAAAAGAAAAAAAAACAACTACTTAACGTATGAGGAAAAGTGTGAAGTGTTTGAAAAGGTAAAAAATGGCGAAAGTAAAGAAAATATTATGAGAAATTACAATATCACTAGATCAACATGCAATCGTCTGCTTTCAAACATTTGTTTAAATTCAACATTTCCAAATGTTACCGAAATTAATACAAACCAATTAAAGAGCAAAACTACAAAAGTAAGTAGTAATGAAGAATTAGATAAAGCAGTATTTCTATGGTTCCAACAAATCCGTGATAGAGGGGATTCAATTTCAGGACCCATTCTAAAAGAAAAAGCTATTCTTTTGAGCAAAGAACTTGATCCCAATTCTACCTTCAAAGTAAGTATTCTCACATTTTAATCCGAAAAATCATTACATAGTTTTCATCTTGAAATTATGGTTGAATTTTAGTTTCACTATTTTGTCATGCTGTCACGTAATTGAGGTTATGTTAGCAATATAATTCTTGTTTGTTAGTACTACATATTTTTATATCTCCGACTGTTTTGAGAAAAAAATAAAATACAAATTAATTATAAAATACACTTGAAGAAAAAATAATTAAATATTAAATAAAACAAATATGAACAATAAATTAAATAATTTAAGAAAATAATATTTTCCAGGCAAGTGAGGGTTGGATTCACCGTTTTAAAAAGCGATACGGAATAAAATATTGTGAAATGAAGGGCGAAAAACTATCAAATAATCCTGAAAATGCGAATGAATTCGCATTATATCTTCAAGAAAAAATTGATAGAGAAAAATTGTCTTTAGATAATATATATAATGCAGATGAAACAGGAATGTTTTGGCGATCTTTGCCGTCTAAAACTTTGGCCTTTAATACCGAAACTGAAGTTTCAGGACGAAAGGAACACAAAGAACGTGTCACTGCTCTCTTTTGTTCCAACGCCAGCGGTAATCACCAAATTTCCTTACTAGTTATCGGAAAATCTCGCACACCAAGATGTTTAAAGAGTTTGATTTATCCAAAAATGACAAATAGTCGACTAAAAAATCTTGATAGTCTCGGGGTGATATACACTCATCAAAACAATTCCTGGATGAACAAGGAAATATTTATGTTGTGGTAAGAATGTAATTACTTGGCTAATTTCTAAATTTATTTGAAAAATTTCTAAATTACATTTATATTTTTTTAGGTACAAAGAAATATTTATACCCAATGTTTTAAATCACCAAAAAGAGACAGGTGTGACGGGAATCGTTACATTGTTATTAGACAATGCTCCAGCGCATCCAAGTTTGAGTGAATTAAATGCCGTAAATGAGAACTTTAAGGTCCAATATTTACCACCTAACGTCACTGCGATAATCCAACCCATGGATCAGGGTGTAATATCACTGACAAAAAAAATTATAAAAAAAATCTATTAAAACGGGCGTTATTTCTTTCATCAAGTACTGATAGGTATTTAAAAAATTTTAACCTCAACGAGTGTTTTACTCTCCTTAGTAAAGCATGGGAAAGCTTAAATAAAAATACTCTTCACAAAGTATGAAGAGCAATTTTAGGTGATGAGCTTATAAATTATCAACCCGATTCTGACATTGAAGCCTTCAATAATAATGAAGAGGTAGAGACTTCAACAAATTCTACCGAAGAGTCGTCGAATTTCCTCGAACAATTTGGTGATAAAATTGTAAATTTTTTCCAAAATGAGTCAAATTTCTCAGTAATAGAGTCCAGAAAACATCTTTTGACTTGGTTAAATAATGAAGAAAAAAATGATTCTGGATGGGAACTGATGTCGGACGAAAATATTATAAGTTTTGTCACCGCTGGAAAAGTAGTCCCAACATCTGTTAACGAAATAGAAGAGGCGAATGAAAGCACTGTCAATTTGGAGAAAGAAAATATTTTACCATCACAAGTTCTTGAAAGTCTTAGGATTGTGGAAACGTATATGAACATGGAAAATTCCTCACAAGAACACCACTCTTCCATCTCACAAATAAAAAATATTGTAATTGAAAAAATTAGTGAATCTACGTCAAAAACCATTCTTTACCATTCCTTTTGACTGGTCGTTTGTTTAGCGACTTGCATCCAATACCAACGGATCTATCTTTGGTTCACCCCTAGAGTTTGCCATAACTGTTGACAGAGAGGACATCGTCTTCGTGTTCGCTGTATGACCTTGAGGATCTTCTGTAATAATTGTGGGCGTTTGGGAGTGAGCATGACCTGTTGTCTTTCTTGTCGCAGAGCATATGAACGAGAGCAGTTAGGTCGTGATCTTTCTTGGAGCCTCCTCGTAACCAGTTGTCAGGACGCTCGGATGTTTGCCTTCAACCTGCAAGTTGTAGTGTGCGCTTTTCAACCCCTAGTGACCTGTTACTAGCCATGGTACCAGTATTACGAGTACTTTGATTGAGCAGATTATGAGTTTGGAGAGATTTATTAGTGACCTACGACCGGAGATGGCAAGAGAAATCAAAATGCTATTTTGGCGAGACTAAAAACGCTAGAGTGTGTGTGTTACTTTAAGTGATCGGCAATATTCTTATGTAATATTGGCCTAGGGAAGGGATTTGTAACGAAGTAAATCGTTACTTATAATTTTAGAGACCGCGAATTTATTTCCTCAGCAAGCTATAGTGGGAGAGATTTCTGTCTCCGTCGTTTGCTTAGCTGTCGCCATTTTTCATTTTCGCTATAGTTTGTGTCCGAGCCTAGTGTCCATCGTTCGTTGAGTTCCACAGAGAATGATATTGCGCATGACTGATTTGACGTATTAAGTCACGTGTTGAGTAGCGACCTATTCCCTCTTTTTTTATAGGTATCTCTTTAATCGAATAAGGAAGGATGTATTGGAAAAATCAAGGAGTTGAATAAGGAGGAACTTTCCCCAATAATTCGATGCAGGCTTCCAGAAAGACGTTGTAACCATTTTTCATTATTCGCTAATCGTTCCCTTACTACGGTCGAGTTTAAAAGTCAGCAAGGAAGAATCAAATTATTAATTTATAATTTAAATTTACGTTTATCTTTCTTATTTGTTAAAACAAAATTTATTTTATTGGAAATTGTTATTTGAAATAAGTTTGAAGTTGAGATTTTATTTGTGAACTAAAGTGTTTGTTTCGGGTTAACGATGCAATAGTTTATTAATCAAATTTAAAGTAAACTATAAATTTTCTACTTATAATATATTTCATTCATTTGAAATGATAGCCATAATAATAACTTATGTTATCAGACATATGTATGTATGTAAGAGGCATACAGTGAGCTATAGCAATGTTAGGAAGGAACGACATTTCTGCTACGCTGTAAATTTCAATCATCATATTCATCAGGTTCTAATGATATTTGCAGCCTACTAGCTCAGGGTAAATGGATACCACTGTTGGTTCTGGACTTATTAGTATCATCTCAGAATCTGTTTTCGCTAAAACAACAGATCTTTCGTTTCCCATAATCTCCGAGTGATTAAGACCTAGATATATAAAAGTACCTAGATCAATAAAAGTATATTTACAGAACCCCACTCATCCAGCATACTACGTCATTCTCAGACGAGTTTCGATCAAGAGATTATTCAGGTACCCTAGGGCCGCCTGACTATTCAAACAAATACAAATTAGAGGTGTGCATTTAATCGGATCAAACCGAACATTAATGGACTCTGAGAATGAAAATTCGATTCGAACTAGTACAATTCGAAAGTCGAAAATTCAAATTTCGAATTGTCCGATTTGAATCAAAAATAGACCTTATCAAGTTGTGCAACTCTTGATTTGAATCTTGCACACCTCTTATACTAATCCTTTTGTTCTTCATGATTCTTCAAGTTAATGTCTTGTGACGTTCAAAAGAACATCAACCGCAAGATAAAGGACGGGTTGGAAAACCTACAGGCCATTACCGGGGAAGCCAAGAAAGAAAAGGAATCTATTCGCTCTTGGTACAACATTTGCATGGTATAGAAATCGAGAATATGAGTTTCTTTCCCATTTTAAACAATCCGAATTTTCAGTTTTTTGTATTGATATTCCCAATTTAATGGAAACAATGGGACTTGAAAATTATAATGCGAATTATTTTCCATTATTTATTCTGCTAAGCAATGGAAACAAAGTTGCTTCAGTACTGCTCTTTCTGTAATTCAAAGGAGGCATGGAAATTTTGCTTCAGTCTATACGATATGAGAAACATCGATGGCCAAATTGTAGTGACCTAAAAGTAATAGGACTGCTTCTGGGTCAGCAATCCGGTATTCCGGATTGTATTTGTATTTGTAAAATACAAATTACAATTTCTTTTTAGTAATTTGTTCATTGACAACAAATATTGGACCAATATTAATAATCAATTAATTTCCAGCGCTTTAAAATTAAATTAATAAATGATTATTTGTTGGTTACCAATATTGAACCAACGTTTGAAATTAATATTTTATTAATACAACACATGGCAAAAATTGTTCAAAAAAATAAATGTTAAAATAAATGAAAAATAAAGTGATTTTGATTATTTAAATATTTTATTTTATATGATTATATATATAATATATTATATATATATATATATATAATATATTATATATGTTTTTCATATTATTTATTATCTAGTTTCGCTAAACAGAATATATATAGTTGAACAACGTAAAGTAGTTAATGCAGTGAAGCTATACAGATCCTAGAACGTTTATGAATATAAATCAGTTAATGAAGTGAAACTGTAAAGTAGCTAGACCATTTCGATATAGATTTACGTGAATAGTTTCACGAGTTGTTTACAATATAGTTTGTGCAACCCCTGCTGGAAAAGAGCTACTTTCCTTTGACAAAAATGCAGCAGAAAGTGGTCAATTTCTGCACATTTAAAAGTGTGCAGGAAAGTGTACTTTCCCGCACACTTTTGATAAAGTGTGCAGGAAAGTATACTTTCCTGCACACTTTTTTGTAAACAGTATAATATACACTATAATCAACATAAAACTATATTTATTGATTAGAAATGTATAAAAATAACTTTTTTCGGTAAACAGGTGTTGCACAAAGTACTGTGTGCAACACGTACGAAAGAAGATTTTCCGACTTCGTGCAAATTGCTGCCCTCGCTTCGCTCGGAGCAGCAAACTTTGCACTCGTCGGAAAACAGCTTCTTTCTGTACTTGATGCACAATATACTATTTTATCTTGCATGTAGTTCAACAAGAAATTTTTCTACACGAGATAGGCATCAAGCAATTTATCTTGATACTTTTACTTACTCATTTCGCTTAGAATATATAGCATAACAATTTATAACATTTGGAAAGTAAGTAATAAAGTAATAATCTTACCTGTAATTGTATGTCCAGTATTAGTAACGAATTTTGACGTGCACTATGATTAAAATTCATGCAAAAAGCACATGCAAGTAGTTGAAAATAGCTAGTAAAGAAAAAAATGAGTTTATTAAAATTTGCAGTTACGTAACTAAACACTACTTTATAATCTATTACACTGATAGAAATGATTTCGGTACGTTAAGAATTTGGTTATGTTTAAGAATTTCTGTCAAGTTTTAAAAACCAAATGTTGATTTTACCTCAATAGTTAAGTTTAATGAGAAATTTGAACATGATGAACACTTAATCTATAATTTGTAATAGATTTCCGTAATCCAAATATCTGTATGTTAGAATCACACGCACTTCTTTTGTGAGCAAACGAAACTAATGTGAAATATGGTAAAGGCCAGGTTCCTCCAAAACAAGTGTTTTTTTAAACCAATTTTATTATATTATGAAAAAATACTTATTAACCACAGTTTTTATAGTTTAAAATGCATATATGCATAGTAATTAAAAAAAAGTTTTTTATTAAGTAGATCACATAAGAGAATGAAATGAGAAAATACATAAAAATGTCACTTTAATAGAACTAAAAATTTTTTTTTTGAAAATTCGAAAAATTTTCATTTTGAAATTTTCAAAAAAAAAAGATTTTTGGAATTTTTTGAAAAAAAAAATTTGAAAATTTTTTTTGGAATCACTTTAATTGTCTTTTCAACATATCCAAAGCTGATTAAAATACATACAGTACTTTTTGTCGAAAATGCGTTTTTCGATTTTTTCCCCTCCATAAGTTCCAAAAAACTCAAAATTTTGAGTTAAAAATTTGAAAAAGTTATTTTTAAGTGGGTAGGAATGAATGGGAAAAATATATTAGGGTCATTTTTTCCATACTTATTTAGCTATACCCTATCACATTAATATGGCCCATATGTATATATGTGCATTACCGTACGTGACAAATAGTATGACCATGGTTTTTGACATTTTACTCAAAAACCATATTTTTAAAAAATTTGAAAAAAATATATGTTAAAGGGGACATTATAAGGTACTTTTTACAACAAAAGAGAAAGTGGTCAGTTTAAAAAATAACCCTAAAAAAAATTTTGAAAATTTCAAAATTTTTTTTTGAAAATTTTTTTTTCAAAAAAATTTTTGATTTTTTTTTCTAAAATCGCCTTATCTATATTTACAACCTCTTAAAATTTCATTAAAATCGGTTCAGTAGTTTTCGAGAAAAATAAGTTTTTTGATTTTGCTTTCCCCCTCCATAACTCCCCCAAAAAAGCGAATTTTGAGTTCAAAATTGCAGAATGTTATAGTCATATGGATAGTAACATATGGGCCAAATTTGAGAAAAATAGAAGCGGGGGCACTTTTTGCATACTTAACCCCCTAAGCCCTTAAGTGTTTAAATATAACAAAAAATTTAATTTGTATGATCACTGAATATCTAATTAATATACTTTTTATTCTTCTACTAGTTAGGCATTTAATTTCTATTAGAAGAATTGATTAATTTAATTTATTAAAAATTAAGATATAAAAACTGTTAAATACAATTAAAGCTTAAATAAAATTTAAATTAAAAACTTTTGTAGGGATTTCTAAAAATTAGATTGTTAAACATGTTTTTTTGGAATAAAATAATTATAAGTAACCTGAAAATAATATAAAATATTATGAATTTAAATGCTAAAGAATTCATTTGTTTCACAATGCCGAGGTTATACATGGTGCTAATGAAATTTGATTGATAACAAAATTTAATGCAAAAGAAAAAATCATTTTTAATTGCCTTATCGGAAATGCCTTCGAATTCCTCCTCAAGGAAATTGTTGGCTGTGATTCAAGCTTTCATTTGATACTAGAAACAAAATTCTAGCACCTCCTATTTTTCTGTTAATCATAATCAAATATATACAAAAACATGCTTTTTTCACTTTTTAACACTAATTTTCTCAAAAACTCGACGTGTTAGAGCATTTTTCAGATTCTTAATCAGCGTGAAAAAATCTATCGAAAGTGACCAGAATTATAGAAGGGACAAAATTAGTGTCGGACAGCGTTATTATTTAATAACTTTTTTGTTTATAAAAATTTTATGTAAACATAATATTAACAATTTTTCGTTTTTTATGCTGAATTTTTGTCAAAAAGAATCAAGTGATTTGGTTAAAATGGAAAGGAGATATAACGATTTCAAAATTTTACAAAAATTTTGACATCTCAAAAACTACTGAATATTTTGACATAATATTTAGTGGAAACATTTCTTTTTATGTGTAGATTAAAATTCCTGAATTTTATTGCAATTGGTTTACTTACTCCGCAAAGACTAAAATCTCCCATGGAATCGCACACATTTAATAGTTTATAACTTTTTAAATAACAATGAATATTTTTGGTTCTAGTTCCGGCCACAGAGAGGCATTTGAAGAGTAAAATGCCGTTTCGTTTATGTTGATAAGTGCAATAGTTTCTGAATAAGAGTTTTTATTCTTGAAAAATCGGCCGGATTTTCGCTTGGTGCGCTCCGCATTCCCCTCTTGTATACCTACTTCTCAGTCGTGCGGACCTTCGAGACTAATTCTATCTTATTTCTAACAGTATTTTCTAGCAATTTACGGAGGAAAAAAAATTTCAATTTTTTGAAAATTGTTTTGAGGAATCTGGCCTCAAGAGGTTAGTGCGCTTTAGAAATTTGCGTCTAGTTCTAATGGTATGGTTAAAATACCGTAACTGTTGGGCTGTTTCTATTCCAGCAATACTATATGGGTAATATAACCTAAATTATGCCTGTACCTTCTATTTTTTTTCTTTCAGTGCAGCGCTTAAATTATAGGTTTATGAAAAAAATTGACTGTAGAAATGAAAAATGTAAATACTCTAAGATGTGAAAAATCTGTGTGTGAAAAGGTATTGTAAAATTTTTTCTAAGAAATAAAACTGTAACAGACATTAGTGTGCATATCATAAGGTCTGAAATACTTCACTTTGTTTTGATAACCAAGAGTTTTAATGTATTATGCATTAAAAACATTTAAGATGTAAAGCAAATTTATCAATATTTCTAGTCAAAGTGTTTACACAATAAATCACAGTAATCCAACAACTCCGCCACCCTTTTTTTATTGAATAAACACTTTAACTTTGAGGATTGATAAATTTGTTTGACCCACTGATTCAGATGTTAAATCTTATTTTCCATTAATTAATTCTTCAATTTCCAGATTAAAAGAGAATTGCACTCAAAGTGAGCGAAGAATATTAGTAAAAAAAGATTAAATTAATATAAAAATATGAAACCTTTCATCACTACAGCATTTAATTTTTTTTATTTATTTCTCGGAAACTTATGCAGATCCCATTTTGAAACTCACGCAGTACTTAGAATTAAGTATGTACCAGCACCATAAAAAATTAACCAAAAAAGTAGTTTTTTCAAAAATAAAAAATACAAATTATTTAAATATTCCCAGAATTTTTCACGAAACAATTGTCAACTCATTAGTAACATCCTTCACTAAACGTGAAGCAGAAACTTAAATATCGACCAAGTTTTAAATTCTAGAAGAATTAACGATATCTAAACCATGAAAGAGTATAAGGAGACATATCTTCAATAGGAAAATTGCCTGATATTGACTGTACTTATCTGCAGTAAAATCGGCAGGCACGCGAAAAGACTAACAACCTCCTGAATTCCACAATAATAAAAAAAAGGGATATAAATTATACATATCAGCCTCTTTGGTTAATCGCAAGTTTGTTGCCCATGATGTTGACACACACTTGTCTCCACACACTATCGTTTGCAGAATCTCATAGGATATTTTTGATCTTATTATTTCTATTCGCAGAAGAACAATAAACTCTGGGGAGGTATCAGATATAGTAGACTTTGTTTTCTACGGTATTAAAATACATCCATCAATAACAATATCAGAGGTGGTCTTTAGACTTACCCTTATTGTAACCCCTCCCAAGAGATGATACAAATGTCAAAGATTCAGACATCTAAAGCACCAATGCAGATCCACATATTTCACCTGCGAATACTGTTCAGATCCTCATGAGAAGAGAGATTGTAATGATCCAAACAAGCATTCTCTTTGTTCCAACTGTTCTGGAACACATATGGCTTCAGCCAGAGAATGTCCCTTCTATAAATACGAATTTGCCATTATGAAATGCAGACTTATAAGCTACGTGGGCTATGAGGAAGCTGAGAATCTTCTTTTAAGAAGCGGCGTTGCTCGTCCGGGATATGAGGTGGTTTAGGAGGGTGATGCCATTCATATCACTCATAATATTGCCCCTCTTACTTCAGGGGAAACTGCCTCCAGTCCAACCGATCTAAACAAACGGACGACTATCGAATCTGAGTCTCTGCACCACGGAAAGGAAACTGTTTCTTCTCATTCTTCAAACAGCACCTCACTAACTCAGGAGGACGAAATACACCTTAGTAATATGTCGGTTGAAGACGCCGAAACCGGAACAACTTAATTAATTATTAACAAAATTCTATATATACGTAATAATTGAATCTTAACTAAATTTGAGCTTGATTTTAACTTTAAATTTAATTCTAACCTTAAAATAATTTTGAGTTTGTTTTAATTCTGACTTTAATTTTGACTTACTTCGGCTTTTATATTAACTTTTTGACGATAACTTGATGTTAATTTGCCGACAATTTATTTTTCTCTTTTATTATTGTTGACTCTATTTTACTGGCATTTAATCCATGATGGTTTCCCCTCGCAAGTCGCTTACATTTATCCTGTGGAACGCAAGAAGCGTAGTTTCAAAGAGAGCTGAACTAAATATTCTATTGTGGACCCATAACCCGAATGTTATTGCCATTACGGAAACATGACTATCGGATAAAATAATTTTAGAAATACCAAATTACATAACAATTAGACGAGACCGCCCAAACGGCAGGGGCGGGGAGTACTAATTTTAATTCGAAGAGAAATTGTATTTTTATTGACTGCATACTTTACGTATCGGTCGCGCGACCTTCAAATTGATATTGTATACATAACAATAGACACCTTATTTGACAAATCTCAAATAACATGCCTATATGCTCCCCCGGGAGGAGATATTCCCCCAGAGACATGGTCGGATATTTGTGACTCATTGCCAACCAACACCAACCATATATTTTGCGGAGAGTTTAACGCTCGCAACTCGTGCTGGGGCGATGGATGCATCAGCCTTAGGGGATCTTCTCTGGAAACTTTTACACTGAGAGAGGACCTTTATTTGACGCATGTCATCCATCCCACCAAACACGCGGATGCGAACGTCCCGGGCAGTAACCTTGATCTCATTTTCTGCTCTGCAGCTATCCTGCAAGCCTTAAATATTATGGTAAGCGAAGAATCTTTTTCGTCCGACCACTTTCCTGTTGTTCTTAACGCAGACATTGTACCAAGCTATTCTTTGCATTCCTCGAATTCAAGAGAGTTTATTGGAATCCGGTGCGTTTATCCCTGCTAACGGGACGCGCAAATCAGTATCTAAACCAATTTGGTGGAATGATAAATGTGAGGAGGCCATGAACAGAAGGGAAAATTACAGGTGGTATCAAGCTAATCAGTCGGATGCTAATAGGGCGGAGTTCTGGCGGAGGGACTGGGCGGTCAAAAGGTTTCTCCGTGAGCAGAAGTGTTTGGCGTTCAGAGAGTTTTGCAAGAACATCTTTCCTTTGAAGGAATGTTTCATTATCTGAAGGACCTTGAGATCGCCGGCCTTTTGGTCGGGACGACTCCTCACAAACATCTCGGCTGACGCTGACACGCCTGAACTTAAGAAGTTTAGAGAAGATCTTCTCCAATCAAATATTCCACCAGCACATATACTTTTCTTGGACAGTCCTTCGTCATTCGGTGAAAGACATTCACCCTTTTTCAAACAAGAATTCAAAGCTGCTTTAAATTCATGGAAATCCAAATCAGCTGCAGGATTAGATGGTATTACGGGAGAGGTAGTGAAGGGCCTGGGTCCCGTGACCTTGGAGTTTCTACAGGTCTTGTACAATCGGATGTATCTTCACTCTTCGTACCCTGAATCTTGACTTAGAACGAGGGTGATAGCCCTTTCCAACCCCAAGGAAAGGGTTTTCGCCCTATTGTTCTCACCTCGGTTCTCTGCAAGCTGTTTGAAAAAGAGAGTAGGGGTCTGATTCACCAGTACGGTTTCAGGAAAAGGAGATCAGCAATTGATGGTGTAAAAACCTTTGTTGCTGATACCATGAATGGCTTCACCGAATCCATGAACACAGCGGCAATTTCGATATATGGGCATATCTCTAGAACTTTTAAACATTATGTTTCCGTTTATTATTATATTTTAAAAATTATAAAAATGATTTTGCAGTACCATAATTTGATAAATTATTGTGCTCTTTAAATATACTTTGTGTATAATAATCATTTTAATTAGGTAGGGAACGACAATAGTGAGTAAAAGAGTCGAAATCGCCAGTTTCTCGTGTGTGACATTGAACGTTTTTTTCAGTTTATATGGTATAACTTTTTTAACGAGTCATTATATATTTTGTGACTTATAGTAGATGTAGTGGGGAGTGTAAGAAACCAAAAAATCATTGAGACAATGATGTGCCTCAATTAAGATAAAAATGGTGTACCTTCAACATTGCGAGACAACTTTTCTTAAATTTTGACAATTTCGCAATTAAGTTGATGTAACTTTCATAACGAAGATTTTTAAGTAACCATAAAACGGCGTTACATTGTCTACATAATAAGAAGAAATTTAAAGCCTTACAGGAATATGTGCCACTTATACATTAGGAATGCAGTGACTTCAAAAGATAAATTTAAAAACGAAACTCATAATAGAAACCTACATTTTTGAAGGGCACATGTTGAATTTGACTTCTAATCACTTTTAACTCATTGTAATCTCTTCTCGTGTATTATAAAAGTATAAAAAAAAATCGTTAACCTCTACACTATTCGTAAAAAGAATTTATCTAAGAAATAATATGAGCTTCTACGGTCATAATCATTGCTTCATGGAAAAAGAAAGAATTAAACTCGTAAGTTTGTCTAAAATTTATTATTTATAGATTTTTGGGGTCCTCTGATTACAAATCTGAGGTTAGTTAAAAAAATTTTTAATGGCGAATCCAAAATGGTGGACGAAATTTTAGAAAAATTATCAGATTTCAATATCTTTTGACATTTAAGAGTTTCCTGTTTTGCTGATTACGAATTTGAAATAATTTAAAAAAAATTTTAAATAGAGATTCTAATATGGTGGATACATTTCTGAAAAATCAAATCTTTTTGCAGGATTTTTTTTTGAACTTCTGGTTGTTATATAGGTTGAATCCATTTCAAATCAGGCAAGCCGAATAACTTCAAGTCATAAAATTATCTGTCGATGAAATATGTTATTTTATATGAAAAATAAAGAGACACATATTTTTTTATTTTTCATAAAAATGTTTTTTAACGAAGTTAACCACATTTGAAAATATTATGTATTTTATTTAAATAATATTAATTATGGATAAAGAAAGAGAAGTAAAACTTTCAATTAAATGTTATTCATTTTTTGTTCATACTGTTTGTACTTTTAATATAAAATAAAACTAGAAATTTTTTTAGAATATTTAAATAATTATATCACGTGGTAATTTATTTATTTACTTCTATTGCTTTTTAATTATAATTAATCACAAAATATTTTAAAAACCGTATTTAAAATATCAATAATTTTTATGATATTTTGAAACCACTTTTGAAATTTTTAAAAAACTAAATTCAGATTCATTATAATTAGCGACCTCAAAAACCCCTTCATACCCACTTTTGTGCAAATTAAATTATTTTTTAAATTTTCATCCGACATATTGGACACCATTTGGAATTTTCGATATCTGACTACAGAATCATAATCAGCGACCCCAAAAACCCCTAAATATCCAATGCTGTCGAATTCCATTAATTTTTTTTTAAATTTCGTCAGCTATATTGGATCCGCCATTTTGAATTTTGAAAAATTAACATCATATTCATAATCAGCTACCCTAAAAACCCCAAGATACCGATTGATGTGAAAATCCAACTTTATGAAAAATCAATGCATTTAGAAACATTTTCTTGGGGTTAAATTTATACACAGGGGGGTTAACAATGTGTAGAAATGAGTATCTCAAGGTTTTTTCTACTATTTGATCAATGCACAAAACAATAAAATTCATTTCAAGATTGTGCCTTGAATAGAAAAATTAAGTTTTCCAATACCTGAAAGTTTAAAAGTTCTAGAAATATGCCCATATATAAAGGGAGCGTTTAACAATGTCCGACCTGATATCCTTAATAGAATTTTGAAAGAATTTAATTTCCATCCTTGCTCAGTGGGAGTTCCCCAGAGAGGAGTTCTTTCACCTCTATTATTTAACATATATTTATACAACATCGAAACCTATCTCCCACATAATATAAGGCATATAATGTAGTAGTAAGAGGTAATGTTGTTGTTTTCGACGAAAGCATGAAACATCTAGGGGTCATGTTGGATTGAAAATTGCTTTGGACACCCCACATTAAAATGTTAGCTGACAAAGCCACAAGAGCACTAGGCATTCTGAAACCTTATCCGTGCCATTTTGGAGTGGGGCTCTCCTCTATTCACTCGTGCTTCAACCACGAATTTGAAAATGCTTGACAGAATGCAATCAGCCTTCTTAAGAATAGCCTTAGGCTGTCTCTACTCCACCCCTATACCAGTACTTCTTTCTGAGGCCAATGAACCTCCTCCGTATCTTAGAAGGCAGACATTGATTAATTCCTTGATTGGAAGAAACTGCACATGGAGTAATAACCCATTAATAGCAATTTTACAAGATTAGAATATCAACATCAAACAACCAATGTGTAAAATAAATAGGGACAGAATACCATTGATCAATGAATATAATTTGATGTTCCCACTATTGGAGAGTTGCAATTGTACTCAACGCCCAGCATATTTTGACTGGCAATGGGAAACACTATTCTTGAACATATCTACAGACACTTCCTTGGGAAATCGATTGGAGGCCCTGGACTCTTCTGAAAATGGTCTATAAGATCTTCTGACTTCGGACAATGAAAACTTTGTTCCTATTTACACAGACGCTTTCCTAAATCCTAAGACAAATCTTGCTGCCTCAGTCTTCCATGACAATTACAACAATTACACACAAGGCACTCCTTTACAACCTTTCATTACAATCATGACAGCGGAACTCTATGCCATATACTCCACAATCGTATGTGCTATTGAAAGGGGCTTTTTGCATGTGCTGATTATATCCGACTCTTTATATTCGATTTATAGAATTAGTAACACTTTACTCTATAAAGATAACCCACACATAGTTTATAGAATCCGTCAAATGATCTTCCGTCTCCTTCCTAATACACACAATACTATCTATTGGTTCCTTGTTATTCACGGTTTAAAGGCAATGAATTTGAGGACGGAGTGCCTCGAGAGGTAAATAAGGGCCCTATACTGACAGAGATTTGACGGGGTACGGATATTTTTCTAGGGTCACGTTAAAATCTGGGAGACTCTGTTTTGAGGGTCTTTCTCTACCGAGAAGCTGGATTAATGTAATCACCAGACTTCGCACTGGTCATACCTTTACTTTGGACAACTTGGAGAGAATTAATTGGAACAAAGATGTACACTGTGAGTGCGGTGAAGACAGAAGGTCATTGGCACATATCATTAACATATTCCCATTAATGGCTCCGGCTCGCACCAAACTAATTCAGTTTTTCAGTAAATTAAGTGATCCTGTTCCCAGTTCGAATTCAGTCACAAATCTGGTGTTTAACCCGAGCGAAGTAATTGTCAGGGAGCTTGGAAGATTTTTTGCCTTTGGAGGAAAATTTATATAGTAAACGTTAATTGATTGAATTATTGAATGGTAACGTACTAATTTGCTCCTCATGACTGAAATGTCTCGACAATCCTTATCGATATTTAATTTCCATGAGTCCTTTCCATTACATGATAAAATTGGACTTCAGAGCACGAAACCGTTATTCAACCACACCCTCAGCGCCTCTTGGACCAACAAACTAAATCTACAAGTAGCAACGATCAAGGAACTAATATTTCCAACCAACCAATGTTTCCAGCTCTCTGATACACAGAGAAAATATTAGGTCAATGCTACCCAATAGTATCCCAACTCTACCTCAAAATTATTCTTAATTCTTCGTTTTAGTGTTGTTCTGTCAGTTGACAAAGCCTCAAGTTATTTAAGAAAAAGAAGATATATTTAAGGTTAGAAGATCCTCTGAGTGTTGTATTATAAAATAATAATTCAACAGAATTAAATTGTTTTATACGTTATATAAATAGAAAGGACTCTAAATTAACAACAAAAAATTATTTGCATTAAATTCATAAATGTTTGTTGGTAAAGGTATAAAAACTTTTACCCTTACAAAATAGTATATTGAATAAACTTACCATTCTCGGTGCTTTGTAAAAACACTTTTTTCAGAAGCATTTTTATTTGCTTTATAACTTGATATGCAAATTTTTATAAAACAATTCATATTGCTATTATTTTATTGTTATCAACTTGGTACATAACCAAAAAACTACGTAAACAAAACTTTAATCATGGACAGTATAGAGGGTATATATTTTCACCTATATGGGCGCAAATATCAGTGAACAAATTTCCGGTATGCCAATTTGCGTGCATGGCGATTTTACGCAGTCAAGTACAGTCAAAAGGGATGCATATACATACTCCTCCTTGTACTCCTTCATGATCTAAACCCAGAAGTCACCGTCAAACAATAATAATTGAAAAACAAATTTAAAGCTATGAAAAAATGGGAGACTAACTCTGCTGAGACTCGATACCCAGGACCTATCAATTGCGGGATGATTTCTCTTTCACTGAGCTACAGAGGTCCACATCCAACAAATTTTTCATAGCTTTATCGACTCAATAGTCAAGATGGCATGCATTCTTCTGCTAAAAATTATTTAAATTTTCCCAGAATTTTTCACGAAACAATTGTCAACTCTTTAGTAAGACCCTTCACTAAACGTGAAGCAGAAACCTACAATATCGACCAAGTTTCAAATTCTAGAAGAAGTAACGAGGCCTTCTTACACTTAAGAGATCAGTGAGATCTCTTTTTCAAAAAGGAAAATATTACGGTATATGTGTGTGAGAATTTAATGATGATGATTAATAATCAATTACAATTATTTATCTTTCTGTGACTCAAATTAAAGATTTCCAGATAACAATTGTGACCGTAAATTGCTATGCAGAATACCTGCTTACCTTCAATAGTGAGCGTGCACATAAGTAAAAAGATCTGAACTTCGTGGAGACACAAAATTATGCATCGAATAATGTGCGCGTCGCGCGATTGAAGGCAAAATATAATTAGTATACAAGCACTTATCAATTTTTATTGCTTGCTTGCAACACACACGAGTACCCGATGACTTCAAAACTTGTTATTCTAAAATGGATTGCGTGATTGCGAAATTAATGAAAGTTGATATGCATGAAGTGAGGTAACTGAGCGATTCACGATTGTTATCTGGGTTACTACTTGAAGACGAAAGTAATTTTAATACCAAATTTTTGTTACCATAGATCAAGCAACGCTGTATAACATATCTAACGATATTAAAGGTGAAAAAATAAAAATAAATAAAAAATATTTAAATAATAATAATATAAATTATGCACGGAAAAACTGCATGGTTGGGACAACCATATACACTGAAAAAAAGATTTAATTGAATCAAGAAAATTTGAATTGGTTCAAGTAAATATCGGGATTGCATACCCTAATGGAAGAAATCGATTAATTTCAATTAAAAACAATTAAAAACTTTCTCTATTGTTGTTAATTGTGTTTCTTAATCGGGTTGTTCCAATTCATTACGATTAACCATAAAAATGCCTTCAATCGCCCTCAATTGTTTTCAATAGATTACACAGGCCAACAAAATTAAAAAAATTTTTTGGTGCGGCAAATGTAAAAGATGTTTCTGATAGGTTTTTTCACTCTGATAAAGAATCCGTAAATGAAATTTAGCCATCAGCTCTGGTTTTCGAGAAAAACGGGGTTAAAAGGTCAAAAAATAGCGTTTTTGGCAAAATTTGAGCATCTCTAGCGACGAAACGAAAGGTCGTAGATGGCTCTATTTGGGCTCAAATTTAATCTTAACCTTTCATCAACAATCCCTGAAAATACCATTCCTGCACAATAACCTCAAAGTCAATGGTAGTCAAATTTTAAAAGTCAAAAACTGCTTTTGGCAAAGTTTGAGTACCTCTATAGCGACGAAACGAAATGTCGTAGAAACTTCTACTTAGGCTCTAATTAAAGATTAACCTTTCGTCTATAATTCCTTAAAATCCTATTCTTTTTTTAACAAATTAAATTTTTTCTAGCGATGAAACGAAATGTAGTAGAAACTTCTACGTTGGCTCAATTTAAAGAATAATTTCGCGACTACAATCCTTGAAATTGATTCTTATAAAATTTGAATTTCTCACACTGAAAAAAGAATTTGACAGAATGTGCTTTTTACTTAGGCAATTTTTCCTAAGAACAAAAGCAATACCCACAAAGCAATTGTTTCTTTAAAGAAAAGTAATTTTTGACTTTAAGAAAGGTAAAAATTGCTTTACTTAAAAATTTCAAGAATACAATTTTTTTTAATCCCTTGAGTCCAATATTTTCAATATACAATTTAAACAAAAGTAAGTAATATACGTCTTTTGGTTTACAAATGTCAAATAAAATCATAGCCTAAAAATTGACAAATGTTTCCAATTGTGTTGCGAATTTTGCATTCATATTTTTAACTGTGCTTTCATAATGTCGACTGCGAGAAGGCGTTGTTTACAACCCCCTGATTCTTTTTGTTATATTTGTGGGAAGTACATTTTTATTGGAAGAGAAAAGAAACAAATAACAGAATTTATTAAAACTGCGTATTTTGATTACTTTCAGTTAGAGATGCAAAATGTAAGTATGTTTTAAATTAATTTAGTGGAAGTTTGTGGATTTTGTATCCATAAAGCGAGGGATTAAGGAAATTTCAAACTATCAAATATATGTATTTTAAACTAACATATAATTATATAATAATTTTTTTATTCAAACTAAAATTTATCTGAGATTTGAACTTTTTATAATTTTGATTATTTTTCATTACTAATTTTTTTTATTATCTTGTTTCATCATTTTAATCAATAAATTATATCTGTTTTGAATATTTTTAATTACGTTAGGAAATAAAATTTCTGAAATGCTCATAAATATATTTTTAAAAATTCTAATAATACAGACTAATTGATGACCGAAAATAATTTCAAAAAAATGTGGAGCATGTAAATACTATAAATTTCGAATTTTTAAAATGTTCACTAATCCCTCTCTTGAATAAACCTTCAAACTTATGGTAAAAATGAAACAAGAAACATATTTCCAGTGCAAACCTTGGATTCCTAATGTTGTTTGTAAAACATGCTATGAACACTTGCGACAATGGAAACAAGGAAAAAGAAATTCATTGAAATTTGTGATTCCGATGATTTGGAGAGAACCTAAAAATCATGTCGATGATTGCTACTTTTGTAAAGTAAATATTATTGGAATCAATCGAAATAATAGAAAAAACTGGGTTTATCCAAACTTGGATTCCGCTAAAAGACCTCTGGCTCACTCAAAGGAAGATATACAGTCATCATCTGCTTTTCAACTTGATCCTAATGACATTTTTGTAGTTGAAGATGAACAATTAAGTGAAGAAAATTTCAAAGAGGATGAAAGCGATGAAGATTTTGTTATAAGGGATATGAATCTTTCAAAGGAAATGGCTGAACTGTTGGCATCAAGGTTAAAAGAGAAGAATATGCTTTCTCCAGGAGTAAAAATAACATTTTATCGCAAGAGAGAAATCGAACTTCTGCCTTTTTTTCATCAGAGGAGAATTTAATCTTCTGCAACAATGTTGCTGATCTTATTAAAAAAATGGGTCTTTTAGAATATCGGGCAAATGAATGGCGTCTTTTTATAGATAGTTGCAAACGAAGTTTAAAATGCGTTTTATTACATATTGGAAATAAACATGGTTCTATTCCGATTGCTCACTCTACTAGCCTAAAGAAAGAATATGGTAACATCTCTCTGGTTTTGGAGAAAATAAAGTATGCGGAACATCAATGGCTAATTTGTGTTGACCTGAAAATGGTGAATTTTTTGCTAGGACAGCAAAGTGGTTACACGAAATATCCTTGCTTTTTATGCCTATGGGATAGCAGAGCGAAAAAGGAACACTGGACAAAAGAAAATTGTCCATTGCGGGAATCTTTGGTACCAGGACAACGAAATGTTATAAACAAACTCCTTGTTTCCAGAGACAGAATGATCTTCCCACCATTGCACATAAAGCTGTGCTTGACGAGACAATTCGTAAAGGCGTTAGATAAAAAAGGTAATTGTTTTCAATACTTGTGCAGGAAATTTAAATCTTTGAGTAAAGAAAAATTAAAAGGAGGTATTTTTGACGGTCCCCAAATAAGATCTCTCATCAATGATCAGAAATTCACAGAGACAATGAATAACACTGAGCTTTCGGCATGGACATCATTTGTTCAAGTGGTTAAAAATTTCCTGGGTGGCAATGACTCTATCGAAAACGCTCATTTAGTTAAAAACACGCTTAACTGCTATCATGAATTGGGATGTAACATGAGCATTAAAGTTCATTACCTGCACAGTCATTTGAATGAATTTCAACGTAATATAGCTGATTTAAGTGAGGAAGAAGGAGAGCGCTTCCACCAAGATTTGAAAATTATGGAACAAAGATACCAGGGTCGGTGGGATGAACATAATATGATGGCGGACTTTTGCTGGAACCTTATGCGTGATGGTCCAACTACACAGCACGTTTTGTTGTCAGCGACTTTACCTTTAAATGAGGATAAATTCGCTCTCCATTATTATTCTGGCAAAATATATTATAATCTGCAAAAATAAAACTATATATTCTTTAGAATCAACAAAGAAAAAAATTAAGAACAATGTCCAAAGTTATTGCAATAAATATTTAATATTGTTTTATCAATAAGTAATTATATTCAATCAATCAACTAAACACACTCATAACCATAAAAAATAAGGTTAAGTTCGACAGTTTAGTGCTTAAACCATTTTAAATCGTTTAATTTTCAGTTATAAGAGTACTATTGTTAAAAAAAATCGAATTATAAATTAAAATAATTATCATACTTAAAATATCCAGGCCGAAACATATTTTGTGTAGACTTATTTCCTGAGCGAATTTACACTACAAATTTGAATTTTTTTTAAATTGATTGTTTGCAGAATCTACACTACCGGTCAAAATTAAGAGACCACTTGCAAAAATGGCATTAAATACATGACATCCTTTAAATATTCATTATCAGTGAATTTTCATTGTCCAACTTTGGTAGGGTGCAACTTTTTGAAAAGTGTTCAGAGAAATTTGACATTTGTACTAAATGAAAGCTTGTATTTTCAACTTTAAAATAAGAGTAGGAACACTTTAATCTATGCATTGGTTTTTAAGTTATGAGTAAATTATTTTAACCATGCACAAGAGATTTTGAATGCAGTGATTTATTAACAAAAATATGTAAATTTAGCACTTTAGAAAAACGCAATTTTATGCTTTATTTTTTGTATAACACATATGGGCATATCTCTAGAACTTTTAAACATTATGTTTCCGTTTATTATTATATTTTAAAAATTATAAAAATGATTTTGCAGTACCATAATTTGATAAATTATTGTGCTCTTTAAATATACTTTGTGTATAATAATCATTTTAATTAGGTAGGGAACGACAATAGTGAGTAAAAGAGTCGAAATCGCCAGTTTCTCGTGTGTGACATTGAACGTTTTTTTCAGTTTATATGGTATAACTTTTTTAACGAGTCATTATATATTTTGTGACTTATAGTAGATGTAGTGGGGAGTGTAAGAAACCAAAAAATCATTGAGACAATGATGTGCCTCAATTAAGATAAAAATGGTGTACCTTCAACATTGCGAGACAACTTTTCTTAAATTTTGACAATTTCGCAATTAAGTTGATGTAACTTTCATAACGAAGATTTTTAAGTAACCATAAAACGGCGTTACATTGTCTACATAATAAGAAGAAATTTAAAGCCTTACAGGAATATGTGCCACTTATACATTAGGAATGCAGTGACTTCAAAACATAAATTTAAAAACGAAACTCATAATAGAAACCTACATTTTTGAAGGGCACATGTTGAATTTGACTTCTAATCACTTTTAACTCATTGTAATCTCTTCTCGTGTATTATAAAAGTATAAAAAAAAATCGTTAACCTCTACACTATTCGTAAAAAGAATTTATCTAAGAAATAATATGAGCTTCTACGGTCATAATCATTGCTTCATGGAAAAAGAAAGAATTAAACTCGTAAGTTTGTCTAAAATTTATTATTTATAGATTTTTGGGGTCCTCTGATTACAAATCTGAGGTTAGTTAAAAAAATTTTTAATGGCGAATCCAAAATGGTGGACGAAATTTTAGAAAAATTATCAGATTTCAATATCTTTTGACATTTAAGAGTTTCCTGTTTTGCTGATTACGAATTTGAAATAATTTAAAAAAAATTTTAAATAGAGATTCTAATATGGTGGATACATTTCTGAAAAATCAAATCTTTTTGCAGGATTTTTTTTTGAACTTCTGGTTGTTATATAGGTTGAATCCATTTCAAATCAGGCAAGCCGAATAACTTCAAGTCATAAAATTATCTGTCGATGAAATATGTTATTTTATATGAAAAATAAAGAGACACATATTTTTTTATTTTTCATAAAAATGTTTTTTAACGAAGTTAACCACATTTGAAAATATTATGTATTTTATTTAAATAATATTAATTATGGATAAAGAAAGAGAAGTAAAACTTTCAATTAAATGTTATTCATTTTTTGTTCATACTGTTTGTACTTTTAATATAAAATAAAACTAGAAATTTTTTTAGAATATTTAAATAATTATATCACGTGGTAATTTATTTATTTACTTCTATTGCTTTTTAATTATAATTAATCACAAAATATTTTAAAAACCGTATTTAAAATATCAATAATTTTTATGATATTTTGAAACCACTTTTGAAATTTTTAAAAAACTAAATTCAGATTCATTATAATTAGCGACCTCAAAAACCCCTTCATACCCACTTTTGTGCAAATTAAATTATTTTTTAAATTTTCATCCGACATATTGGACACCATTTGGAATTTTCGATATCTGACTACAGAATCATAATCAGCGACCCCAAAAACCCCTAAATATCCAATGCTGTCGAATTCCATTAATTTTTTTTTAAATTTCGTCAGCTATATTGGATCCGCCATTTTGAATTTTGAAAAATTAACATCATATTCATAATCAGCTACCCTAAAAACCCCAAGATACCGATTGATGTGAAAATCCAACTTTATGAAAAATCAATGCATTTAGAAACATTTTCTTGGGGTTAAATTTATACACAGGGGGGTTAACAATGTGTAGAAATGAGTATCTCAAGGTTTTTTCTACTATTTGATCAATGCACAAAACAATAAAATTCATTTCAAGATTGTGCCTTGAATAGAAAAATTAAGTTTTCCAATACCTGAAAGTTTAAAAGTTCTAGAAATATGCCCATATATAATATTATTAATATTCTTTTATACTTTCTTTTTGTATAATACATGCATAATGCTTTTAGTTTTCTGAAGAATTTAATTTAACAATAACTAAATAATTAATTTTCATAAAGTTAAAAATTAATTGATTATTATTAATAGTTAATTAATAATTAACTTAATTTAACATAATTAATTATGTATTATTTTAATTTAAAAATACAAGAAATAATTATTTAATTATTGTTAATTTAAATTGTTTAGAATATTTTATTTGTAAATATAATCTCCGATTATATTTAAAATGAGTCTTAAACATAGAATCATTTATCGGCAAATTTTATAATCTTTCCAAAACTGTCATTAATATCTTTCTACGTCAATATCTAACGAAGTTATCAATATTTAAAGGATGTCATGTTTTTAATGCCATTTTTGCAAGTGGTCTCTCAATAGACCTTTTCATTTCAATTCGGAAGTCGCGTAAGCGCCTGTGCGGCAGCAATGACAGTTCAAAAGTTTCGGCTCTGTTTTGCCATAATGTATGGGTATGTACCATTTCTTCACGTAATATTAGAGGAAAATATGTGCCTGGTGCACAATTAGTATCAAATTAATGCGTTGAAGCACACAGTGTCGTTTAGTTAAAAAGATGGCTGCAGTGCAGAAAGCTGCCGACTGCAGGAAAGACAAAAGTGTTGGTTGCACGGTGAGGTTATGTTTACTATATGCGCAATGAAACGCTAGAGCGCACATGCTTCGTAATACTTCTCGAATACTTTCGTCGTTTGGATTGTTGTACATTTCCTGTAAGCCCTCATATGAGTATATACAAAGGGTTACATTCTTCATCTTCATACAAATACTAAGGTAAAAAATTTTTACCCACTTTAGTCACTTTATAATTATCGGGTATTTCTTCAAGCTCCTGCATACTTTGAGGGATAGAAGGTTTTTCTTTAAAACGTTCCAGCATGAACTTGCTTCGCAGCATAAACTCGATCAGGAAGTTTAGCTAAAACCGAAGCTGGTAAATCTTGAAAAAATCGTAAGATTCTCGTAGGAAGACATTCAGGATGTTCAACGGCAGCTCTTTTTAAATTAGCCCCTTGCCTCAGGGCTTCCACTTCTTCTGGATCAGGTGCCTCAATATGAGATTCTACCACTCCACACTGACCCTTACTTCTACATCGCCAATAAATTTTTCCTTTAACGCCACTTGAATGTTTTATATATAAAAAACCATTTACATGTAAATGTCAAACTTTACCCTTCATTATTACTTCAACTTTTAAATTTTGACTCGCACTAGCCATTTTAAAAATAAACTGAAAATTTGGAATATGTAATGTTAAAAAATGTAAACTATAAATTTAATGACATTCAGGTTACTTCTGTGACAACTTCATACTAAAATGAAAACAATAGAATATATATTTCTTTGCACTTTTTTTGAATTTTAAATTAAAAAAATAAAATAAAAACAATAGAAAATATTTTGTTTGTTTGGACTTTTTATCCTCTTGAAAATATTGATATAGAAACAGTTTCAGAAAACTATAATTTTTGAAAGTACACAGGCCTGCAAAATTTTGTTCATATTTGTTACAAATAAAGGGAGGTAATTTTTACATATTTTTTGACGTGGAATCCGAATCTGACCTCAAATGGTAAAAAAGTCATTATTTTTGTGAATTTTTTGTGATTTACCAAAATTTTTTATTAATTTTACGAAGTGGTATCGTAGAGTACACAAAAAAGTTTTGAATAGAAGAGTTTTGAAAATCGCCGGTACGAAAGATTGAATGAAGTTACTACGTGGTCCTAAAAATAGTCTGTTAACTATTTAAAATTTTGAAATATTAATTGCAAATTTTTAATCTAACCTAAGCAAAAAAAAGAATAATTGAAAATTTACATTTCTTAATTTAATTCGTTTTATTTTTAATACTGATCTTAAATTTTGAATACAGCATGTTCAAAATGTATGAAAAAACAGATTGCTTTTTATTTTAAAATTTTATAGGCCTGTGTTATTAATAATAATGTTAAAAACAGCGAATTTGAGGTAGCGGCAGTCCCTCACCTGTGAAAAGGAGGTGGCATGGCCTGCGCTTCCGCTAATAATGTTAACGTTTCTCCTTCTTCCTTGACCATTCCATCGAATTTAGATCTAGATGGCAATCGAGGAGGACTTAAGCCCACCGGCTCTAAAAGGGAGAATACGTCATAAAATTGCCATCTATTAGAAAGATCAATTGTTCATACAAAACATTTATATAGCGCATTTTATTAGCGGATTTTTACTAAAAATTATGAATTTTAAGTAACATTTAGAAATCGTAAGAAACGTGTAGTAAATTTCAAGCACATGTAACTTATGAATGCTTTCAGTACCGTCATTTGGAAAATTACGTTACATTTGTATCTGAATTCTATAGGAATTTTCAGAACATTTTTAACAGTGTACATAAGGAAAAAATAAAAACTATGATTTTCTTATAGTCAAAAAAACCTATTAACCCTTTGCCGTTCTTGTGTTACGAAATGTCGTTCAGAGTCTTTTCTGGGGGAACAACCAATGAGAAAAGGCGGGATGCTTGTGTTGATAAATTAGTTATGTGTGAGAATGTAAGTGTTCTGAATTTGCAGGAACATACCTAATTAAAAAATGAATCCATTTATATTTTAAAATAAATTATATTTAAAAATAATATTTAATACCTAAAAATCTATTTTTTTGTATAAAGTGGAAGTGTATTTGCAATTTATTACTTTTTAAACATAGGTATATTTGATTATTAAAGACTTTTATCAAATCTACATAAGATATGTAAACATAACCTCAAAATCAAACTAACATCCGGCCCTGATATTATCCACGTGATACCACTGTCAAACTGATTTTTTCTAAGGTGGGGAAAGCTTATGCACGGCAAAGGGTTAATAAAAAAAATGTTTCGATCAAGTGACAAATTTCATTTCATTTTTATGTGTGATTATCGATCGTAGCATTTCAAATGCTAGAGTCCATGCATTAGAAGTTTGATTTTCGTTTTTACCGTAAATTGTTTTTAACGCTAATAAATTTTTTTCTTGCAGTGGTTTAGAAAAAAATTAACCTCTTGACTGTGGATGACGTGTATATATGTCATGAAAAAAACTGGCCCAAACTGTGGATGACGTGTATACACGTCATGGACAAAAAAAGGAAACGTCTTAACATATACTTGCAGAAATTATTACTCGGGGGTTTTTGGGGTCGCTGATCAAGATTCTAAAGTCAGATTTTTAGAATAATTAATTTTTGAACTGACATGGCCACCAAAAATTTTTCTTAAAATTTAATACGCAAAAATAATTAATTAAGTAAACTCAACACGCAAACAATTTGCTCAATTTCTCTCAACACGTTGAGTTTGAGTTGTTGAATTTTTCAATATTGTTGTGTTGAGTAAACTCAATTGCATCAAATATATGTTAAGACTAATAAAAACGATGAAATAATCGATCACTCCGAGTCAGGATCCTGACTCGGAGTGATCGATTATTTCATCGTTTTTATTAGTTTATCGACCGAGTGATAGCATCATTACTATATATATATGTTAAGACGTTTCCTTGTTTTGGCCATGACGTGTATACACGTCATCCACAATTTGGGCCAGTTTTAATTAAGTAGGTATTAATTTAATTAATTTAATTATTTAAATATTTTTTAATAATCGTCCGCCATATTGGATCCTCCATTTTGAAACATTAAAAACTAACACCGCATTCGTAATCGGCGACCCTAAAAATCCCTTAGTATAAAGTGTCATGAAAAAGTATTCACAAGTAGGTATTACACATTTTGGGACCATTTTTTTATATTTTAGCTACACACTGAAGGAGTTAATAACTTTTTGTGTTTATTAAGATATTGATATTTTTTGGTTGTTTTACATTCAAGACAATTCTATCTACAACCTCCATTTTGAAAATTCATGAAATTGTGTAAATTATCGCGAATTGAAGTGAAAAAAGAAATAAATTTTATTCCTTACAATAAAAAGCTTTTTCTTATTTATTAAGAAAACTAAAAACATATGAATTTTAGAGGAAATTCACTTCTGGTATGTTATGTTTAGAACGTTTCTTAAATATTCTATCTACAGTAGGATCTTTGAATAGTGCAGTTCTGAACAGTGCAGTCATTAGAGAGTTGAGTTGACAAGGGGCTTAGGGAGGCAAAGGGAATCTGTTACGTGAAATACAGTGCTGTCACCCACTTGATTATTTAGTATCATTTAGTGGTGCCCAGTATTTAGTAGTGGGGGATCCTTAATTTTTTTGACACGGACCTGAATGTTTTAGTTTCTGCTTGCTTTGAACAGTGCACAATATTCCAGACGACTGCACTATTGAAAGATCCTATTGCATATGTTGAATAAAGTTTACCATTTTCATATAATTTTACTACTAAAAATTGACATCTTATTCTTTTCTAAAGAAAAATAATCCGAAATTATTGTCTATTTATAGGCTTACAAGAATTTTTTAATGAAGGAAATCCAAAACATGAAGAATATTACATTGAAATCACAACAATATACTCGTTACACTGAATAATTACATAATCATCTTGAGAATAAAATTGCAAGTAGCATCACTATCATAAAATACAATATTCCCTTAATTTCGGAGCACCATCCTTAACTTTCTTGAAACTTAGTTATATTTTTATTGATATAACGTTTTTAAAAATTAACTTATGATAAGAGATGATTATATTGCAATTAGTTACTGATTCGACGCTAGAGGGAGATCTATGGAATTTAATGAAACGTTGAGAAATCTCATGCTGAACATTGAAGCTTTACCGGAACCGCAATCGTAAGCGTAAGCGTAAGAATGAGTTAGAGAATGATAAACAATATACCTATCCTTCTTGATCTCATTCTTACGCTTCCGATTGCGGTTCAGGTTAAAGTTTCTATTCTACGCAGGCCTTAAAGTATGACAAAAGTCATTTCGGACAATTAAAGTGGGCGCAAAGTAACTGTTTCTCGCCCGGGATCGGGGAAGCGGGCGCAAGAATTCTTTTACGCTCGCTGATGTCACACAAGCGGACGCAAAAGTACTTTTACGCCCGTTTTTTTCGTGCCCTCAATGCCATACTTTTCATGCAGTTAGGTTATGTTATGTTCGCAACATGGGCGCAAAGGTGATTACGACTTTGGCGAGATTTCGGGATCTCGGGGACACTTCATCTCGCCATCGTCTCAATCACCTATTTGGCGCCCTTGATACGATAATAACTATTGTAATGATATCGCATTATTTTTGACGTTAGAATTTCAAAGTTTCTGATAGAGTAAAATTCATTCATTTTTGTACGCGTATTATATCTATATATATTACTGAGCTCACTGCTCGGCGGACAGGTAGAGAGTACCGATAGCGCACCCATTGCTGCGCATCACGTGGGTTCTCTCTCACCTCACGCTACACCTCTTGTGGGCCCAGCGACCTATAATACTTGGTTGCTCGTACAATTTCCTCAGTTCGCCGTCGACGTTAGCGGTGGCAACGGCAGCTTTCTCTTTCTTCCTTTTACCTTTCGATCTCACGCCGAGGTTGAGGTACGACTCTCCCAAGGAATGAGATCTTCCTTTCTTACCTGGTGCAAGCCGGCGATAACTAAGGTACAACTGGGGCTGCTTGCTTGTACTTCCTAGAAGGAGTTGTACTCAAGACTCAGGTACAACAGGGCTGTAGTAACACCCTTCGCCTCTCCGTTTCTCTCTCTCTTTTCAACTGTCATTGCTCTTGCTCTTGAAAATGTGAACCAACCCTGTGAAGAAGAGGTACATCTCAACCTTCACAGAGTTGATGCACCAGGTAGATTCTTCGACCCAAGGTACAACTTGGGAGAAGATGAAACTTGTATATCTACCCTTATCTCTCTCTTTCTTTTATACGCAACTCTATGTCATGTCGGGCATGAATACCGTGAGAACCGCGGTATCTAGTCTTTTCGATTTTGCTAAATCGACCTAGCGTGCACGACCCCTAGTTATCGTCCGTACCGGTATCGAGGGGTAGTTTGTAGAGCCTACCCTCGCGTGTAATTAGCGTCGGTCTCGGGTAGAAAACATCGCTTATGGGGAAATAACTTTACTTAATTTTACAGTGTGGCCACAGGGGAGTATATCGAGCTTTACAATCGCCAGGACAGCGGCGCAGACTCTCTCTCTCTCTCTCTCTCTAACGCTTGCTTATTTTTCCTCTCTCTTTCTCGCATGCTACATCTTTCTGTTCTTATGTTTTATTCTTTTATACTTTTAATTTTGCTTTTATTATTCTATTTTTTTATTTTTTTTAATTCTATTTTAGTTAGTTTAGTTATTTTTGAGTTGTTATTAGTTAGATTAGGTTTTGATTGATTTCTTTTATATTATTTTTGCATTATATCGAGTCATTTATTTTTATTATGTATTGTTAATTTTCTTTTGATTTATTTTAAATTCATCTTCGTTGATAATTATTTTTGTAATATTTCTTTATTATTTGAATATATTTTCTTACGAAAGTTTAAAACTCTGCTTTGTTTCTGACTTCGCCCTGCCTATCGATATCACTAAATTGACTAACTAGCTTGCTTAAATTTTGTAATGACGCTTTTCACCATTTTATTAATTTATTTGATAAAAGATAATCTGAATTTTAACTCAGACTCCATCCGGCGAGCAAATCCTTTGGCAATATAAATTAAGATCATTACACTATTTTCGAGACATTTAGCTCGTCCTTCTTATAATCTATATGGTTAATTTTCAAAGCCAGATTTGTGTTTAGCGATGAAAAATATATAAAATATCCCTTCGCGTACAAGAATGTGCCTGCCCAAAGACGCGCAATTTTTTACTCTTCGATGGTCCCGAGCTATTTCATACTAACCCGACCGCGAGTTTCAATTTCATCTCAACTCTAACACACAGTTTTAAACTATCTCAACTCAAACGCGCCTTTCTTTAATGTTCTAACTCTTAGCAGAAATGGCAAGAGTTAAAACATTATAGAAAGGCGCGTTTGAGTTGAGATAGTTTAAAACCGTGTGTTAGACTTAAGATGAAATAGAAACTCGCGGTTGAGTTAGTATGAAATAGCTCGGAACCATCGTCTTACTCTAGTTGTTTTCATGGGTCAATTTAAAAATTAACCCTAAAATAATTCTGTCAAATATCAGTTCTCTTATTATACAAATCAAAATTCTATTACATGTTTTATACAACAGAATTGATTCTTTGCCGGCATGATACACAACAGAAATGTTACTCATTGAAATAGAATACAAAATAATAATTATGAAGATTTCTACTATACACGGAAAAAAAGTTTACAAATCTCTCGTGAACTAGCACATCACTTTTGGAAGGGATAAACAATTTCATAATTTTATTAAATTATTATTATTTTTAGTTAGTATTATTATTATTTTAGTGAATATTTTTGTAGTCTAGTTTCGTTTGTGAAGCAAATGAATTAAATGTTACGATTAAGGGTCTTTTTCTACTTTGCGCGTACACTGAAAAAAATATATTTATGGTACTGCCATAAATATAGCCAATTCTGACATATTATATTGGTAGATATGATACTGTCATACAGTATTGCTGTTTTAGCCATACGCAGTGTAGAACAGCAATATGTATTTGAGAGACAATAATATGTATGCAGAGAACACGAATACTGTATTTTAAGAACAGCAATACGGTATTGCTGTTTCAGCTGTACATCCTAACTATACTTGTATGTCAAAATTAACGTTATCATTTTTTTTAGTGTACCACAGCTCCACAACTGACTAAAGCTAATCGTGTATTTTGTCGAAGTGCAGTGTGTCTAGATTTAACCGTGGCGGTTAGTTGTTAGGACAATTGTGTTATAGGGTATAGGTACTAGGTTCATATCCCGGGAGGCAAATTGCGAATTTTAATGGTGACAAAGTTGTATGTGTGTGGCTGGTATACGAATAGGTTTGTGTGTGTGTGTTTGAAATAGTGTATAATTATCAAATTAAATGAAATACTATAAAAACTGGTGTCTGAAAATTATTTTTTATTGTTTTTAAATTTTTTTGAATGTTCACGGATTTTTCGCTGTCACGAAAAATTTAGTAAACTTTGCTATGTTTCTAGTGAAGGAGATCATGAAATTTTGACGAACAGTGTTAGTTGTTTTTGAAGAACTTTAAATCTCATATAAAAGTGATGTACTTTTGTACATCACAAGAGATTTGTAAACTTTTTCCGTGTATCAGCAAATATTGAAATCTATTAAAATTCGACTCTTTAGTTTAGAGTCACTATTTGCTGATATATTTGAAATCTTCTTACATAGTTATAATTCTTAAACAGCCAAAAATTTTAACATTAACAATAATAATAATTTTAGTAAGAATTTAAATTCTGTTTATTGCCAGATGGTTAAATACTAATCCTATTGTAATCTAGTGTGAGTTTTAGCTTACATATAATCCTTATTAATAAAATCAGACGTTCGTCTGTACATTGCTTAAAACTTCAAAATTGTAGCATAAATAGTTCTTATTGACATCAAGGATTCCAGAATTAATCTTAAAAATTTTAATGTACGTCTGTCACAGAAGCTTTGTATCCTAATAACAAAAAAAGGCTTTTACCGACTTTAACTAAATTTGTCACATTGTTAGGTATTGGCCAAAGGAAAAGTTATCAATTTACAGATTAAAAAATATTAATTAGAACGATAGAAATCAAAATTTTTGAGAAAAATTTAATTTAAATACAGTTTTAAATGATCAATCGACTATTTTAAGAGAATAAATTTTAAATAATAAAATTGATAATGTGAGTAATAATTGATTAAGAACTTTGATTGACAGCTTGCGATCATTTAATATAGACGCAAAAATCCCCAAATTTGAAGAAACAGATAACCCTAATCAATATTTGGAAAATTTAGACAAAATTTTTAGAATTGAAGGATTAAATAATAAAAATAAATTAAATAATTTGGAGACGGTTTTTGTGGGACGCGAAAAGTTGTGATTTGATACTCAGAGACATTTGTTTACAAATTCTGATGATTTCAAAACTCAATCTCTAAATGAATTTTATTCTATACCGATAAGAGTTAAAATAAAATCAGGTTGGCTTTCAGAAAGATTTGAACCTAATCAAACACTCGTATTTTTGGAACAGGTTAGGAAGGCTCAGTATTTTATTCTGCATATATTTAAGATTACGAAATGCATTAGGGGAGACTGGGATAAACCTGCGCATAGGGTAAACCCGCTCACCAGTGTTGGGATGTGACGCGTCACTCGAGGTTTTTGACGTAAAATATCTGGTTTTCTACATATGTAAAATACGTATTTTACCCCCCTCCCCAAAAAAATACATTGTGTATAAAATTTTTGAAGTAAAATACGAGGTATTTTACTGTAAAAAAACACGTAATTTACCTGCGGTATTTTACGCGCCCAACACTGCCGCTCTCTAGCGATTTGACGCTATAAATTCAACTTAAGATGGAGATATTTGTACTGTGAATAGTACTTAACATACAACTAATGTTAACGAACTTTCGTTTAGTTTCATGAATTCGTCATAGAATCTGAGGCGGTCAATTGATTTTAGAAGTGCAAAAAAAGAAAAATGATCTTCGGATTTTTAAGTTTTTTGATTATTATTTTTGAGACTTAATTTATTCGACAAATTTTTTTTTATGCTATTGGATGTCCTTTTTTGAAATATATGTGTAGTTTTGTTTGATTTCAAAATGATTTATTTAAATTTATTCTGAAATTTGAGAAATAAATTCGGGGTAAAGTCGCTCACATGAAGTCGGGGTAAAGCCGCTTACTTATTAAATTTGTGTGGGAAGCCAAATCAGTATTAACAGTATTTCTTTTTTTTGGCGATCTTAAAATTTTTAATATTAAAAATATTTACTAAAAGATAAATAATATTCATTTTCTAACAATATTATTAAATTATTGGGTAATTAGTTGAATATTTAACATTTTGAATGTCCCGCATTTTGCGATTTGTGGCGATCTGTGTGGCAACGCATGAATGACAGGGGGATTTTAAATATATACAAACAATAGAAACGAATGAAGTGAAAGATGACATAATTCCTGATGAAGAAAAGGCAGACAATAACTATAATAAAGGTTATTATGAATTGGGTGAATGTAATGTGGTCAAAATTAAAAAAAAAGGCTAATAACATTTGTCTAACTGAAAAAGTAGAATCGAATAACAAAATGTAATTTTTGAAAATAATTTAGATACGAGTAAAGTATTTATTGGGGACATAAATAGAGTTATTTTTATTTTGATAATTCAGATGAGGGAAATTGTTATGATGAGTAATGCTTGATTTTGGTGAACTCCTGTAAACAGGCGGTTTTAAATACGAGTATGTTTATAAAAAAAATTACGTTCTATAATTTCGAGTGCACCGAATCTATCGAATAAGAAAAGAGAACATTTTATCGAAAAAATGTCTAGGTTCGAAAAACTTTTTACGCCGAAGAGTGAAAGCGCACATACGACTCCATACAAATTGAAAATAAAAAATTATACAACGTATGTTCGAAAACATTACGGTACGGAATATATGACCGTCATCGATATGGAAACCACTTCATTAAGAGAGTAGAAAATACACGGCATTCGTATACGATTCAAAGATGTATCAATTCTGCCGGTTGCCGTTCGGGTTGAAAACGGCCGGGTCAGCATTTATTCGCGCTCTGAATAATGCTTTGGGAAATCAATTCAATGATGCACTGTCAATCTGCACAGATGGTTTTTTGATTGCAACTAAGGGTCCCTTTATGATCATATAAATAGTTTAGTAGCTATTTTTGAAGTCTTACAAAACAAAAATTTTACACTTAAATTAGACAAATCTTTATTTTTGCAGAAAAGGATAAAATTTTTGTGTCACGAACTGACAACGAAAGAGATTAAATTTTTGGGAATGTGTACGTTCTATAGACAATTCACGGTGAAGTATTTCAAAATTGATAGATCCATTCCGTATTCTTTTAGGTGATAAAGGTCCGTGGGAGTGGACCACGGTGCAGTCACAAGCATGCGAAAATATGAAATTGGCATTTGTAAATTGCGTGAAATTAAGTCATTTTATTCCAGAAGCTCGATTTAAATTGCAGACTGGTGCTTCGAACGTGGGAGTGACCACTACACTATATCACTGTGATGGTGATGGCAATCATAGGGTGATTTCTTTGGTCACCAGATGCCTAAATAGCGCAGAGATGAATTCCACGACGACGGAGAAGGAACTTCTAACGATCGGGGTATTCTATCTCCAAACTAAGAGTTTATCAGCTAGAGAAGTAATTTAATGTTATAACTGATAACTTTATTCCTTTAAAATAAATTGTATAGTTACAATATATTTTCAAATTTAAAGTAGAAAATATAAATAATAAAGTCCTATTTTTGAATTACAATTTTTCTTCTTGAATTTTAGAAAAGTTTGGAATATGTTTTTCCTCTCCAAAATTGTATCCGGACATTTCGCCAAAACGGTGCATCGGCTAAGAAGTTTTAAGGTATTCGTCGCGTCGATTCATTTTCATCAGATTTTTTAAAATTTCACTTAATTATTCTTTAGATATTTATCTAAAAAAATAAGGCCTATTAAAATAAAATTGACCGTCTGTAAGTCTTAAAAAATGAAATCAAAGTTTTGATCTTTAACATGTACGGTATAGCGAAAGCATGAGTTTATTACAGATTTTTAATTTTTGCACTTATACTAATCGTCAAATTAAAAAAAATTGTGTTATTTATTGAACTAAAATGAACTTTTATAAACAACAACACTGATTATATACTACAGCTCGTTTGCTAATTTCGGCAGGAAATTTCAAAGACGGACATGTGCCAAACTTGCGACGTTGCGTTGCTACGATCGTTTTCCATGAGTGAGGTTATGATTGGAAACTTCCGTATGTTAAACTCGTGAGACTGTACGTGCGCAAAAGTTTTTTAGAAACTCTCATTCAAAATCGTTTCATAAGAACAGCCGTCTCATACAAACTTTTGTGAGTAACCAGTTACGCGACAAATACCTTAAGTAGTTTCCCTATTGAAAATCCCCATATGTAAATCCACATGGAATCCTATATAAAAAAATCTTGTAAAATCCCACTTTCATAAAAGAAACCATACGGATTCTCATGTAAAATCGTATGGGAAATGTGTGATGTAAAATCCTACATGAAATCTTACATGAAATTTCATGTAGAACTTTATATGAAAGCCTATGTAAGATCTCATAAAACTCAATGTCAAATTCCATATAGAATATCTTACATGGAAAATGAAAATAGATTTTACATGGGATTTAATGTAAGATTTAATATAGAAATATTTTAAAAAAAATAAAAGAAAATTTCACATAAGGAATATTATATAGGAAAATGTGCCATGTGCCATTCCTATGTGGGAATCAAAAACACGTTTTAGTTTCTACTTATACATTTTATTAATAGTGTCTTAACCGCGAAGGAAAACCGAAAAATAGCTAGGAATTTAATTCGATCAGTAAAAATCGTAAATTTTTAACCAAACGGTATTTTCTAATAAAATTGAAAAAAGTTTTATTATATTAATTCGTTTTTAAAAATGGTTTTTTACTTTAATTTTGATTGATGTGAATAGACCCCTGTCAAAATTTATGCCCTACTTTTAGCCTTCTCTCTTAATATGAATTAGTAAAAATGTTTAATAATTTGAATTAGTGACTGACTTTTTGCTTTTAACTCTCCATCCGTCGCATGGTGAGAAGTTTCCTCACCCAGTTTCTTTTTTTATTTATAACTTTTAAAATACAAAAAATCATAATTTCATATTCTCAGTACCTTTCACAAAATTCTTCTTCTTCATTTTAAAACAATTTTTGTGTTTTAATTAATTTTAGTTTTTTTGTAATTGAATTTTTAAGCACCAAATGTCAAGAATTTTTTACGCAAAGTGAGAAAACTTCTCACCGTGCGACTGACTGCGTATACTCGATTTCATTTGTCATTAATTTTTTATTTAAATAATTATCTGAAAATGAAAGTAAATTTTACTTGCAGTAGGTTGTTTGGAAATTATAATGAACATTCAAAAAAAAAATTTGGCATTTTATAACAATTTGTGATTAATTTACGATGGGCGAGAAGTTTCCTCATCTGCGACGGATCGCATTACAAAGAAAGATGCGACGGATGGAGGGTTAAAATAGTAAATTTTATTAAAAAATTAATAAAAATTACTATTTATAAGTAAAATTTACTAATTCAAAATCAATATGTCAGTCAGTAATTTAAATTAGTAAAAATTTTAACTATAATTTAAATTTAGAGAGTACAATATATTACTTATTTTAAATTTTAGCAGTCTTAACGTAAAGTTTACTTGCAATACACTTGGTTCGAAATAGACACTACATAACTCCAAAAACTAGTGGAAATTTAGGATTAATTTTTAATACATTGATTAAAATACTCCAAACGTACACATTATCAAATTGAAACTAAAACCCACCGAAGACGGGTACAACAGCTAGTATAATATAATACTCATATAGTTATGTGTATAGAGATACCCTGACTGATAAGTTGCAAGCAACACTTGATTTATTTTGTAATGATCTTAATTTTTAATTGCCAAAGGATTTGCTCGCCGGATGGAGTCCGGGTTTTAATACAAATTATCTTTTATCAAATAAATTAATAAAATGGCGTAAAGCGTCATTACAAAATTTAAGCAAGCAAGATAGTTAGTAGATAAGGGTAGAAATACAAGCTTCATATTCCCCAAGCTGTACCTTGGGTCGAAGAATCTACCTGGTGCATCAACTCTGTGAAGGTCGAGATGTACCTCTTCTTCACAGGGTTGGTTCACATTTTCAAGAGCAAGAGCAATGACAGTTGAAAAGAGAGAGAGAAACGGAGAGGCGAAGGGTGTTACTACAGCCCTGTTGTACCTGAGTCTTGAGTACAACTCCTTCTAGGAAGTACAAGCAAGCAGCCCCAGTTGTACCTTAGTTATCGCCGGCTTGCACCAGGTAAGAAAGGAAGATCTCATTCCTTGGGAGAGTCGTACCTCAACCTCGGCGTGAGATCGAAAGGTAAAAGGAAGAAAGAGAAAGCTGCCGTTGCCACCGCGAACGTCGACGGCGAACTGAGGAAATTGTACGAGCAACCAAGTATTATAGATCGCTGGGCCCACAAGAGGTGTAGCGTGAGGTGAGAGAGAACCCACGTGATGCGCAGCAATGGGTGCGCTATCGGTACTCTCTACCTGTCCGCCGAGCAGTGAGCTCAGTAATATATATAGATATAATACGCGTACAAAAATGAATGAATTTTACTTATAAATTTTTAATAATTACGTCTACCGTACCTTAAAATTTTTAATCTTTGACAATGAAAATCTGGAATACTTTTTCAAGTTAACTTTTGTCTATTTGTAAAAACTTATCTGATTCTACTTAATTTACAAAATAATATTGATAAATTTACCAAACATAATAATTTTAAATAAATGCCGGTTACTCCAAATAAATACAAGATTATTTAATGTAACAACCTTTTTATCAAAATATTAACTCTTGATGCTACATTACCTCAAATGTAATTAAAAAAATGACACTTTTATTCTTTTTAGTTGCAATATTTCAAAAGCCTAATGTGATGGAACAATGCAATTCTGAGATCAAACTTCTATTCAATTTCTATCAAAACAGTTGGATTAATTTTTAAATAAAAAGTTCTAAAATTATAATAATCTTCTTTAACAATTATTAAAAATATATTCCTTGTAACTTCATACCAATAAATATAGCATTACTGAATTACAAATAAATTCATTAGAGTACTCAGAAACGTAGTATGTGAGTATTTCGTAAACTGACTCAAGTAATAAATTTTTTTACATCAACTACCAGTGATTGTCCTGATTACACAAATTATTCAACGTACCTTGTGAATGGAACGGGTGACCCTTGAATTTCACAATCCAAAGCTACTATTTTTGTCAGTAAAACAGTCTCTAACTTTCCTTGATACCGATCTCCAGCAATACGTGGAGCCACATTACCCGTGGGTTCTGCAAATGCATTTTATGCATATGGTACAAAACGTCATAATCAGGAATATAAACAGTATAACAAAACTTTTAAGTATAACGGAAAGTTAGCAATGATTTGGATTTAAATTTTGTTATTATGAAATTCCAAATTCTTTTACTGAACCCTAGCAATTTCAGAAATGTACAATTAACAATTTATTTTTTATTTGAAATATTTATAAAGATCTTTAAGAGAAAATCAAAATACTTGGCGTAAGTTTTCAATTATGAAAGAATTTCAATAATAGTTTTTAAACATTTTATCCAGTTAAAAATTGATGACCAAGTTCATGTATAACAATTCATAAACTTTCATACACAGACTTCTACAAATTATCAAGAAGTTATTGGCTACAGAAATTGAAATGTTTAAAGTATAAGTGAAATTGTAACGAAGCGAAAACTGTATACGAAAATATTTTCCAATGCATTTAAACTGCTCATACGTTTTTGTTGAGCTATAATTATAGCTATAATTTCTGCCTAATTCATAAAACTTTCACTGAATATTTTTGCATTTTTAATTTTGTAAAAAATGTTTTTCGACCATAACTTTAAAACATGTTACGACACCTATAAATTAGAAATGAATCAGAATTCTTCAAAGGAGACACCTAAAATCTATTAATTTCCTTTTTCGTAGTAATATGGTTATTTAATAGTATTTTTCATAAGCAATCATAATATTTAATGATTTTGCAAAAACTTTTTTTATTATTGTTATTAACTAATATAAATTTTGAAAGCACTTAATTAAAAAGCAATATCTCAAAAACTAACTGATCGATTTTTATGATTTAAGTTTCATTTTCTTTACCTTGAAAATATAACTGATAATAACAGTATAACTGATATTATTTCCAGAAAATAGTATATATGTGGCAAGCACGTAAAGCAATACTTTTTAGGTGAGAATGTCGTTTTCAATACGAGCTGTCGTTAGTGCGACGTAGGTGAGACGAAGTCGCACAGACAGAGAGTATTGAAAGCATCCGAACCTAAAAATTGCTACGTTCGAGCAAAAGAATTTATTTTAGATTAAATTTTTTAATGGATATATTTAACATAAGAACATTTTTTTATTAATAATTAATTTTTTAAGAAAGAAATTATTTAAAAGTCAATTTTTGTACCTGTTATTATTTATAATAAGAATTAATAAATGAAGTTAAGAGACAAAAAAAAATTAATCAAAAGTCAACTGCCTAAAAAAGTTCTACTTTATTTATCCAAAACAGGTCCCAAAAAGACACTTTTTCATGTCTATGGCAAAAAAAATATTTAATTAGTGCAAAGGTGAAAGCAACAAAAAACCTCTCAGTACGAAGTTTCATATAAAATTTAGTAATTTTTAAAAAACCTATCTTTCATTTTAAAAATGTCTTCATCTTCATTGCCACTTTTAAGCCTAAAGTAAGAATTATATTATTTTTCTGGATTAATGAAGTAATTTTTCTTATTTCTCATATATTTATTAAAATGAACTCTGGTAATGATTTACACAATTTCTGTAGCGACATCTATTACTGGTTTTTCAAAGTAATGTGTCAAAGATGATAAATATGATAATAAGCAGAGTATAGAAATACGCAACGTTACATTTCAAAATCTCCCAACCCCCTTGTTGCAATCAGTTGCATTTTTTTACCCCCCCCCCCCTCCCCTAATCGTGTAACATTATTTATGGATGCTCCCGTAAAAAGTACGGTTGGGATTTGTTTAATTAAAAAATTCAATACTTCAATACTAATCAATTTTCATAATTTACATGCATTTTATTCCACAATACTTTACTTTCAACAAGTTTTCAAAAAACTTTGCAGCAACAAGATCACATTTGGAATTTATCGAGTTTATTGAAAAAGATTACAACGAAATTGTAGAATTTTTTTTACGATTTAAATTTGTAACGCAAAGAGAGGATCAATTTCAAATTTCACTGACAAAAATGAAAAATCTGTTTTAATTAAATTAACCCATTAAGTCCCATGAAGAAACCAGCCATTGTATTAAAAAACTAACAATTGGATTCATAGGCAAATGAAAAAAAAGATATACCTGTTTTTTATTTTTTATTTTAATTTGTTTAACAAAAATTGTTTAAACAAATTAACAAAAATTTAAAATGTTTTGACATTTGTTAACGCCAATCGATTCTACGTAAAAAAATAAGAATATTTTGTATAGGTCATTTTTCTCTCCAAGTCGTATTTTGTTTATAAAATTGTTATAAACAAATTAGGCTGGGTAAATAATTGTTGTTAAACAATTTGAAATTAAAAACAAAAAAACAGATATATCTTTTTTCCATTTGCCTATGAATCAAATTTTTAGTTTTACTTAAAATCCATTTGTTTATGCTTAGGATGAAACACCCTTTACGCAGCTTAATTTGTTTATAACAATTTTATAAAAAATACAACTTGGAGAGAAAAATGACCTATACAAAATATTCTTAATTTTTTACGTAGATTCGATTGGCTTTAACAAAATTCAAAAAATTTTAAATTTTTGTTAATTTGTTTAAACAATTTTTGTTAAACAAATTAAAATAAAAAATAAAAAACAGGTATATCTTTTTTTTCATTTGCCTATGAATCCAATTGTTAGTTTTTTAATATAATGGCTGGTTTCTTCATGGGACTTAATGGGTTAAAACTCACTTCTTTAGAATATATTTTTGTCGCTGAACACAAATAAGGAACCGAAGTTTAAAAGTAGTAAACTTTACAAAAAAAAATTAAAGATGGAAGAAGTTAATAATTTATTTATTCTGTGAGATTGATTTAGAAAATTGTTAACTTCTTTCATTTTTAATATTAAATTACCAAATGATAAATTCACTTTCTTTAATTCAGCGCCTCCGTCGAATGCGATGGTCCCGTGTTTCCATTCAACATTTTATTTTTTTTTAAATTTAAAGATGTTAACATGTAATTACCCTTTTGCCTTTAGATTAATTAAATTTTTTTCTAAATTTTTGAATAAAAAGATCTATTAAATTAATAATTTAAATTTTGTTTCGATTAAATGCTATAAAAGGCAAAACACTTTACACGTATATTTAGAAAATAAATGTTATTAAACGTGGCACAGTTAAATAGTACAACGTTGAACTCCAACACACTTATTTTAATTAGAAAAAAATTTTAGTTCTAAACAATTAAAAACAACTGTAACAATTGAAACAATTGTAAGTTTGAAATAATTGTGTGTAGAGTTTAACATTGAGCAATTTAATTGTAACTTGTTTCACAATAGTTATTTTTGTATCAAGGGTGCATAATACGCCTAAGTCGTAATCACCCTTGCGTCCAAGTTGCGAACATAATTTTTTGTCCGAACTACATGAGTAGTATGGCATTGAGGGAACGAGTAATAAATTTTTTTAATGGTGAAAAAAGTTGTTCTTTAATTAAGAAAAAATTGATTTTCATGTAATCAAGATGCGTTTTAACATTTTTATGTGAGAGCTACTCCCAGGCGGGAATGTCTTACTTTGTGCCCCCTCTAAGTGCACAAAATGACATACTTTCTGTGCAGGTAGGACAAAAAATTTGTTTTCTATTATAAAATATGTACATTTGTATCCAAATGTTTTTACTTATACTTGAAAAAATAAGAGAAACAAAATGTTTGCTAACTTAACTAATTTAACTTGAAATAAAATATAAACTGGAAACTCTGAAGAGCTGTATTCCGTATAAAACAGACGAGTTTTAGGGGAAACATTATATAAAGAGAAGAAGCGGGCTGGTTTGAAGGACAAGAAAGCCATAGGCTTTCATCAATTCATTTTCGTATTTTCATTAATAATGGATAACATGAAGGTCACATTGTTTTTCTTCGTTCACCTATAAGTGTTTACTGTTTTTGGCGTTCTCAGTGAATTTACAGAGTTTCCAGTGAATTGTAGTAAAATTTTTGTGCCACTGTCTAAGACACAAGAAACTAATTTTTTACATAAAAATGAAAAGATAAAGAAGTCAGGACATGTTACCTGAAAAATGGAAGTGGGTGTCCTTGCGCATTGCAATGCATGGTTACTTTCATTGATATTGTACTTGCAAGAACATCATATTTGGATGTTGATGGAACTCGAGGTTTTGCGCCATTTACGGGTTCTACAAAATTTATTCTACAATGTCTACATTATTAAAAAGAAAAACTTAAAACTGACCTAAAACTGGGAGCAGGAAACGCCTGAGCATCGCATAAAATACTCAAAGTTGTATTTGCTTTCATCTCAAAAGAATCAGACCTTGACTTTGATGACCTAGGAAATTTTGGGGGTACCTGGCCAGCTGGATCTGATTTTTCCACAAATTCAGAAAATTCAAATCTTAACTTAGTTACACACTGAAAAATATTATGTGTCGCTACCTTATCTACGAATGTTGCTACCACACAGATCAGATGGTAAGTACAATCCCGATTTCGGAAGGTAGATTAGCTCTTGAGGGAACACTACCTCACCGCGAGAGAAGCCTACAACACTGGTACGAGGTTGCACCAATCTCGAAATATCGGTATGACAGCCTTCCGTCTATTCGGGAAGGCTACCTATACTCTCGAGATTTGTTGACGCACCCGAAAACCAAAAGGCAGAGCACTCGAGGCAAGATAATGTAGCGCCATCACCACACATGCGGCAGCCACACAAAATTTTTTTCAGTGCAGGAACAATTAAATTTCTCACATTCATTGACTTTAGAGTATAGCACTGTTTAATTTACCTAAACGACGGAACAGGATACCCTTGAGCAGGACATCTAAGAGTAATGCTCTCTCGCATGCTTCGTAAAAATGAATTAACGCGATCATCGGTTGAAAATTTGGGTGCTTTAACTCCTACTGGTTCTAGAAATAATAGAATTGACTTTCTTTTTTTATTTTTATACTCTTCTAGGATGGACATTGCGTTTTTATCATCACTTTTGTAACTCATTTTCTCATATTACTCATGACTTTCAAAATTTTCAACTTTACCTATAAGATGGAACAGGGTACCCCTGAGCAGGACATCCTAGTGTTACAGTTACTGTAGCTTCGCGGATAAACGAATTAACACGGTTGTCAGTAGAAAATTTTGGCCCTTTTACTCCCACTGGCTCTAAAAAGTAAGTAAATTTACGAATTTTTCCCCTTCCCATTAATTATTAGGTACTCATAATGATTTAAAAATGCATAATCATAAATAGTTCCATTTCCGTCATTTAAAATTGTTTAGTTCTTTATTTTACATTTTTTGAAGAAAAAAATTAAAAATTTGATATAAAAAACTGGCAAATCATATTATTCAAAACATTTTCTCAAATGTAATCTATTTGTACAAGGAAACTCGACACTACCTGAATGCTGGTACTGGATAACCCTGTGCTTGACATGGTATCTCGAATTCAGTAGAACTTCTAATTTGTAGCCACCGTTTTGCATCACCCGCAATTGAAGGTGCTTTACTACCAACAGGTTCTTAAAAAAACAATACACAAACATGTGTACACAAATGCTGTCTTTTAAAAAACAAAACAAATTGCTTACAAAAATTTAGGTTGATTGGATAATGAAAATGTTTCTTCGCCGAGGAAAAAATGATTTGAAAGTGAGAACACTGGAATAATCTTCTTTTATAAGAGGTTTAATTACCATATTAAAGTACAACAATTATTATTGACATGAACTCTTTTAATCAAAATAGTCAAATTTCCTTTATTATTTGACAAAGTAATTGAAGTGACTTGCGAATATTCTCCGCAACTTATTAAGAAATTTTTAATTATAAAAATCTTTCTAACGTCCGAACAAACTATATTAAAGCATCAATGAGATGATTTTTAAATAAACCAACCATAGTTTACTTGAAAATTTTTAATTGGTTAAAGGGTAACACCACTGTAAATGCATAAAAAACTTTTTTAAAGAATTTTTTTAGTGGTAGGAAAGAATATACAGTTATAATATTTTAGGAAATTATTAACTGTATATTCAAGTAATAAATTACAAACTAATTAATAAATACCAGTAAAGACTGGAACTATTTTTATGAATTCGTAATTATTATACGAAATTCACTCCAAAATGAATTTTGTTCATAGAAAATAATTAACAAATACAAAAATTAATTTAAGAGTTCAAAATAAAATAAAATTATTGATTTAAATTCAAAATAAAGTATACTTATAAAGTATATAAAATATACTAAATATATAAAATATATAAAATATATTTAAATATATAAAATATAATATATATAAAATAATAATATAAATATATATATAAAATATATAAATATATAAATATATAAGTATATAAAATATAATCTAAGATGTAGTTGCAAACTTTTATTTTAACTTATTATGACTTTTCTAATTTCTAAAAGGAACAGTTTTTTTATATTAAATATCACACTGAATAAATCATTAAGTAATATTCTCACCTATAGGAATATTAGCATTTTTTAAAAAATTATTCTTAGAACCCAGTCTGTGTAATTATATATGAAATTACTTATTTTCTGCCTATCAGCAAAAAGAGGAAAGTGATAAGAAGAGTTAAAATGTGTCACTTTTGTGAAATAGTAATATTTTCCTGTCAGACATTCTCGTCATGGAACATATAATACAAATAGCTTTGTTTTCAAAAATACCTGAAGGATGGAACAGGGTAACCTTGACCTAAGCATGGAATTACAATATTGATACCGGTTTGTCTATCCATTAAACTGCCTCTTTCTCCAAATACTGAAGGTGCTCGACTCCCGACAGGTTCTATTTATGGAAAACCCAAAAAGCAACGATAATAATTGTTAATAAATTTTACTTTATGGAAAAAATTTCGAATACCTGTAAGATGGAACGGGGTACCCTTGAGCGGGACAAAATAAACTCATGTCGTGACCCAATACTCTGTCGAAATAAGCTTTCTTCACGTCATTAGAGAACTTCGGTGACTTTGCAGTAACTGGTTCTGATTTAGAGGAAAATGTAATGAGGTATTAAAATAAGATACTATGTGCCAGAAGATTTTACATCACTATGAGAGCTTTTCAATTTGAATTCTAAGAAAAATAAAAGGCTAATACCTCTGTTTTATTGAACTTGTCTAGAAAATTATTTTACCTTACTTAATAAAAATGTCAGCTAAAATTTAGAATTATTTTTATTGATTTTAATTTCTAATTAAAATCAAGTTGAGGATCTGGAACTGATAATTGTCTGCTACGCATTGTATAGTCTCTTTCAACCATGCGAAGCAGGCAGTTATCAGTTCCAGATCCTCAATTACTTTCACAAAATACTGAAAAAAATTCTACACGTATGATAATACTGTAGAATTTTTTCTCGACGGGGATACCTGTCGGGAAAATTGGAACAAAGTTGGTTTAATGGTGTGTTATAAAATGTTTATTGTGTTTATGTGCCCTTATGGAAGAAATCGATTAATTTCAATTAAAAACTTTCTCTATTGTTGTTAATTGTGTTTCTTAATCGGGTTGTTCTGATCTACTGACGCGACGCCATGATACATAACAGCTGGGAAAATCGACGCATGCGCGTATAAATTTATATGAGTATTTATTTATCAATTTCAAGCTTACAATTGAAAACGATTCAACGCAAACTTTTAAAATTTTAATACGATTGAAAACTATTAAAATTTCTCATAAAAATTTTGATTTAATTAGCGACAATTAAAAACAATAAGCAAACTATTAACTGTGAATAGTTACAAATTGGGATCAATCGATTTCTTCTATAAGGGTGTTTAAGAACATAACAAGTTTGTTTGATGCGTGCATATTGGAACGTTTTAGTGTTTCTTAAACACTTTTCATCAGTCTGTGAACTCAAGGTTTTCAAAACATAGTATGAACCCTGTTATGTATGTCAGAAAAGTGTGCGACGAAGCACTTCGTTACCTAAATCTTGTATGGTTCCTGCCATTGGGAATATAGAATTTTCATTTAGTGAAGGGTTTGATTCCCTTTGGAGATCTCTAGGAAAATGAATTGCGCATGCGAGGTTGTGAAAAGTCCCGCATCTCCACAGTCCTTCCCGAGTTTTCTTTACAGGTTGTCGCTGTCCATTGGAGTGAGCGAGAGGGTCATATGTAGGCCCTTATGGCACGGTCACACCTCGAAAGTAGCAGCCGCCTCGAAAGTAAGAGAGAGGAGACGAATAATTTAAATTGTTTGACTCTCTTACTCTTATGTATTGCCATGACGACCTGCAGGCAGGCAGCCGAGCTGTGACCGTACCATTATCAGGATTAGAGAGAGAGGTCAAAAGAAGGAAGAAGCCGGTCAACGTGACAATCCTTCTTCATTAGCTCGTGGGCCATGTAATTAATAGGCCAAGTTTTACTCGGGGTTTTCACCATTTTGGGAAACCTCAGGGTTTTCAGTAGTTTATTTTATCAGTATTATTTACAAGTGTCGCCGTTGGTGTTATCATGTCCATTTTTATTGTCTTGTCTCGCTGTCGTTTGTATCCGTCGGTTTTTGGTCTGAAGCGGAACCTCCTCTAAGTTATTTTTAAGTTTATGTGTGGTGGTTAATCATTAAACGGTCGATACAAATTAATTCGCATATTAATAAAAGATCTGTTACAAGTGTTTGATAAGTGTCCTTGCTGAATGTTGCAAATGTGTTTTATTAGTATTGTATGAATCATTTTGAAACTGCAAATTCTATGTTTAAATTTTTATGTGTTTAACTAAAATAAAACTATTTTCAAACACTTATTAAACCTTCTATTGTTGGTCACATTTTCGACATGGAAACAATGAACGTTTAGAGATTGGTTAATGATTTCGCTTAAGGTGCTTGTATACCTCCACGTTTCTGAGTATATTCAGAAACGTCAAGAGGTTTATCTAATTTTGATTGCCTATACTCATAGAGAATATCGAAAAAATTGGAAGATGTGGAATTCCTCTATGGGAATAGCCAATCACAATTAGAGAAATTATGAATCTACTCAAAAACGTGGAGGTATACAAGCACCTTTACACCTTCTCTTTTGAGTTGCGTTTTGTAACTAGGCCTTGAGTGCAAATATAGCTAATATATATCTCCATTATCTCTCACACACAGGGTCTTGATACACATGCAACGCAAATCTCCTGCGGTAATATTGTCAAGTTTATATCGCATGCGACTTTTAAACCTTATTCTGGATACATAACTACTGGTTCAAGAATACCTCTCATCATGTCTCATGCAATATACCTTATTGTTCCTGCCGGCGCAGGCAGACAGCCTGCAGAGCTGGAATGTTCTAACATTTAGCGCATCAGGAGTGCTATTCTCTTTTCAGTGAATAATAATTTTTCTAACAGTACTTTCATATCTTTGGTATGTTTCCTTTATACTTTTGTGCATTTCTGCATTGACGCCAACACTTTAATTTACGCCAACATGGAACTCCATCTTTAGTCGTTAGTACACCAGGGAGTAAGACTAAGGAGACTGCACTAATGCTATAGAAGTGAAACCATTCGTCGCATTGAAACTGGTTGAATCCATTTCAAATCAAGCAAGCCGCATAACTACAAATCGTAAAATTTCCTGTCGATGAAATATGTTATTTTATATGAAAAATAAAGTGACACGTATATTTTTATTTTTTGTAAAAATGTTTTAAATTAACTTTGAGCGGTAAAACCCTAAAAAACGGTGAAAAAAATGGATTTACTTGTAATTTTTTTCTACTGTATGTTAATAAACTTTTCTTCTTGATTCTTATTGGGGGTCTTCTTCTCTTCGAAACCCCGTTTAAAATTTATAAAAATCTTCAAAATTAAAAAAATGGCGGCAGATTTAAAAAAAAAAAAATAAACTTAATTTTCTCGAAAACATTACCTTTTTTTGCTTAAATTTTTAGAGTGACTTCGTATTAATATAAAGAAGAAATTACATGAGTTTCAAGTAGGCTAAACAATATTTGTAGTTAGAAGAATTTTTTTTCGAAAATTTTTTTTTAAGTTCAAAATTATTGAAGTTATTTGTTTGAAACAAAGAACAATAACAAATCAAAGTTTGCAAAGCTTCGCTTCGCCTACAGTTTATTCCAAAAAAAGTCCTCATTCAAAAATTACCAACTGCTCGCACAAGTTACGAACGATATTTTCATAACAAGGTGCAAAAAAGTGCCCTTTTTTGCATCGCGTTATGAAAAAGATTTTTCATAACTGATGCTAAGATTTCCCACTCTTGGGGCATATCACGTGGTATGCACGCATATGTAGAAATTGCGCGTGTAGTAACATATGTTTCAGGGCTGTATCGTATAGGCAGAATGAAAACCTGATGTATACGTGATTTTTATAATTACAACAGAAACATGTAACAGAATGAAATAATTTACTTTAAAATATGAAACTGCATTCACGTAAAACATTTTTTAAAATTAATTTTAGTAAAGAATGTGAAATTTATAAGTTATATATAATAAAAATCTTAAGTGACATAACATAACCTCTAAATGTGACAACTGACAAGTAGTAAACAAAATGAACTACAAGTTTTAAAATCAGTTTAATAATAATTTATGAAATTAATTCTTTTATTGTTAAAAATGAATTATTCTTGTGAATAGCACTTATAATTTAAAATTATATGCTTCACAAGTATTGTTTTTTGATTTTGTAAACTGAAAGAAACAATTTAGGCGCTGGATCATATAGATACGCTCCTGACATAAAGCTTAATAAAGTTTGAATTTTACTCTACATATGTTTACTCGTATGTATGAATGATCTGATTGGTTATTCTCCCTCTATACCGTCCAAATGACGATTTTTGACGATAACGGTCATTAGCATCAGCAGAGAGTTAAGTAAACATTAACAACAATTTTGGTTATGAAAAATCTTTTTCATAAGGCGGTGCTAAAAAAGGCACTTTTTTGCACCTGGTTATGAAAATATCGTTCGTAACGTGAGCGAACAGGTGGTAATTGCTTGATTGAGGACTTTTTTTGGAATAAACTGTAGGCGAAGCGAAGCTTTGCAAACTTTCATTTGTTATTGTTCTTTGTTTTAAACAAATAACTTCAATAATTTTGAACTTAAAAAAAATTTTCGAAAAAAATTCTTCTAACTACAAATATTGTTTAGCCCACTTAAAACTCATGTAATTTCTTCTTTATATTAATAAGAAGTCACTCTAAAAATTTGAGCAAAAAAGGTGGTGTTTTCGAGAAAATTAAGTTTATTTTTTTTAATATCTGTCGCTATTTTTTTAATTTTAAAGTTTTTTTATAAATTTTTAAACAGGGTTTCGAAGAGAAGAAGACCCCCAATAAGAATCAAGAAGAAAAGTTTATTAACACACAGTAGAAAAAAATTACAAGTAAATCCATTTTTTTCACAGTTTTTTAGGGTTTTACCGCTCAAAGTTCATATGTGGCTAACTTCGTTAAAAACATTTTTACGAAAAATAAAAAAATACGTGTCTCTTTATTTTTCATATAAAATAACATATTTCATCGAAAGGTAATTTTACAACTTGAAGTTATTCGGCTTACCTGATTTGAAATGGATTCAACCTATATGTAAGAACGAAAATTATAGTTTTCGTGCATGCGCACATGTAATATACTTGTCTCTGTCTTTCTCACTAACCTAGACCACTGAGAAAATCATAACAATCTACAAGTTGTGAAGGTTATGTTTAATATTTGTGATTGTTGTGCGTTTCAGGAATATTATTAATAATGTTGTGCGTTTCAGGAATATTATTAATAATAACTATTAATAAATTGAAAAAAATAAATTTAATAAATATATATGTGTATACAAAAATATATATTAAAGAGTGTATATTTTTCAGTGCCCTGTAATAAAAGTATTGGGAGGTACGGGATTCCGCATTGCAAGTGCCTACCTGTCAATGCGGTATTCGCGAAATAGCGCATTGGGTGTCGTGGTGAATGCGGTATTCAAGGGGTCCCAATGCGGTGCAAGTTTTAAGCTTTAAAAAAAAGAAAATACGTGACAGGAGTAAATAATTAAAATCAGTGGATCAAAATACGAGTTAAAGGAATGAAAAAATACTAATAGTGAGTGTGAAAATGAAGTTTAAAAAAAATAAGGTAAGATTAATTGTTAGATGTAAGTCCAATGCGGCATAGGCTTTTTTCAATGCGGCGCATAATCTGTATATAGTTCTCGCAGTGCAGCGGCACTCTCTTCTTTACCAATAGCGGATTCTTTCTATTCAAATGGTAATTTTGAAAATAATGAAAAATAATATTAACTAAAAGTTGATAATGTATTTCAATCAATAAAAAAATGTTAAGAGCGTTCGACAGTCTCTAAAATTTGTAGGTTATGTGCGACTTCAGTTATCGCCAAAGAAAAACGATGACACTGCCTGTTTGAAATTACGTGAAATTAGTAAAAAACCGTTTTCGAACTAGTGTTTCTCTGCACACAAGCACTTTTTACAAAATCTGACAACGTCCATTTGTCAAAAATGTTTTTAATTATCTGAATTGAAAAGATTTTGTTAATCCATGCAAAAACGCGGTTTCAGGATTGGAATTACAAAAGTAATGTAATGACAGGCGGCAAGACGTGTGTTACAGCCATGTTGCCAGTGGAGGACAGAAGCAAGCAGGGAGCGTAAAAGATCAGCTGTCAAAATGATTCGCATTACATTGCTATGGTAATTCCAATGCTGCAACCGTGTTTCTGTATGGATTAACAAAATCTTTTCAATTCAGACAATTAAAAACATTTGTATTTTAATTGAATAAAACGAAATTGCATTTTAAACCTGTTTAAAAATCAATTTTTTGGAGTTGTACATATTTATATTTTAATCTTTGAAGCTTATTTATTTGAAAATATCAGTTATATTAAACATGTATCAAATATTATTTAATAAATTTTTACTTCAATATTTATTTTTAACTAAAAATCAAAATTTAATATTACTTTTAAAATTACATTCTTATTTGTTAATAATTTTAATCAATCATTTTTTACATTTAAATGGAATAAATGAAGTATATTTTCAAAATTACCATTTGAATAGAACGAATCCGCTGTTGATTAAGCAGAGAGCGCCGCTGCACTGCGCGAACTATATACAGATTATGCGCCGCATTGAAAAAAGCCTATGCCGCATTGGACTTATATTTAACAGATAATCTTACCTTATTTTCTTTAAACTTCATTTTCACACTCACTATTAGTATTTTTTTCATTCCTTTAACTCGTATTTTGATCAACTGATTTTAATTATTTACTCCTGTCACGTATTTTCTTTTTTTTTAAAGCTTAAAACTTGCACCGCATTCACCACGACACCCAATGCGCTATTTCGCGAATACCGCATTAACAGGTAGGCACTTGCAATGCGGAATCCCGTACCTCCCAATATTTTTTTTTACAGGGTGGTAAGTAATATATTAATAATATAATTAAATATTTATATATGTTCAGAATATTTTTTTTTGTTTATTGAAGAATATAATAATGTCAATAATGAAATATGTGAAATGGTTTTTTGAAATTTAATTTAAATAAATAATCTTAAATTAAATGTACTGATATTTTTATTTTGTCTTGTTTCTAAATTCAACAACAATAATAAAATATCTCAAAAAGATAAAATATTAGTCAGCATAATAAAATTTCTTTTTAATAGAATTTCTTTACTTTTAACAGTCTTTTTCACTAAATTTTATAACACTTATTTATTTTTGTTTTAACGTTTCTTTTTATTATTTGTTTTTCTTTTAGGTTTTGTTGCGATTTTTGGCTTCTGCGGCACATAATTCTCAGATACAACCATTATTTTTGATGTGATTTGTTTCTACATATAAAATTCTGCTCCAACAATAGTATATTATGCATCTAGGGTGGAATTACGTGTTTTTGCGCCAAGCGCGATGTTTGAAGAACGAGCCGTAGCGCTCTCGTGCTACGGCTCGTTCTGCAAACATCGCGCGAGGCACAAAAATATTCCACCCGTGGTGCATATGTTATTTTCTACAAAACATGCAAGAAAAACGAGTGTCAACAAATGTTTAAGAACGAGGAATGATTTATTTGGATAGCTGTTTCGCCTGTCAGAAATGAGACCTGTGGTACAGACTAGTGTACCGATATACATTGAAACGTACTCAGCTGTTTGATCGCGCGAGGGGGTTCGGGGGGGTCTCCCCCCGACAGGGTTCAGGGGCAGAGCCCCGGCCAGGGGGTTCGGAGGGCGGAGCCCCCCGACTGCAAAAAAACCAACTTAGAATAATTTTTAATGATAATTTTTAGGTTAGTTGGCTACACATTCCAGTGTTGTCATCACGAAGTTATCAATTTGACTATTTTTGAATGTTGCCAACTTTAAACATAACGTGCAAGTATAGGGATTTATAGTAATATTTCGAATATAAGAGTTGGTACCTCTGAATCGTGAAAGAATATTTCTGAAAACATTGTACACTTCACACGAGCGACTTGAGCCAATGAAATTGAAGATTGAGAGTTTTTTCCCTGCGCGAATGTTTTTTCCCGGCTGAAAGAGTTTTTTTCCCGCTGCGAGTTACTAGTCTAGAAAAGTCTGATTCTTGCCATGTTAACAGGGAAAAAACACGAGTTTTTCGTGTATGTGTTGTAGAAAATATTTTATTGAAGATGAAAGAATTTATCAATTATCCGAATCAATCAAATCTCTCGAAAATAAATTTCTTGAGTAAGCACTAGATTTCGTTATGAAAATACAATATATTTTTCATATGTATCGACAGCGCAGCTGTCCTAATACAGAAACCTGCTTTTTCTGAAAATCATTTTTTCGAAATTAATTAATAATTTCAGACAGACTGCAGAGGTCTGAACGCTCCATTAGTCTTACTCCCTGTAGTACACTTACTACTGTCTGACGTAGTAGTTAGTAGTAATACGAGCGCCACTGTAAAAAAGAGCGTCTTGGTTTAAGACGTTTACGTGGTCACTTTTTAGAAGTTTATAAGCGTCTTATTTGCCATCTAAAATGCATGTATTTGGAGGTTATGTTTTTCATTTAAGACGCTCAAATAAGACGCTTTTTTACATAAGACGTTTATAGGCGTCTAAACGTCTTATTTTCTGAACTAGACATGGGTAATTTTGTAGTCTTAAAATTTTATCCTAGTAAATATTTGTAAGTTATACAAATTTCGCAAAACATTACTATTCAAATAAACATTAAAAATTAAGGACATTCGAACTATTATTACGTCACAGTTGTACAACACAAATTTTACCGCTATCTGGTCGATGGAGTTTTGAATAATTTTTACTGATAGTTATTGAAAAATGTTTGTAATAATAAAGATTTCGTCTTAACTTTCATTAAAAATTAGTCAAAACTCGATTAACCAGATACCGAAAACATTTGTGTTGAAGAACTTTGATGTCATAGTATTTCAAATGCCCTTAACATCATGTAATTCAGTATTCACTTGTCTTATACACTTTACTATGGGAGAACGTGACCACTGAGTAATAACATGTCCTTAAATACATTTTTAGTTATCAAGACATTTCTTTAAAATTCTTGTGTTCAGTTAAAAGAAGTACCTGCTTATAGCCATTGGATAAGCTTGTGCGTTACAATGTAGGTTTATATCTGTGCCTAGCCTCCTGACCACTAGAGAAAGTTTTGTATCAGCGTCAAGGGTAGGTGCTTTACTTCCAACAGGTTCTTTACAAAATTAAAAATAATTTTAAATATATCTTCCACTAATAATAGTAATAATAATAATTATGTTAAAGTATTATCAATGCATGAAGACAGGGTTTTTCTTATAAACGTGGAAATAAATTTTAAGTTTAACAATAAAACATGCAATTATACTTCATTTAATTTTTTTTAATACATTAATCTTCTATTTCTATAATTTGGTTTTTATTAAATGAAAGACCATTGCAATTATTTAAATGTTCTGCATTTTCGAGAAGCTCTTCATTAAGATGCAGTTAAAAGAACTAAGTAATCTTTTATCTCTCTTTTCAAAAATATAACTGTAGTAAATGAAGTTTCACGTAAATTAATAATAAATATTAATAATATGAAATTAACACAAAATGTAAGTAAGTCTAAACAATATTTATTGGTGATATTGTTTAAATTTGGAATATAATTATCATCTAGGATATCAGAAGTCGATTTTTTGTTTTGTCGACATATTTATCAAAATTGTTTGAATATAAAGTGAAGATAGAATAAAAAGATAAGTTGTATGGAAATTAAAAGTAGTAGTTGATTTAGGAGAAGGGGAGTTTCACTTAATTTCATAGTAATTGCTGAATATGAGAAATTCTTATGTTTATTAACTAATGAAACAGTGGCCTAACACTTTTTACAAAATACCTCATAACAGGAACTGGATGACCCTGTGCATTGCAAGGAAGAGCAATTTCAGCACTTGTTTTTCGCATTAAAAGATTTATAGTAGCGTCACCAGAAAAAGCAGGGGCCTTACTTCCGACTGGTTCTAAAATATTTTACATAATATAGATGCAAATAAAGTAGAATGCTTTACCTAGTTACCGGGACAGGGCTACCCTGAGCTTCGCAAAATATTACCACTGGTTGTCCTTGAAGTCTTCTAATAGTGCGACTTAAGTCGTCTGAAGAGAATTTTGGTGATCTTGTACTAACTGGCTCTGGAATATATGAGTGCAATCTTGTTGCTTTATTTAAAGAAGATGTAAGTTTTCTTTTACCTAATATCTAACTTGAAATAAATAACAAATCATATATATATATATATATATATATATATATATATATATATATATATATATATATATATATATATATAATATTTTCCCAGTATTTAGTACTATGCATGAGTACTTCAACCACCAAGTATTATGAAATTTTATAAAAAATTGTAGAGGGGGGAGGGGGTTGAAAATTTTGGATAAGTATCAACAGTGATTTTTCTAAAAAATCGTAGCTTCTATATAATGAAGTAAAAAAAATTTTGACCCATATGTTTTTTGTAGGGTTTTTCCTGCTCTTTCAAATGGTGCAAAAAAATTTTTTTTAAATTCAAAATTTAACCCTTTTTTTTGAAAATTAAAAATTTTTTTGGTTTTTTTTTCAAAAAGGACCCTTTTTTTTCCTTTTTTTTTGTACGAAAAGAAAGCTTAAGATGCGTACTTTCAATAACTAAAACGGAAAAAATGACGTTTTTTTTTGTTTTCGAATTATTAATTAATTAATTAATAAAAATTAATAAAAATTGAAATATTTTACAACAAAATAAATTTAACGCAATTCTGAAGTTACTACTGTAAAGCACTACAAATTCCGCATCCAACGAGTCCAATATGAAAGATTTTGGATAAATTGACGTTTTATAAATAAATATTTATAACAATTAATTAACAAATGAATATAATTTATAAAAATAAAGATAAAGTGTTATTTTTTTTTAAACAAATGTTTATACAATTCTATTTTGAAAAAAATGTATTCCAGTTATTTGCAACAATTGACAGTTTAAAAAAAAATTAAAAACCTCTTTATGCGTGTCGTGTTCCATAACTCTATAACCGGGCTTAATATTTTTTAACATTTTCTACAAAACAATTTTTTATTTAATTTTATATTTGAGCATACTGTATAATATTTTCAGAACTGCTCTCTGCATTTTTTTCATTAAATCATGAAAATTATTATAAAAATCCAATATAATAATTAATGATTAAGTAATTATTTGTAATTTATTTATTAGGATTTACGTAAAATTAAATTATTGTTGATATTAAAATAATAAAAAGTTGGTAAGATAAAAAAGAAATCATCTCTTATTACATCAGAAATGTAAAAATTTTTACATTGGTACACTTGAGAAATTTTGCCCCATATATATATATATATATATATATATATATATATATATATATATATATATATATATATATATATATATATATATATATATATATATATATATATATATATATATATATATATATATATATATATATATATATATATATATATATATATATATATATGATTTGTGATAAAAATAAAGTTCGGCAAGCACAAGAAAAAAAAGTTTAAATTTCAACCTGATTTTGGGGTAAAAATTCGCTGCAACAAAATTTCTCCTAGATGAGGGCGCCACTGTCTATGTGACTTAGCATTGGTTAAAATTACCCGCAACAAAATTTATACCACCTTTTTTTCTGTGAGTGTAATCAATTATTGTTAAAAAACTAAAACTCTTAAAAACTTACTTAAATTCCAAAATCTATCTAATTATTCATAGTCAGATCAGAAGCTAGTGCTGAAATCAAATCACAAAAAATTCTGATGGCTGAATAGTATTTCTAATGCACACAATTAACTGTGCTTGAGTAGACAGAAGTAAATTTTGTGTCATGTCATATCATCCACAAAGCTTAATACCAGACTGTTGTTGTGACGTAGATTAGAATCTAGTCCAATCAAATAAATAAAATTTTTAGTAGGTGGACTAGGACAAAAGGGATAATCACCTTATAACAAAGACGCTTGTTTTTCTTGATTTTCCAGTTTCCTCGTAAAATAAGCAAAATCAATTGTACAGATACAGTCTATCTTTCAACCAGTGAAGATATAAAATAAGAACTAACTAATAAAATTGAGCTCCCGCGGACAATAACTCGATCTGCGCTCGGACGCACTCTCTAATACCAGTCGGGTGGCAGTGAGTGGCGCAGAGACGTTCACTGCTCCCCGACTAGTACTAGCGCTTACGTCCGAGCGCAGCTCAATTATTAAAATAGATGAGACATAGAAAGTTCTCCTATACTTTACTATTGATCAATGTTAATCATTTTTTTAATACCTTTTCATTAAAATTGAGAATTCTAAACAAACAAGATGCTTCTTCATTTAATGAATGGATTGGTCTTAACTATATTAACGTAGCTACTATAGAATACATAAAAAATTAATCATATTTTTATTACATAAAAGGAGACCGTTTGTAATTAGTAGTAATGATAATAATTATCATTATTACTTTGTACAATAGTATCATTAGTAATAAAAATACTATTATATATTTTGATTAGTTCTCCAGCCTCTAGTTCATTGCATAGAATTTTTCTCCTATCATACGAAAAAAAAATTAATAAGATTCCCATTCAAGACTGAATACGTTGAGAACGTAAACATTTAAAGTAGGTCTTTTGTCTCACCTCGAAATAGGAACAGGATAACCCTGCAATGGACACATTAAATTAGCTGATTTATCTGATAGAACTTCCACCCACTCAACCTTTCGATTAGTTGGTAGTTTAGGTCTCGTATTAGAAGTAGGCTCTATAAACAAGATTCACATGCTACAAAATCTAATACCGCAAGAAACAAATATATAAACTACAAACCGTGTAATGGGCACAGGGAACCCTTGAGCCGGACATGTTACTGTTATCTCTGAAGAACTAATTGTTGACTTTATTACTTTTATATCGAAGCTCATAAGTTTCGGTTTAGCACTGGAGACCGGTTCTATGAATAGGAAAAATTAAAAATAGAATACTTTTAATACAACGCACAAAAATTTTTAATTCGTGGATTTTTCGATTAAAATTCTTAATTTGAAAGTAAGGGTACTATTGATTTAAAAGTTTTTCAGTTCTTACTGTTAAGAACTGTTCAAACTATAATGTTTCACAAGTAAATGATTACACTTAAAATATGTATTAGTTTAGAAGAATAATAAAATTATCGAAGTAAACACTTTCATCAAATATCTTAGAAAATAGAGTTTTTGACCAAGCAATTTAGAATTTTAAGTTTTCAATCGACTTATTGAAATAGATTATAAAATAACTTTCTGTTTTAACCGTTTTAATGATCGTTATTGTAGAGTTGTTTCATAAATATAAGAGAATTCAAATTTTAGTTTCTTTTTCCATTTACAGTATTAAATTAAATTTATTTCTGAATTGGACTAAGTAATTTAAGAAGTTGGCTGCAAATAAATAGTTTGCAAAGTTTGAAGATAGAAAACAAATTTATTAAATATATGAAATTGCAAATATACAATTTTTTGTAATTTACATTTTAAAAAAATAGGTTAAAAAAGGAAATTGCTAAATACTGAGAGCAGTATGTCCAACTGATTGAATCTGGTGCACACTATTGTCAAAAAATGTAAAACTGCAATACATGATATATTTCAAATATAATTTTTCTATTTAATTTGCAATTAAGTATTATTCAAGGAGTGGTGAGGGGCAAAGGGATTGTTCCCATTACTCCAATGTAAAATCTTGCATCTTTAAAACCTCAAAAGAAATTTTCAATTTCATAATCATAACAAAAAAACCTATTTATTTATTTATTTTATTAACAGAAAAAAACATTCAAAAAAGATATAAAAATGTATGTAATTCATTTTCTAAAATTGTGTTAAAAATCATTATAATACCATGAAGGACAATGAAGGAGTATAAGGAGGAGTATGCGTATATGTGTCGTAGGCAGATAGCATAATCCGGCAGTAGGCAAACTGCCGAGGCAGTTGGCCAACCGCTGGCAGTTAGTAGAATGACTGGTTTAAAATGAATTCAATTAGTCATTTAGTCAACTGCCTAGGCAGTTTGCAAACTGCCCAAGACGTTTCAGGCGATTAGAAAAAAAGAAGATATATTCAAAAATCGAAATATTGTAATGAATGATATTAAAGGAAATATTGTAATTTATTAACATTTGTTATTGACATGTACAAAGTAAACAAATATAAGAAGTTATTCAAAAGAATATTGTTGTTTTCTTACATTATATAAATAAAATATTAGGACCTTAATTTCGAAAACGATTTAACTACAAAATTCATCAAATATTATTTTAGTTTCGAAAAGTCGTTTGAAAATTTCAGCTGCGTCTTATTCATCCAGTTAATAAAATTCAATTTTTTTAATTAAGTGGAATATTAGTGTTTAAATTTAAAATGGAAGGAAATGCAGTCAATCAATCTGAGTTTGAGGAGAAATTAAAATTAATTCATAAAAAACAATGTGGTAGCAGAGCAAGGTGGGATAGAAAACGAGTAGAGTGTAAAAAAAATTTTACAGCAAAATGTGAGTAATTGTGAAAATCCGACATCTTTTTATCAGTACTCAAAAAGATACGAACTTTTGCAAGTTGGAAGTGAATGCCATATCATTTTAAAACGAAAAAACGATTCCGATCATTTTGTTTATGTTTGTGCAATGGAGGATTATTATTTAAAACTTTTAGAAGCTCATATTCAGACTATCAGTTCCGAATGTTGACCGAGGACCATTAAATTTTAGCAGTATTTTAGGGATAGTGACTGACATTAAAAATGGTGTCTACAAAATTGGAACGCAAGATGGACTAATCAATGGTTGGTTTCCTCGGTCCGACATACAAAAAACTGGAACTGAAGTGGTAAGCGTAAACGCTGTTCCTAAAGACAATTTTCTTTCTTTAATAGAAGCTGCGTCTAGGCAATCAGTCAGTGGTGGTCAAGGTATGAAAAAATGTAACTGCAAACCGGCAAAAAATCAATGCAAAATAAATCGATGCTCTTGCTTTAAAGCAAAAATATTGTGTGTATCTAGGTGTCATAAGACAGCAAACTGTTCTAACAAATAATAATAAGAAATTAATTACAATATTCCCTTTAATATCATTTATTACAGTATTTAGATTTTTCAATATGTCTTCTTCTTTTTCCCATTTTGGAATAATGTGAATTACTTTACGTGTATAATAAAGAACATTTTTTTTTATTTTGACTGATAAATAAGATTTTTATTATCCATTTCTAATTGCCTGAAACGTCTTGGGCAGTTTGCAAACTGCCTAGGCAGTTGACTAAATGACTAATTGAATTCATTTTAAACCAGTCATTCTGCTAACTGCCAGCGGTTGGCCAACTGCCTAGACAGTTTGCCTACTGCCGGATTATGCTATCTGCCTACGACATATGCATCCCTTTTGACTGTACTTGACTGCGTAAAATCGCCATGCACGCAAATTGGCATACCGGAAATTTGTTCACTGATATTTGCGCCCCTACAGGAGAAAATATGTACCCTCTATGCTGTCCATGATTAAAGTTTTTTTTACGTAGTTTTTTGGATATGTGCTAAGTTGATAATAACAATAAAATAATAGTAATATGAATTGTTTTATAAAAATTTGCATGTCAAGTTATAAAGCAAATAAAAATTCTTCTGAAAAAAGTGTTTTTACAAAGCACCGAGAATGGTAAGTTTATTTTATATACTATTTTATAATGGTAAAAGTTTTTATACCTTTACCAACAAACGTTTATAAATTTAATGCAAATAATTTTTGGTTGTTAATTTGGAGTCCTTTCTATTTATATAATGTATAAAATAATTTAATTCTGTTGAATTCTTTTACAATACAACACTCAGAGGATCTTCCAACCTTAAACATCAATCTGCTGTCAAAGATAAAAATACTTAAAAAGTAAAATTGCACTTATTTCTCCCGCTTGAAGGCGCTGTTATCAGTGAACATGAGGCTATTACTTTTCGCGTGACTGTCGATTTTACTGCAGAGAAGTACAGTCAATATCAGGTGGTATCAGGGTACGGTCCCATGATGAGCAGAAAACACAATGCAAAGCAGAATTTCGTGAGAATGAAAAGGACAGTGATATCTGACTATCTCTCTTGCTCCTGGCTGCGCAGGCAGGCAGCCTGCAGAGATGCAGCCGCAGCTTTAATCCTTATACTCAAAACTTTCGAGTACTTGAGTGGAATCGAGTACTCGATTGAATTCGAGCTTATAAATGAATAAAAAAATAATAATAAGTAAAAAATATCGAATTCTCCCTAAATCTCTTAAGTTAGTTAGTAGGTTAATTATTTTAACACCTAACGATTTTCTACGATCAGTAAATCTCTTAAATTCGAAATTTTCTACTTATTAATAGTTTTTTTTGCAATTTAAAAGCTCGAATAATTTAAAAGCTTGAATAATTTCGAGTACTCGAGTGAATTCGAATACTCGTTTCCAATCGAGTACTCTAAATTATTCGAGTTTTTTATGAGGCTCGACTGGGCTCGGACTCGGCTCGAGCTCGAACTGATTAGGCTCGGCTCGGCTCGAAAAATGAAAAGCTCGAAAATACTCGATCGAGCTTCGAGCTTTTTGCATAGCTCTATTAATAAGAAATATTGTTAATTTCAAGTGTACAGATCAAATTTTCATTTTCTTGAGGTTATATGTTGTTGGGATGTTGCCACATTTTCATGTATTTTTATTATTGCTTTGAAAACAAAAATTTAAATAATTATTTATTTATTAAATCTCATTTCCTTCATATTTTTTCTAAAATTTATCTAAGCTCCCATAAGAGTCCATGTTAAATTGCAAATTTATTTAATTTTTTTAAGAAAAACTATGTGGTAAACAATTCTGAAAAAATCATATTAGTTTGTTCATAAGAACAAACTGTGAAATTTGTTTAAGTTTCTCTCATTTCCTTAATTTACAGGTGACAATCTTTAGTAGAACTAATTTAAAAAGAGAAATCTGACCAGTTTGTCTGAGTTTGTAATGTTTTCAAGACATATTATCTCAAGATGAGACGGTTGACTAATTTTGCATTAAATGAGTCTATGGTTTTTTCTTCGAAAGTTAAAACTGAGAAGTAAAGAGCGAAAAAAAGCTCTCTACCCCTTGACTGAAATAGTGTTAAATAAGGAATGAATCCACTATTAACAATTTGTTTAATAGTTTTTTAAAATAAAAACCTTTCTTTAGCTTGTAAACATGCGATTTCGAAATTATACTGTCATTCACCTAAAGGAAGAAAATATATGTTACTAAAACACAAAGAATTTCAATCTGTTTTTAAGATGATACAGAATTGAAACAAATTTCTCTATTCTGAACTAGATTCACAATTAACAGATTTTATAAGTTAATTAAATTTCAGATATATTGTTACCTGAACGCTGGTACAGGAAATCCCTGTACGGGACATAGTAGAGCAGTCGTTTGTAACAATATGGAAGTAGGACTTGTTGATTTGATGTCCATAGAAGTCAATTTAGGTTTTGTACTGGATACTGGTTCTGAATAATTTATGTAATAGAAACAAAACAAAAATACTAGAAACATCTAATGACTTGATGGAAAATAAAAATTAGTTTTCGATAATTAATAACTTACTTGAAGTGTGGGACTGGGTACGCCTGTGCGGAACAGAAAAGTGGGAGATCCTGGCTTTCATTTATATCAAAATTATGGCTTTTATCTTTTGTGGAAAATTTAGGTCTCGTAAAACCAACGGGTTCTGTGAAAAAATATTATTTTAAAATAAATTTTTAAATATGACATACTGAGACAGGGTACAGTCACCAAAATAACTGTCAAAGAAGAGTCATAATAATATGACAAACTTTTAAAAATAATTGTACATAATTGAAACTCCATTCTTGGGAATAATTTTTTCACGAATTCAAAAATTTTCTAATAAAAATTAATTTTGTTTGAATGATTTTCAGTAACTACTGCATGTCCCTAATGAATCAATATCATAAACATACTTTTAAAGAGAGAATAATCAAATAATGTAAATTTTAGATTTACATTAAGTACCTTGAAACTGAAGAAAAAAAGACTACATTACGGGAGTTTATAGAATGGAAGAACAAAAATAACAAGCATGTAACAAGATTGAAAGTTTCCTTACCAATAGATATAACTAATCATCAAGATTTTAATTATAATAAAATAAATATTTTCCTAAATATCCTGGTACCCAGATTAATAATAGTTTATTTAACGGACCTAATTCGTCTTGTGCTTTATGGCATTTCCAGATAAATTTCAATTCGATCATCAAAATTTTCAGAACTTAAGTTACCTAACTAATCGAACATTTCATTTTATTTTTGTTTAATCGAATATAAATTAACTCTAATTTTCCGTTAGCAGAATTCTTATTAAATAAAGTTTTGGTAAGCTAAATTCTTAAATTACAGAATTATCATTTAATAAATATTAATTCATTTCCATTGTTATTAACACAAATTGTTGTTTCATAGATTTTTAAAACGACAAAGTTTTATACAGTAGAATTCCCACTTTTGGAAAATATTTCGGCATAAATTTATAAATTGTTAAATCATAACTTGCTTAATAATTTTTAATTGATTAATTTTAATATTGACGATTGAACAGCACATCGTCTATTCCATCAAATTAATTAAACTCAACAAAACATTTATATGGATAGGTATTATCAATTATTATTCAATACAATCCTATAAATAGTAACTGCATTGAAAATAAATAATTTACAATTGGGTTTTTACCTCTGTGAAGGTACAGGAAATCCTTGAGCAGGACAAAGAAGTGTCATTGGTTCACTAAGCATTGTTCTAAAAGCTTGTAAATCAACCAGCGATGGAAACTTTGGTCTTGCACTTCCGACAGGTTCTACAGATTTTAATAAAAGAAATAAAAAGCATATAATTCAGGATGCTTTAAATTAAAAATTTTATTTTATTATTAATTTTATTTTGTCTTTAAATATTGTATTAAAATTCATTTAAAGATGTTTAACAACATATTAAACAAAGTGCTTTCTTTTACAAATTATTTGATTATTATATGTAACTAAATAAATGCCTTTGATTAAAGTAAATATCAATATATTAGAAAATTTTCAAGAAGAAAAGTGCTGCAAAATCAAAGTAATATTAAACTTCCAACGCATAAGTTATAAAATTCGTTAGAAACAGTCGTTAAACAAGAAATTAAACCTAAGAAATTCCAACTTTTACAAAATAATGGTCACCCTCCTATGTACGGCATATTTTGAGAAATTTTGACTCCCCCCATTCCCAGCGTAAAACACTTTCTATACTTTTAGTGCCATTTTTTCTGGTTTTCGTAAGATTTAACTAGACCCCCTCTCCCTTAAAGCCTTACGTAGTTTGTGTATTGCCCCCAACTGTCAAATTACCAATTTGACATCAAATTAGTGAGCAGCGACCCCAAAAACCTTGAAAAAATATGCATTATCTTATACTTAATGATGATTTAACTTGGGAATTAAATGGATAGTAAATGGCTTGAAACAATTATTTTATTAATTTACGCAATTGCTAATTCGATTAATGGGAAATTTCTGGGCTCTAGCGGTACTATTAAATATGTCAACTATAGTTGATGAGTATTTTTATACAATTAGAATTGTATAAAAATACTCATATTTTTTCTATTTTCTACAATTATAGAGGGCGACAGTATTTAATTTTGTAGCTGTTCTTTTACAATTAGAGCTAATTGTAAGATAATTTACCTAGATCCGGCAAGAGTCCTGGTGGCACGTGGACTATCTAGAAAATCATATTGGTAAGAAAAGGATAGATGTATCTTTGTCCTTTTCTTACCAATAGGATTTTCTAGATAGTCAACATGCCACCAGGACCTTTGCCGGATCCGGATAAATTATTTTAGATTACAGTAAATTTTGCAAGAAAATTGCAAATATACATGGTAAAAATGATATTGCATGGAGAAAAGAGAATAGTGAAGGCAACTTTCGGTTCATTTCTGACAACTAAACAGTTTAGTTAATTTTTTACGGACAAATTTAACAGTCAGATCTACTAAACGATAGTACGATCGACTGTATGTTTAGTCTAGATTACAAAACAGGAACTAATTGTCAGTAGAAATATAACTATTTGAATTAGTGACTGCACGGAGAAAAAGGATTGTTACGTTGACAAAAAGATTGAACATCGTTCAATGAACCAATGAAATTACTTATGCACACTGAAAAAAAAGTTCTATAGTTAGGATATATTTAACACGATATTCTAGTTAAAACAACCAGAATTCTAGTTAAAATTAGGATTTTGGTTAACCTAATCAGAAAAAATTTAGCTAGAGCATGTTTAACACGAAATTCTAATTGAAAACAGAATTTCTAGTAATTCAAACCAAAACTTTTTTCCAGTGCATGGTAGTGTTGATAGTATCAGCTACTCTAAATTAGCTTTCAGGAAAGCTAATTTAAAAATAAAATTTTACACGGAATTTTTTTTCAGTGTACTTTATACTTAATATTTTTAAAGTTCATCCAGAATTACTCTTTACATTTTACAAAACTCGGCTTCGTAATAAGGTTTATCTGATACTCTGTAACAGTTTTGCAAAAACAGTAAAAATTCATTTTTTCTGTGTTTACAATTTAAGATGAAAACTGGACAAGTGCGAGTGCGAGCATAATATGCATAATTTTAGCCCTCCATGTTGAATAGTTTATAAGTTAGGGGGGGGATGGTCACTTTTTGTGCATTTTTGACCAAAAATCTTGTTATTTCCTTGACAACGCTATGGCCATCACCTCCAATCACATTCTCTATATTTTTCCTGTAATCTACGTGTGGAAATACGTATCTGTACTAAATTTGAGCTCTCTAGGTCAAACAGTTCAGCAGCTAGGGGGAGGGGACACGATTTGTCTACGGACACAAGAGCCTCACCAATAGGGTTCCGTCAGTACACCGGAGGTGTAGTGAACCCTAAAAACATAACTTTTGACTATTTCTTAAAAATTAACTTGTATAAGGTTATTCGGGGAAAAATAGTGGTTTCGTAGAATACACTTAATTTAAAAAGAGAAGAATATTTCGGGTTGGAATTTTTTAGAAATAATAGAGGAAGGTAACTAATTACATACTTTGTTTTAAAATTTTTAAATATTATAATTTTAATAACTCAAAATTTTTAACAAAAATTTATTACCACATTTTGAATTAGCTGACACACAAAAATATTCTTATCTGTTAAAAAATAAAGTATTTGACGGAAGTTATAAGTAAAAGAATTTTATAATAGTCTTTATTAATATTCAAATCGTTATAATTATATTTTAAACATATATTTTTTAATATAATTTTTTGAACTTTGAAAGATAAAGTCTTTTTACAATGTAATCTACAATATATAATGTGCAACCGCATACAATCAGTGTTTCACAAAAGCAATGTTCCTTTTTTTAATATTTTAATTTTTCGTTACATATGGGTAATTTCACGTGAAATTTTTCTATGACATTTGAAAATTGATTAAACCTATTTTTTTCTCGTTCTCTATAGAAAAATATCAATTTCTACGTATTTTAATTATTTTTCCATAATTTCCAAAAGTTTTGATTTTTAAAAGTAGACCTAATTTTTTAATTTAAAAAAGTATTTTTTATAAACAAATTAATTTTTAATAGATTTGAGTGTCAAATCAAAAATTTGTAGAATATGTCAATTATAGAAAAATAAAAAAATATGTGTTTAATATTTTTCTGTAAAGACCGAGAAAAAAATGTTTAACTAATTTTAAAATGTTATAGAAAAATTTCATGTGTAATTACCCATACATTGTTTAACTTTACTTTAATAATAAGGGTTTTCGAGCAAGTCAATCGGAAGTCATCGATTTGTGCACGAATCTTATTTCGAGAATAGCACCCCAGAATCGGTGGTGTACAACCTTCTTTAGGCTGGAGTCCCATGGCAACGGTTTCGAGTTGCATTTTGTCACTAGGCAGTAAGTTTAAGAGAGATGGAGACATATGTTTACTATATTTGCGTTCTTAGCGAAGTTACAAAGCGCGACACAAAATAATAACGCATATAAGAGTAAGAATATCCATAATTCAAATTCAATGCACTTTCTCTCTTACTCTCGTTGGAGGACCTAACAAGATAGGTCGTTAGGAAAAGGGTACATCAAAGAGTTCTTCTTGTAGATAAGAAAGAGATAGACAAAGTTAAGTAAGTGAAACTAACAAAAGCTCTAATTGTGGAATTTATTTCAAGAATAGTGAATTTATACTCTGTATAAGTACGTTACGAAGTAAATAATAAATACCAAAAAATTATATAGAGGATACAAGTTTTTAAAGAGCCTAAGAAATTTGGAAAATCGATTACTTCGGTTTTGAGAAGTTACTTTTCCGAATATTAATTTTTAGATATTTTTACTGCAGATATTTTTCCAATAAATTTTCAAATAAAAAAATTGTAGTACAAATTTCACCTAGAATGTCTCATAAATATAGATTTTAAAATTTGAAAAAAAATCAAAACCAAAAAACCCCTTAATATTGTGTTAAATATGTGATTATCTCCACTTTTTTGAAGAGTAAATTTATCAACTTTTGAAAAATTGCTTCACAAATGTAGATTACATTTTGTAATTATGAAATTGAGTAGCTATATTTTATACCAGTCGGGTGGCAGTGAAAGGCCCAGAGCAGCCCAGAGGCACTCCCTGGTCCCCGAGTTGTTGCATGTCAATTACATAAGGCATAAAATTAAAGCTTTGTTAGAAACCTATGGTTAGAACTACAAACGTGTTTACACAGAGAATTAAAATCAGACCTCCTTAAGTTTTATTACATTTCTATATAAGAGTTACATGTTGATAGATATTGATTTCGAAAAATTACTATCTCGAAACTATCTTACTACCTGTATTTGTAAGTAATAACTATCTAGCTTCTGATCTAGTTTTTCTGATTAATTGCTAAATAATTTTAAAGTGCAATTTTTAAACTACATGTTAGCATGATGATTATATTTAAATCGATAATTTTATTTGCCAAAAGTGGGATAAAACTGATATAATGAAAAGCTCTCAGGTGGCAAAATGCCCGTAGGGGTACCCTGTCCCAGCATTCAGGCAATTGACAACAAACTTGGTTTTCTTTTCTTATTCTCAATAATTCATTAATTGATGACCTCCACGGAATAACGATTTACGGCACATTTAAAAATGCTTACAATTTTCAACTTTGAATTGCCTTAAATCGTTTTTGCAACCACAGTATCTAATGAAAACTAATAAATTATTTTATTTTTTTTCGATTTCATTCATTTAGGATTAAAATTCAATAATACATTCACATATTTTCATTTTAATTGCATTTATGTCAAAATGTGCCATAGATCGTTATTCCGTGGAGGTCTTCAATTATAAGAACATCTCAAAGATTGCGTACGTCTTTTTATAGTGCTTGAAAAGCTGTTTTATCAACTGCTCATATTTATTTTAACAAGATAAGAAATTACAAGTGAAACACGTGATAATTTTTACACTGCTGGCGTAAATCATCTTTGAAATGAACTGAATAATGAAATATTGCAAATTTACATTAATATATCTTTCTTTGTTTTCATATTATAAAAAAAGCTGGACTAAAAAATTGTACCAATAATATAAACCAAATGAAGACCAAATATGAATTTTTAAATTAGTGTTGCATTCGAGCGAGAAATATATCAGAAAAAATCGAAAAAATAAGAATCCCGTGAAAAATCCATGGAAAACAAATGCATACCTGACTTCTGTCTTTTTTAATGAGAGAAGAGTTTCTCGAATGCAAAACTAATCTTTATACGTAATTTCAATTGAGTTCAATGTCTATATATTAAATAGAAATTCATAAAAATTGACAAATTTATACATCAGTTTCTAGAAGTTGACCCAAAATCTACTGCATTTGTATTAAAAAATAGTAATGTAAAACAAAATTCGTCGATATTGTATTTGAGTCGGAACTTTCATGATAGTCACTGCTTTAAACAAAAGTGTTACCACTACATGAGATGTTAAATAAATATTTTCAGATAACACAGGTCTATAATAAAAATCGATGAAAGATTCCTTCGACTAAACCTAGTGTATTATATGTTTTTTTAAAACGAATCTGAAATCTTCTTTGCTTTATTACGTCCGAATTTTTTCCTATAGGAAAAAAAATTTATTTTATTTAAAATTTATTTTATAAATTTATTTATTTTTTCCTATAGGAAAAAAAATTTATTTTGAGGTTATAACCTCAAAATAAATTTTAGACTTTACGTGACAAACAAAATTCTATAAATATTGACGGATTTACCTCAATCTGGGTATTGAGAATTTTTTGGGGTTGCTGATTACGAAGTAAGAGGCAATTTTCAAAACAAAATATGTCGGATCTAATATGGCGATAGGATTTTTAAAAAACTGCCCTTTAATTCGTAATCAGAGACCCCAAAAACCCCTCTAGGCGAAGCTTTTATAAAAATCGAAAATTTTTTTAAGAATCTGACCGCCATATTGGATTGTAAATATGGTGATATTTATCTCGACCTCTAAGGTCGTAATCAGCAACCCTAAACACCCCTCAATACGAAGATTGAGGTGAATCCGTCAATATTTATAAAATTTTGTCTGTCAAGTAAAATCTGACATGTTTAGGGTTGCTTTGCTCGTTTAGGAAAAATCCTGACGTGATCGAGTAAAATGGACTTCATAAAGTGCATTTTACTCCATCACCAGATTTGGTCGAAGGAACCTTTCATCGATTTGGTTTTGTTAACTAATAATATGTATATCCGATGCAATTGTAATTTGACATGAATTCAATTGAAACGTAGATTTTCATATAAAGTTAAAAAAATAAAGCCAGGTTTGTTGACAAATAATTATAAAGAATAAGAGAATAAATATTTTTATTGAGAATGAATGTATGGCTTTGCATTTTTATTTATAGTTAGAATTAATTAAAATAATTCAATTTTATGTAAAAAGTAAAAAATTTTATTTGTAATAAATAAATATTACATAAATATTAAAAGTGTCAATATTAAAAGTCTGTCAATAATAAATACGTATAAATCTATATGAAGCTGTAACTGGCACCGAGTTATTAGCACCCACTTAATTTTGGAAATGATATTCTAAAGTTAAATATTTTTTTGGTTAAAAACATCAAATTTTAAAAAATTAAATTGTTCCTGGTAAGTAGGTGCAAGTATAAAAGCATTATGAAAAATATGTGACGCGCTCCGAAGAAAGGTACCTAAGAAACAAAAAATTTGAGGTTATGTTTTTAACTTTTCAAGTAAAAATAAAGAAAGAAAATAAATTATTAATTTAAAATTATTGATCTTCAAGTCTTCATTGTATCCAAAATATTCAATAAAAATTAGTTTCAAATTCAAATAATTAAAAATAAACTTTTAATCAAGAGAAATCTAACACGGCCCTAACCTATAATTCGTTTGCTTCTTAAATACCTTTCTTCACAGCGCGTCACATATTTAATTTGAAAATTTAATTTAAAAAATTAAGTGGGTGCCAGTTTCAGCTTCATTATGTCTATAATATAAGGGAATCTCCAACCATTAAAGAAAATAATTTTTATATTAAAGGGGGACTTTTAATCTTTAAAATACAAATAATTTTATAAACGCAAAATTTCTATTAAGGAACTACAAAGCTTTCAAGAAATTTTGTATACAGTTTAGTATTATTTATATCAAAAATTCACTTCGTGGCATTTTCTCCCCAAATTGTATTTAATAGAAAAGCATGTAATATAATTGAAATTTAACAGAAAAGTCACCTAACGGAATTGACCCTCATCAAAATTATAATTTTAAGAACTGAGATGTATCAAAATTATCGTTTAGCAGCAGAACTGTTTTATAACAGAATTGTTATTTAACAAACCTGACATAGAGATTGTTGTTTAGCACAACATAAATACAACAGATATTTTTTATATATAAAATATGTTTTTTCGAAACGATAGTTTCGATGCTAATTTTTTGATATTAAAAAAAAAGATTAAAGAACCAAAAAAAACGCACTGTTCCTTAAAATGACAATTGTGTAGTTCTGTTGTACGACAATTTTGATACATTTCATGTTATTAAAATAATAAATCTGTTGAATAACAAGTCAGTTACGTGGTTATTATTTTACATTTCAATTCTGCTTTATACTATTGTATTAAATGGCAGATCAGCTACTAGTTTTTAATATTATTTTCTATCTCGCTGAGACTTTTAAGTGGTACAGAAACCCTTCAATTGTAATAATATTCACAGACTAAAAATGATAAATTATTTAAACCAATCATTCATTCTTTTGTTAAGCAAAATACGAAATCAAAAATCTACATAATTGTCAGTTCATTTTGAGACAAATTGTACAGTTATAAAACATTTTAATTAACACCTTAAAAAATTTTTATTTAAAACTGTGGTCATGACAAATTTGATTTCGTATTTCATTTAACAATCTTAATCATAATATACAAAGACATTATATCCATATGTATTAGAAACTTAAGAAACTAATAAGTTCGTCCATTCCTTTTTAAATCTTTTGAGCAGAAAAAATAGATTGAAAAATTTTTATAACGTTTCTATCGATTTTGAAATTATTAGGTTTTAGTTTTATTAAAACTTTGATGAAAAAATGTAATGTATTTGACAGTTTAAATTGAATAAAAATTAAACTAAATTCAGACTCTATATATTTATAAAAACTATACATGACTTATAATATGAAACTGTTTCGATCTAAAATTGTTTACCTATCAGCATATATAAAAAATACATTCTGATTCTATTTCTAACCGTTTCACTTATAGGGATCACATTATTACCTTTTCATTTCTTAAACTCTTTTAAATTTTAGCACCTACACTATCGTTAAAAATTGTAGGTTCGTTCGATTAGAGTAGATAAAAAATACAACTCCACTAAAATCAAGATAACTTAAAAAACGAAGTTTTTGAAAGTTATAGAATTTTTTGGTAGTTCATAGAACGAAATTCTCTTAATCATCAATTATGGTTTGATATGTTCAACTCACACTGCCTTATCTACAAAATTATAAAAAAACTTGGAATTTAGATATTTTCATCGTAAAACTGTTATCTTCAATTAGAGCCATAGAAACTTAAAAAGTTTTAATCAATTTCCGAGATGTGCCTAAAAATGTCTATATGGGTGATTTTCAAATAACTGTGATTTTCTGAATAAGACATTTTTCCGCTAAAATAAAGAACCAAATTTGACATTCATTTCATATTTCAGTACATTTTTGTTACTGAAGTATATGTTCAAAAGGAAACTACAAGATTTTGAATATTTCTAAAGATACGATGGAAAACGCAAAGAAAATGCAAAAGTTACATGCCACGGACCTGACATTTTGCCACGGTCCTGACATGTGTGTCACAGTTAAAACACGTAAAAAAATCGAATAAATATTTTCTTTTCAATGTTCACACTTCAAAATAATGCCAGTAGAAGTTAATTAAAAATAAAATTGAGTAATAAAATCACGATATCATTAACATGTGTCGGTAGAAAGTAATTAACAATTTAAAACATGAAAAAAGTGCTCGTGTACGTAGAATATCATTATAATAAAAATATTTTTATATGTAAAACATCGGGTTATATTTGGCCTACAAAGTACTTAAAAGATATTAAATGAGAAGAAGCTATCAATTTTCCGAATCAAATAATTAAGTCTTAAATAAATCTCTATAAGCTCATGGGCTTCATATGTATCGACAGCACAGCTGCCCTAATACAGAAATCTGCTTAATCAGAAAAATATTTTCGAAATTAATTAATAATTTCAAAATTATCAAAGAACTTAGAAAAAAGCGGTAGCATGGTGGGATACGAGCCCACGACCTTTCTTAAAAGATAGTTTCAGTATTTGCTCACGTGAACATTTCAGAACAAAATTTAAAAAAAAACGTATGCAACTGACTTGACAATTTAACCCTATTTTCTTAATTTTAACTATGATAATGTTAATGTTAATGAACTGAATATTAAGTATCTTTAAGAAGAGACTTCTATTAAGTGATGTATGAAGTGTGTGGTAAAAAAAATAATTTTAGTATTCATTTATCTATGGAGATATGCAAATATGATAGTTATTTGAAAATCACTCAAATATTTTTTTAAATTTCTCTCAATAATTTAGATATATTTCTGTTTGAAGTCTAATATTCCTGATATCTCTAAATGATTGAGAGAATTTGAGAATATTTGCAGACCAATTAACAGGTTATTAAATTCTCTTAGAAAATAGTAATCAATATATAAATAATTTTTTTAAAGAATAAATTTCACTTTATTTTTGCGATCGTCCTTTATAGGTGAAATGGTTTGAAATAGGAGTCGTTCAAAAGTTACGTTACCCATTTTTCATCCATTTAGACCTCCACCAACCCTTTATTGATAATCATAAATTCTCTTTCAAACTCTCTTTTCTATAAAACTAATGTACGCTATTCTTCAAATTTTAATTCAATATAGTTAAGTATTTTAATTTTTACAAAAAAGACTTTAGATTTGTAATGTACTTTTGAGTTATAACATATCTTTTAATTATTTCAAAATGTGCACAAAATATTAAGAAGTATCTATAGAAATAAAAATATTGTTCACAAATTTTTAGAAAACTCAGTAATAATAACGTAGGTAATGGACGACCCCTAGAATTCCCCATATAGTAAATTATATAAGAAAGCCAAATATTTATAATATGATTAAAATTAAGATTTAAATTATTTCCTTAAACTTGGACTACAGTGCCTTTGTATACGAAAGTGAATGTCTATATTGATAATAAAAATATTTATTATAAAATGCACAAATTTGAACTAAGCAAATAAATTACTTGGAAGTTAAGTAGGTAGGTAGTTTATGTTAACAAATTTAAAATCACTGTAGACATTCACTTGTAATGAAATAAACACTTTAATTTATTTTCAACTCACCAGTGATGACTAAACGTCCTTTGGTTGCAGAAAGTCTTGTTTCTCCAGTCAGTCTATGTTTAGTTCGACATTGATAGGTTTTGTAACCATCTTCTGGTCCAACATCTTTAATATGTAATTCTCCCGATGGAAGAACAAGATATTTTCCATCTATACCCCGAAAACCATCCCAATAATACAAATTATAATTTATTTGAAATTTTTACAACTAAACATTGCATGCATTTTTTAAGATGCATTCCTTTTCTTTTTAATTTTTTCATTAATAAAAACAAAATACTATATATTAAGAAACACAAAGCCAAAGCAGACAAATTTTTTACATTGACGTTTGCTAGCCTAACTTTGGCTTCGTGTTACTTACGATGCTTTTCATTTCAAAAGTGTCGATTTCAGATAGCAGACTACAGGGAGTAAAAGTCATTCACCTGTTCGACTTGTGAAGATGGGGTTTATTTTTACCCTAGAGCAAAAGTAATACATTTTCATACTGTCGAACAAGTGAATGGCTTAACTCCTTGTCGTCTATAATAGATTTTTATCTCACATATATAAAAATGACTTTGTCGGATCTAGATAAATTGTCTTAATTAATATACTATTTTTTTGAAAGTAAAAGGAATTATTTTTTCCATTTTAATATACTATAAACCTTAGAATGAGCTTAATATAATTTTCGTATTAAATGAAAATATGTATACAATTATAATTTTTTTTTAAAGTAAAAGGAATACATTTATTTTAAGAAAGCAAAATTATATTTTACTAAATGGGATGTTAATAATTTATAAAAGTAATGTTTATAGAAAAGGAATAGAATGTTAAAATTTTACTTTAAGTAGTATTTCAGAAAATTAACACCATTTAGTAAAAAATATCTTTATCACAATATGCACAATATGTTTCATTATTTTCGTAACCACAGAATTTGATTTTGTTTTATACAAATGTAAAAATTAATTTTAATAAAATTTATAGTCAAGAAATTACTTATAAATAAGAATAAATTATTAGTTATTCAATTAAAAATATTTTTAGAAAATTGTTTTAAATAAAAAAAATTAACTTAAAATTCAAAGGCTACGAAATTAATTAAACATTAATCAAAAAAGACGAGATAGAAGAAATAAAATTATTTTTTAAATTTACTTCTTTAGAGATCATAATCTAGTTTCATTATACGTTAATGACATTTTTTAAAATACTTTTTAGTGATTTCAAATATCAAAGCATTCTGCTAAATTAACCAAATATCTCCTTTTTGATAAAGAAGAATTTCTAAAAATTTGAATAATATAGAATAATATAATATTCTATACAATACAAGAAAAAATTGTTATCTATCGGTAAGAGTAACTTTCGTTAAGATAAAATTAATAGTTGCCTTAAACTTTTTTTACTATTCTAAAAATACCTCTTTTTTCAAGTCTTTTTATCATAATTTACTAAGCATGCAATTATTATACAATGAATATTATAGGAAAATTATTTACATAGAAGAAACAAAATTGCCGATCATTTTGATACATTGAATATTTATTTCAATTTAGAAGAGCATCTAATCTTTTCTATGTAAATAGGAATAAACGTCTGTTCTATAGTATGATTATATAAAACTCATATTTTTATTCTTGCATAAAAAGAATAATGTTTCAAGTAAAATACCATAACTTTAAAGTGTATTTTATTAGATTTACACAGGTATAATTAAAAGTACAGTTAAATCATTATTTATTTTATTAACCTACTAAAGAACAGTTTTCTTTGTTGGATGAAGGTGAGGAATGGAAAAAATTGATATTCTGGAAAGTCTGGAACAGCGCGAGCAGCGGCAGTTAACGTTTTCATAAGACGATAATATTTGGAAAACTAAGCACATTTATATAAAAATTACGTTCCGCCTCTGAATATTACGATCTTTACATTCTAAGCTTATGCACTTCAATAAGGAAAACGTACGAACGAAAGAATCAAACAGTAACCGAATAAACGTTTGAGAGTAATGCAGTTATATATTTTTGGCAATCCTATTTATTAATTGCTAAAAAACAGATTTATTAAATTTGAGTTTACATTTAAATAACCTTAATTAATTTATTTCTCCCTTTTTAAAAGCAAAATATAATATTTTTTAAATTCACTTTTCTTTTTTTGCAGCAAACGTCATTTGCTTCATATATACATATTTTATAATTTTTTCAAAGCAAAATTCTTATTTTTATTTATTTAGCGTGATTTTTAATTTTCAGTATGGATCGGCAGCTGATTGACTAAAATAATTGTTTTTATACTTAAAAAACGCCAGTATAATTCAATAATATAAAGATCTATTACAGTTTTCTTTAATATCAACATTGACAAATGTCTCGTTTGTCGCTTTTTGTCAAACAGTTAAAAAAGTTCTAAAATTATTAAAAACTATAACTTGTGGTTGTTACCGACTGCAATTTATTGGTTTAAAGTGTCATTATATTAAACAAACCGTGCAAAGATTGAATTTGCAATGGTTAATTTTACATAGAAAATATGACATCACATCCCATTACTAGAAATCTCTATTATTCGACATTATAAATTACCGCACATCTCATCAGGGGATTTTGCAAAGACAAAAGCCGCGACGCAAACAGCTCCATGATAAACTTGGATTCAAATCAACCTTTTTAAAAATTAACCGTTCAGACACTATCAAATTCTAACATATTTTGTCACAGTCATCCGGTTCACGACACATGACAAATATAAATAAAACACTGGAAAACTCTCAATTAATGAAAAAAATTATTTATTAATAAAACAAAACTCAGACTTTAAAATCATTTACAAAACAAAATATAAAAGTAAACTCTTAAATAAATTTAGACAAACATGGATTTCACTCAATATACAAAATTCTGTTCTCCTAATAGAGTAATTCTAATTAGAAAAAAGATTATCTAAGAATGAAAGATGAAAACTGCAGGATCGATTTTAAAACCTTTAAAACCTTATCTTCTTGCTCGCATACCTATATTTCTTAAAAGAACTTTTGCTAAATAAGACTTCTTAATAAGCACGTATATATAGAGTTATAGTCATATTTGATAGAAAGAAGTTTAGAAATGAAATTACATTACCATATTATTACGAAATGTCCTTCGTGTAGACATTTGTTTGTCGCGATTTCGGAAAAAATTGGAAGTGATTTGTCTGGAGTTGATGAATGTCTAAAAGTGTTATCCTTCAAAAGAAAGCAAAGTAATAGAACCATTTATTATTTATTGGATTGATTAAAATTTTATGGTCACGTTTGTGAGAGGAGGGAAAGTTTTTCTTTTTTCTTTTCTTCTTTCTTATTTTTAATTATAATTGATTTCGTATTATCGAAGCTCCCTTGCATCCACAATGGTGATAAAACAAGTTTAAATGAAATAAAAAATAATAATAAATCTCGAAAGTTGACCCTCGTCAATAATCGCATCTTGGCTTCTTGAACCTCTGCAATGGTAGACTACCTTATTATTATTTTGTTTTATTTTTCCTTCGAAAAATTAACCCTTCACGTTTATCCCGAGTGAATAGCACCTAACATTGTCTTGGAAAGAGCCATTGGTCATGTGACAGCTCTCAAACTGTTAAACCAAGGAAAAATACAAAAAACTTGGCAAGAAAACAGTATAAACCGATCATAACCCTACACATTACAAATTAGAAAGAGTAAATAACGATTAACTTCATTACAACCGATAGATAATGACAGGTGCAATAATCCGATTTTAACACATTTCAGATAAGTCGATAGCTATGATACCTCCATAAAAAGCTCATCTACAGTCTGTTAATGGCGATAATAAGTATTTCGGAAAATATCAGCAAGCAGAAAAGAAAAAAGCCTCTCAATAATTAATTAATTTTATTGTCATCCAAGTTATTAAATCGTTTGAAAATGGGCTGAAAAACGCAAATTCTCATCAGAATTTGAGGTTGAAAGTGATAGGAAGGCTCTGTTAAAATTAAGCTTTATCTGACAATGTTACTCACTGTTCTCATTAAGAAATCTAGTAACGGATGGGGATGAAATTATTCTGTCTGCTAAATGTATACGTAATTTTCATCGAGAGGTAATTCAACTCATCAGAAGATAATCATTTAAGTTGATAATAATTTTGGTTTTGAATTAACATTTCCATTAAGAATTTTTTATTGAAATTTAACCTTTAGACTGATGTAAAATTGCGATTAAAATTAATATTAAAAATACCAACAAATTTTGTATTTTTTCATAAAAACTTTATTTAAGAAACTGTTGCAATATTTGAAGTCATTATAGTGTTAGTCTAAAGGTTTGCAAACAGATTGAAGGATGATTGTATATTATCTAATTAAAAAAATTCTACATTCGTCATCTAGTTGAATATGATTAATATCTTCAACTTTATAAATGATGAATTAAAATAATTACATTTTTCCGCTTGCCTCTCTTTTTGATGAAATTAAGTTTTCTCAAAACCCAAAACATTTCAAGTTATTAGACCATTACTATAATTTTTGAATATCTCAAATGTAATTAATGCTCATCGCCTAAAAATGACATTGATTACATAATTATTTTTTCAGATTTAAGCGAAAATAATTTATTTCGAATAAATGACATTATCTATCAAAGAATAAATAAAAATGTTTTTAAAGCAGAAAGAAAGTCCAATAAAGGCTCAAAGAAAGGTAGCCATTTGTATGCCTAGACGTTTAAAGTTTAAATGATAAAACATAAATGTAAACAAATGGAATTAATTTAAGCCACGAATACTTTCAATTCCTAAACACGACGATTGCGCATACAGATATCTGTAAACATCAACTTAAACGATTTTCTCTTACAATCGTATAAAAATAGGATTTCATTTACTGCAATAGTAAAATTAAGTCATTTAGATAAAATTTTCAAAGTATCTTTAAGCTACATTTTCACGCCAGTAGGTTAAAAAATATGTTAGTAAATAACACGATTAAACGATTTAAGTACCGTATTCATCTTGGGGATAAATATCTGTGATACCATCCTCTACCCACGAGGCAACCACGACAAATTCAGCAACAAAGCTGGGTATATGACACTTGATAATAGCTGCATTTCCTCGTAAGACATGTTCATCCATCACGTTCACTGCATATTGCTGCCCGACAACTGTAACCAGACAACCGAACCCATTGAAACAGAAATTTTCGCTAGGAGGTACGCAGTACGCAGTGACTGAGGGCGAAGTAATACGATTAAAATAAGACTTCTTTTTTATTTAATTCAAAGTACCATCAATTTCTTTGGTATAATATTTTCCACCATTCGAATCAATCCAGTCGGCAACTTCCACATAGTCTGCTACAAATGAAGGAACTTGACATTTAAATATTGCTGCATTTCCACGAATAGCAAATACATCGTAAACTTGAGCTTCAAAATATTGTGACACAGCTGTAATTAAAAAAAAGTGATCCAGTATCGTCGAAATAAATAATTTAATGTCCTATCATATTAATGCATCAGTTTGCCATTTTAGCATCTAATAAAACTCTGCTATGACTTTTTCTCTAATAAAAATTATTATTATTATAAGAAACTGAAGATTATACAGTGGATTTAGTCGATTCAATGTAATAACCGAATCAAAAAATGTATTCTTTTTGTGGTGTCAATTTTCATTTATACATAAGTGTACAATATATTTTGCTGTGGAAATATGATTGTTTGTAACTTATTTGAAATCTAAGCTCAGGAAGTAACACGTAGGGTCATATGAAGTAACTTTTCTCGTAAAGTTCTAAGACACACTATGCTAAAGCATAGTAGAAAACCGCGTGTAAAGATTCGTGAATTTTCACATTCTTTGTTCAAAATTTACAAAAAATGATTATTAAATTCTCTAATGTAATTTAAATACGTATAAAATATATCATAAACACTTGTGTTGAAATGAAAACCTCTAAATTAGATCATAATGTCTAGATAAATAATAATCGTTGCTATAAGTACATGAAAAACGTCAAAAATCACGAATCTCCGAATACGATTTTACGAAAATAGATTCCTTATATGACTCTATTAGCTGAAATAAAAAAACTTTTTTTAAATCTTACCCTTATAAGATATTTAAAACAAAAATAGTAAGTAAATGCTACTAGAAGAAACTTTAACGAAATCTATTTTCTAATTTACAATTACAATGTTTCCAGGATTAAAAAAATTAAGAACTAACTGCTCGCGCAAAATTAATTGAGGAGATAAATGCAATACAAAGAAAAGCACGAGATGAAAAACTCTGCGTACTCGACTTATTGCATCTAATGGCACTTGTAAAATGAAGTATTAGTTATATGTTAATTTAAGCATATTATTTATATGCCTACATAAAATAATACAACACTTTATGCAAAATACACAGCACATTTTAAGCAAATACCCTGATTAAAAGTTGTTAAATGTTGAACATAAGTTTCGCCGTCATCTCTAATCCAGGCATCGACAGTAACAAACTCTGCTATATAACTTGGAATACTGCACTTCAATATTGCACTGTTGCCTCTAATCACGTATTCAGTCATTATTTCTGGCTGGTAAACTTGTGTAACAACTGTGACAAATTTAAATAAAACCGTTTTCAAAATTCGTCCATTAAAAGAAATTTATTTTAAAAATAAAAGTAATTTGACGTGTCCATACTGCCACTACCCACGCCGCACCATCCATTGAAATTAATTCAACTTTAAATTATTATATGATATTATCACTCGGTAGTTTTAAATATTTACTGAACACTGAATTTAACGATCATTCCGAGTCAGGAAAAAAAAACAAAAAAAAAATCAACTTTATTTTCAACATAACGGGGAAATTTTTCTAAATCTCATTTTTTATATATTTACATGTTCAAAGGTCTAGTATTGATTCATTATCTAGATTATAATATTTGGTATTTGATTGTGTCAACTGATTAAAATTTTTAAAATTAAATTAAGTTTGGAATAAAATTTTTATTGCACTGAAGCTTCAAGTACCATAGTTAAATGAAGCTTCATAGCTGGAACCGTCACTTCCTTCCCAGGAAGCCACTGATACAAATTCAGCAACAAAACTGGGAATGGTACATTTTAATATTGCAGCATTACCACGAATCACATATTCAGACACCACCTCAGCTTCATAATACTGTGTGACAACTGTATAACAAAAGTGCACATAGAAATTAAAAGCGGAACGTAATTAAAATTATTATACTTCCATACGACAATGTAAATAATATTCTCAAAATTGTTAGATTTTCATTAGATTAATCAGTATCTTGAAATTTTCAAAAATACTGTTTCGTTTATTAAAACATAAATTGCCATAACTGATTCGCTTCAGGAAATATTCATCATTACAAAGAAGAATACAATTACATTTATTTGTAATATTAGAAACTACCATTATCATTAACAGGATCAAATGAATTCCCTTGATCATCTTGCCAACCGACAACTTGTACAAATTCTACAACAAAGCTTGGAATACTGCATTTTAGAATAGCTGCGTTACCACGAATAACATATTCGTTGTTGACTTCTGACTGATAATACTGATGTACCACTGAAAAGGATTTCAAATTATTACCTAATAATTATAAATATTATACGCTATCTTCTATTTTAGTTGACTATTGAAAGAGGATTTTATATTATTCTCAAACAATTAAGTTTACCTATGCATATTCAGCTGCGTATTGACAGATATCTTTTAAAAACAAACATTATTACTAATCCTAAAAAATTAGCAGCCGATACAGGCGCTCAAAAAGAAAATCACATTTACATCCCTGATTAATTTAAAAAAATTACATTATTAGAATAACTTTATCTAGGAATGGATAAATGTGCTCTAAAAGTAAACCCAGATTTTTAACCTTTTAATCATATACATATTTGTAAATTTTTCCAGCCATTTCTATTTAAGAGTTTTTGTAAAACATGTTTAGTAATTAAATAAATTTATTTATTTAAATGTTTAAGTACTGAAAATGTATTCAACAAAATTATAATTATTACACTTCAATTTTTTAACAGATTTTTCATTGATATGTATTAAACACACTGCATGAATCAAAAAAAAGTTTGACAGAAATGGATCCAAAATCTGGTTGATGGGGATGTTTCTGCATCATATAAGAAGTAAAAATCCGTTGTGATCATAATCTTAGCTGATCCTTTTTCGTGATATCAGTATTTTCATTTTTTGAATCTTCCAAATTTTTTCAAATATTAAATTTAAAACTTTGTAACTACATATAGGCAAACAATTCACATACAAAATATTCTTTATATATAAATACGTGTAAACACCTATAAAATAAGTCCTAAGTGAAGAAAATTGGTTGATATTTGTCAATGATATGGAATTTTTTGTATATTCAGTTTAATTAAGAGTTGATTTTGAGCTTTTTTGATATTTCAGGTAATATTTCCTAAATCTTTATATTTCTTTAATTTATTTGATTGAAAAAGTACAAAACATTGATTTTTTATTCGCAACTGGTAAAGAATAATATTCATATCATAACGTGTGTAAAAAAACAGATTGAATAATTTTTAAACTATAGATTTAAAATTGTGAAACGAAATAATATTTAAATAGACATCTTACATGAACTATAATCAGCATAATAAATTAACTTAAAAATGACAAGATAAAAATTCGCCAATTATTGCTCGCATAAATTTGAATGGTTATTTGTAAAGTTGGATTGAATTAAAGGTGATTACACGTATTTATATATAAAAGAATATTTTTAGGGTTCCGTAAAAAAATTACCCCCTTAACGCTCACAGTTTTACACCTAGGGAGCTAAAAATTGGTACAGTTTTGAATTTGCACGCGAAGATTATATGAAAAATGTAGCGAACTCGATTAGAATTGATCTTCATAGAATTTTCCGTTAAGAACATCAAATTTTGGCCACTTTTGCAAAAAAGGCATGTACCCCCCCCCCTCCCCTCCCTAGCACTCACATTTTTCTACCTAAAAAGATGAAAATTGATATTAGAATTGATCTTCATGGTGTTTTCATCGAAAAACTAAGATCTCTTTTTGCAAGCTCGAAAATATTTAAACCGTTGCTGGTTCTCATATTTCTTAAACTAGTGGGCTAGGGTTATATATTTTTCTTTATTTTTACGTGTAGATTGCAACTAACGTACAGAACAAAAATAATTGGAGTTCATCATCATTTTTTTATTGCGAAAACTGGAAATTTTTTTTTATTTAGAAAAAAAGCATGTACTCCCGTCTTAATTTTCACAATTTTTGGCCTATTGCACGGAAAGAAATCTGGTAAAATAATATCATTTGAGAAACCGATAGAGTTTTAGGTTCAATAGGCCAATAGAATTTAACCATCTAACGCGACTAATAATAATGTGAAAACATGAAAATATTCTAAAAGAGCTTCAGATATATATATATATATATATATATAATATATAAACATTAAATAACACATTATTTGTATGATATAATATAGTTTGAATGGCAAATATAATTTTTATTTTCCAAAATAATTCTTATTTGCATCAATGCATCAAAGTTGTTTTAAATATCATATTATTTTGGTTTCAATAAATTATTTGATTTAAATACATTTTATTTGTGTTTAAGAATAGTATATTACAATTAAATAGCGCATTGTTTACATAAAATAATTCAGCTTGTTTGAATTCAAAAATTAAAATAATTATGCCAAGTAATTTTTATTTGAATTAAATACTTAAACATTTTAGTATAAGAAATTAATAATCAGTTTCAAATAAATTATTATTTGTATTAAATAAATTCATTGCTTGCATATAATTGATTATTTACTTCATTGAATTGAGAATCATTTACTTTAAATGAATTTCATACTTAATATGTAATTTGATAAAGAAAAAACATTTTATTTATTTTTTATATTAAAAATAAAATAATTTTTTCTGTATATTTCAGTTCTATAATTCTTATCGACAATGGGGAAAAAGTGCGTTGTGCCTGAATGTAATTCTAAAGGAAAATTAAAAACTTATCAAATTCCGTCTGAAAAAACCCTTTGTTTGAAGTGGTTAAATGCAATTAATAATTTCGCCTTAAAAAATGCAAGTTATGAGGAGATCATGCAAAAAAAGTATGCTGTATGCCGTCAACATTTTGAGAATGAAGCATACGTTGATATTAATCATTCTCGATTGATGTTAAAAAAATGCAGTTCCTACGCTTTTATTGCTAAATTCTACACCAAATATCAACGAAGAGGTATTGATGGAAGTAGATGCCCCGAATTGTTCACTCGATTTGTCGACACCTACATGTCTACAAACTTTAGAATTGAATACATCAATACCAAGTTTGAGAATTTCATTAAATATATAAGAATTAACAAAATAATAGAGAATTCTTGAAAAAATTACATGTATTTACCATTCCTAACATCCGTTGAATAGAGGCATGTCTTGATTATTTTTCTTTTACTTGTAAAAAAATTTCTTTGCATCAAGTGGTTATCACACATATGGGAATACTCATAACCAAAATTTCTATCAAAACATTAATTACTATAGAAAAACAAAAAGGAGCATTCAGACCTCTGCAGGCTGTCTGTCTGCGCAGCCAGAAGCAACAAGAGTAAGGGAGAAGGTGTAATAAATTTGAATTTCCTTACTCTTTTACTCTTGTACATTACTATGGCAACCTACAGACAGACAGACTGCAGAGGTCTGAACGCTCCAAAAGACGACACTTTCTGTTCACGGAATACCAAATTATTATTATGTATATGTGACGCGATCTAAAGAAAGGGACCTTAGAAGCAAATCACTTTAAGGTTATGTTAGTGTTACCTTTTTATTAATTAAAAGTTTCTTTTTAATTACAGTAAATTAAAATCAGTATTTATTTAATATTTTAGTTGTAATAAAGACCTGAACATCAGTGAATTGTATTGTCAGTTGATTCTCTGTTCGTATTTTTATTTCAAAAATTGCAAACATAACCTATAATTTTTTGCTTCTAAGGTCCCTTTCTTCAGATCGCGTCACATATTTATATAAGAATAAAAAATCATGCTCAAAAATTCAAGGTATACGCATGCGCATAACCGTTAATTCGTTTAGATTCTATGACAGCGACATCTGCACCTTTTACCTAGAACTATAGTTATAGTCTCCCTTTATTTAGTGGAAGTGCCCTCACTGTGACTATTCCATCGGCCACCACTAATTTTCAGGCTGAGTTTGTACAGCACAAACTAACCTTTATATACCTACATGAACACATACACACGAACGCTCTCGTTCGTACCTCACCGTCAACCAATGCATTGCTTGTGTGTATGTGTTCATGCAGGTATATAAAGGTTAGTTTGCACTGTACAAACTCAGCCTGAAAATTAGTAGTGGCCGATGGTATAGTAAGGTGACTTGTGATGAAACTGTAATAAGGCCTACGAGCATTTTTCACATCAAATAGATGGAAATTTTACAACTGGCTTTTGCTTTATTTCATCTGAAGCTCTTTTAGAATATTTTCATGTTTTCATATTAATATTAGTCGCGTTAGATGGTTAAATTCTATCGGATTCTCAAATGATATTATTTTACCAGATTTCTTATCGTGTGGTTTTAGTACGAGTTCTACTCACACTAGTCAGGTCTTTTATGTAAATAGTTTGCCTAGATAAGTAGTTACGAAGTTTTAAATTTAATATTTTGTAAAAATTAGCAAAATTCAAAAAACGAAAATATTGATCTCACGAAAAAAGGATCAGCTAAGATTTTGATGTCAACAGATTTTTACTTCTGATTCGATGTATAAACATCCCCATCAACCAGATTTGGATTCATTTTTGTCAAACTTTTTCTTGGTTGAGGCACAGTGTATAAAAGTAAAATTTTTCATAAATATTTTATTGAATGTCAACCTTTTTAGATCATTTCCAGCTTTTACGCGTAAAAGGGAAAACATTTTCGATTTTCATTCTACACAATTTAAAGTCGCTTTCTAATATTCAGGTAATTCCCAACTTTAGTGTAAATCGGGATGAGTATCAAGTACCTTTACTTCAACCCAGATATAAACAAAGTGGCTAAAAGTTTTAAGAATTTCTGGTAAGAAGAATTTAAGCGTAACAGAATTAAGTTAAACGTTAGCTTAATTTGTAAACGTATTTAATTATTATCTATATGTCAAAAGAATTACTGTTAAAAGGATTCTTTCGTTCGTTCATTTTTTAATTTATGATGTTCTAATTTTCATGGTTTTAATTATTTTTATAAAATCTACTAAGAATACTTTTCTAATTATTCTCACATTGATAATTGAATAAAAATTGATCGTGTGTTAAATCAGAAAGCCTAATTTGAAAAAAATGTGATGCACTATTTAATATTGTACCCATTTCTGTATCCTGTCGTACGAATTCTTCCCCCTGATCTGTGTGCCATGATAGCACTGTTACAAAATCAGCTACAAATGATGGTACAACACATTTGAGTACAGCACTGTTACCTCGAATAGCGTACTCCTTGTTAACATCCGTATCATAAAACTGCATCACAACTAGGGATAAACATTTTAATAAATACACTTTTTTCTTCGACGATTAATTATATTAACTTAAGAATATAGCTCATTTTTGAAGTTAATGAATAATTTTTAATTTTCATTAAATCGAATTCATACATTGAGACAAATTTGACTCAAAAGCTGTCCTGTTCCTCCACTTTAACTGGGCATAAACCTACTGTACTATAAGCTTTCGATACAAGATATGACAGATTCAGCACGTCCATAGAACTGTCGCACGGTTCACCGGAAAAGTGTTTTATAAAAAACAGCAGGTACCTCCGATTTTCTATTTTGTAAATAGTATTTCAGGATGCCAGAAAGTCAATTCAAAAGTTTTTAAAATCGAAAACAAACGCCCTACTCATAAAAACGGCATAGAACAAGAAAAAAATTTACGCAAAGATGAGGTACGTGATTTTATGTTTTTATTTAGAAAACATAACGGGACATGCCTTTTCGTATACAAGTACTCATAAATCTAAGAAAAAATTACAATAAAATTAGTTTGACTAAATCTAGGTTTACACTTAAGGTGATGTCAACTTCGATTGGATTTTTACATTGAGCTTCAATGGGGAAATCGCATCGACTTACGCATTATCATTACTTAAGATCATCATCATTACTTAAGATTACGCAATGATGATGTGAACCTTATTGCATTGCTTTCAAAGAAATTTATCTTATTAAAAATTATGTTAGTTTCTCTACTAGGCTCTGGAATTAATTAATACCATAGTTACCATAGTTAGTTCTATGGAATGCAACTGAAAATAGTGTATATCGCCTATAAAAATGTTTAAAAGATTGTTTTTGCATAATAGTACTTTATGCAACAAGGGAGCTAAGTCCGACTTTATGTACCGAGCACAATATTGAAAAACTCGTCTTCGCACTCGCTTCGCTCGTGCTACGACTCCTTTTCAATATTGTGCTCGATACATAAACGAGGATACCTCCCTTGTTGCATACTTTGCTTTATACAAGAAAGGCGTATTACACCGTCCGACACGATTTTTCACACACAAAAAAACCAAACATTTTTGGAAACTAGGACCAAAAAAAATACCCGTGTCTGGGCGTGAAAACAACCCTTAAATGAAAAGTGACAAGTTATACTTTAAACGCTATTATCTCTGAATCATCTTTTTTTAAAACTACTGTTACAGTGTGCATGATTTCTTCAAAACCGCTAAACCGATCAGCTTCAAATTTACAGGATTTCTTTATAGATATAATAGCTAGTTCGTGAACGAAGGAATTTTAATTTGTGCCAACATTAATATCTTTCGATCAAAAAACCAGTTTTTAATAATCTACACGGAAAAAAAAGTTCGCCGATTATTCGGGAACTTCGTTCGTAGCTCTTGGATACGACGGGTAGTTCCCAGAAAACTAAACGTTGGCTTGTTTAAATGTCATTTACTATTTCACCACTTCTCGGCAAACTGTTCTTGAAAAAGTCGGGAACTGTTCAAGAAAATCGAAAAGTTAGACGAATGTAAGATAAATACTATTCTGCTTCTCTTCCTTGACACACGTGCGCGCGAGCTCACACACATACACTTTTATCCTTGAAGGTCACATACAATTTATATTAAATTTCTGAAATAGAAAAAACCATATTAGAGAAAAATCGACGGTGGCTGGAACAGAACTCTCGTACCCAAGGATGGAAGTCCGGCGTCTTACCCAACTGAGCTGAACAGGAGAATTAAATACCTCAGCATTAAATAAATCTAAAAGGGACACAAGTCTTACTGGCTGTGAGACTTGTTGAGACTGGTGCGCACTGCGTTTTTGCGCAAAGGATTCCTTGACGAGTTCCCGAAACTTTCAGAAACAGTTGCGGCCAGTGCCATGAACTTTACATGAGAAAGTAAGGGTACAGTCACACGATCAATGCATCTGCATGATGCATGCATGCACAAACATTTGACTGTTCACACCTCAATTTTTCGCTCTCGAAAAATCATTTTTCTGGCGGGATATTTAAAATTGATTAAAATTTTAAAATAACGTATTACTAATTATTACAATAAAAAATAAAAAAAATTGAACGTTTATTATAAGGAATTAATTGTAAATAAATTTCTCTTAATTTGTGGCATATTTTAATATTGTGAATTTTTATAATTTAAAATATGCCACAAATTAAGAGAAATTTATTTACAATTAATTCCTTATAACAAACGTTCAATTTTTTTTATTTTTTATTTCAGACCCCCAAGACTTTAAGAAAATTGTCTTCGTCATCGTTGCCGGATTATGTGAGTTTTAGTGCCAGAAGGGTAGGCAAGCAGAGGGGGTTAATGAAGTATGCAATGATAAATAAAAAAGAGGCGGCTGCGTGGCAGAAGCAGATAAGGGACAAGAGGAGGGATAAGGGGGAGAGTGACCGGAAAGAGGGCGAAGAGGATGAAAATGAGGAAGAGTGTAAGGAATATGGGGATGTATTGGTGGGAATGGGAGAAATGGCAAGAGCAGTGATGAAAATGGGTGAGGAGACAAATAAAAGAATTGAAAAATTGGGTTTGGAAATTAAGGAGGCTAGGGAAGAAAGTGTTAAAAGAGAAGAGAGAAGGGATGCAAAAATGGATAGGATTAAGGGGGCAGTGGGGGAAATAAAAGAGATGTGGGGAATTTGGGAGGAAAGATGGAAAAGAGAGAAAGACGGATTACTGGAAAGGATGCAGGCGATGGAAATAGCTCAGGAAGAGAGGGAGTGCAGGAGAAATACAGAGATGAAGATTATGGAGAGGAGAATGGAGCAGCTCGAGAGGAGGGGAGGGTCAGTGGTGGATGGTCAAGGGGGGGGAGAAAATCAAATGGCACAACTGGATAAGAAAATGTCAGATTTATCAAGGTTGGTGGAAAGGATGGAGAGAGAGAAGAGGAAGTGTGGGATTGTAATTAGAGGGATAAAGGGGGGACAAGAGGAGGGGGAGAATAAAGTAAGGGCACTACTGGATGAGATAGGAGCAAGAGTCAGCATAAAAAGAATGAAAGGGGTGGGAGGTGAAGGTAGAGAGAACCCAAAAATTTGGGTGGTAGAATTGGGTGACGAGGAGGAGAGAAGGCAGGTAATGGAGTTGAAGAAGAAGTTGAGAGGTAGGGAAGAAAGAATCGAGGAAGACAAGTCATGGACGGAAAGAAGAAGAGATTGGCTATTAAGGGAAAAAGCGTGGGTAGAAAAGGGAAATGGCAAGAAGGTGATAATGGGTAGGGATTGCTTATGGATTGATGGAGTACAATGGAGGGTGGAGGGTGACATGGGGTCAGTAGTTAGGGATAGAGGTGACGCGGGGTTTTTACGACAAGAACAGGGAAAGGAGAAGGAAAAAATGGTATAAGGGTGGCTTTTTGGAATATAGGGGGCTGGAAAAATAAAGAAGAAGGTTTTTGGAAGACACTGGGAAAATGGGAAGTAATATTTTTATTGGAAACGTGGGTAGAGGCAAAAGAATGGGAGAAGGTAAGGAAAAAACTACCAGGAGGTTATCGATGGAGAATCCAAGGGGCAAGAAAAGAAGTGGGGAGGGGCAGAAGTGCAGGAGGAATTATTACTGGGGTTAAAATGGGGATAAGAGAGGGAAGGAAAATAAAAGAAATGGAAAGGGATGGAATGATGGTAAGAACTATCAAGATGGGATGAGAAGAAATGGATATTGTGGGAGTATACAGGAGAAGAGGGGAAGACGAAGGATGGAATAATTTGGAGGAGTGGATGGATAGGGGGAAGGATAGATTGGTGCTCATAGGGGGTGACTTGAATGCGTGGACGGGGAAGCTAGGCGGTGGACAATGGAATGAGGAGACGAATATGTATGAAAGAGAGTCAAGACATAAAGAGATAGATGGAGAAGGAAGGAAACTGCTGGAAATATTAGAGGAAGAAGGGTGGACAATATGCAATGGGAATATCAGGGGTGATGAGGAAGGAGAGTATACGTTCACGGGGAGAGGAGATACGGTTATCGACTATGTTCTGGCTGAGGAAAAGGTGAGAAGGAGGTTGAGCGCTATGAAGGTGGGGTCGGAGTTGGGGTCAGAACACTTCCCGGTTATTGTCCAACTGAAGGGTAGAATGGAAAGAAGAGAGGATGTGAGAAGAGAAAGAAAAGAGAGGGTGGAAAAGATGGGTAGGTGGACGTTGGAAAAATTAAGAGAGTTCGAAAAGAGGATGCAGGAAGACTGGGTAGGGAATAGAGAGGAAGCGGGGGTGAATGAAAGGATAGATAATATAAACAAAGCCGTACAAAAGGTTAAAGAGGGGATGCCAAAGGATGAAGGGAAGGAGAATGAAAAAAGGGGCTGGTGGGATAAGGAATGTGAGTCAAGTAAGGAGGCGATGAAGAAAAATATTAAGTTATGGAGAAGGGGCTATATAGACAGAAAAGAATATAAGGAGAGGCAAAGTGTTTATGAAAAGATGATAGAACGGAAAAAAGAGGAGGGAAAAAGGAAGTTCTTAGAAGAAGTGGATGAGGCTATAAGGGAGGGGAGGGAATGGGAGGTGATAAATAGAGAGAGGAAAAGGAAAGGAGCCGTGAATGGAGGGATAAGTATGCAGCAATGGACAAGATATTTTAAAGATCTCAGTGGGGGGGTTGATGGTAAAGTGGTAGGGGAAAAAAGAATGCCGGTAGATGAAGAGATGGAGGGGGAAATAAGTAGGGAGGAAGTGGACAGTGCAATTGACAGAATGAAGAGGAATAAAGCAGCTGGCTTTGATGGGATGGAAGCAGAATGCTTAAAATATGGGGGAGAAGTAATTAGAAAAGAGATGTGGGAAGTCATAAATAAAGTGTGGAAGGGACATGGATGGCCAGAAGGATGGAAAACTGGGGTGATCGTGCCTTTGGTCAAGAAAGGGGAGGGGAAAAAGGTGGAGGATTACAGAGGGATTACGTTAATGCCGGTCGGTTACAAGGTCTATGCAGAGATTTTGAGGAGGAGATTGGAAGAATGTGTGGAAAGAAATGGAGGGATACCACAAAACCAGGCAGGTTTTCGTAAGGGGATGGGCACGATGGACCATATATACTCATTGAATTTTCTAGTGGGGAAAGAGCTGAAAAAGAAGAAAGGGAAACTAGTGGCTCTTTTTGTTGATTTTAAAGCGGCATTCCCGTCGGTCAACAGGGGAGTGCTTTGGAGAACATTGCGGGAAAGAGGAATAGAGAGGGGGCTCATAGAGCGGATCAAGGAGTTGTATGAGAACGTGAGGGCAAGAGTGAAAGTAGGAGAGGTATTTGGAGACACGTTTTGGATGGGTAGGGGTTTAATGCAGGGTTGCCCGCTGAGTCCAATTCTTTTTAGCCTGCTGATGGCAGATCTGGAAGAGAAAATGAGTGAAAGAGGGAAGGGAGGAGTGATTTTGGGAAATGGGAGAATTTATTCGTTTGCTTATGCTGACGATATAGTGTTGTTGTCTGAATGTGAAAGTGGAATGAGATTGTTGATGAAAGAGTTCGAAAAGTATGCGAAAGGAAAGAATCTGTGGGTGAATGTAGAAAAGACGAAGATTGTGAGATTTAGGAAAAGGAAGTGTGGAGGGGATGAGGTATGGAAGTTGAATGGAAAAAAGGTAGAGGAAGTGGAAGAGTTTTGTTATTTGGGTTTTTGGTTTAAGTCGAATGGAAGTCATGAGTTGCATGTGAGTAGAAGGTTGGAAAAAGCAGGTAAAATCTTGGGTCAAGTGTGGGGGATCGGTAAAAGGAGGTTTAAGAATGACTGGAGAAAGAGAATATGGTTGTTTGATGTGTTGGTATGGTCGGTAATATGTTACGGTGTGGAAATATGGGGGTGGAAAGAAAGAAAGAAAGTAGAGAGTATGAGTGAGAGGTATTTAAGGTGGACGATGGGTGTAAGTAGAAGTTGTCCGGGGTACATGATCAGGGAGGAAGTAGGTAGGGAAAAAATGGTGGTAAGGCAAAGGAGGAGGGCGTGGGGTTTTGAGGAGAGATTAAGACAGGGAAAAGGAAATCAGTGGACTCAGCGGTGCAGGGAGATTATTGAATTAAGAGATGAAAGGGGGGTAAGAGAGATGTCAAAGTGGGAGGTCGAAAGAAAGGATGTACTAAAAGAGGCTGGAAAAGAAGGAAGAGGATGGTACAGGATGGAAGAGGGATGGAAGGAAAAGGATAGCGAAGAGAGGTGGGAAAAAATAGGTAGGTCAAAATATAATAAATGGTACAGATTGGTGAAAGGGGTGGGGGTTCCAAGGTATCTTACTGATAGAAGAAGGGAGACAAAGTGGAGTAGGATAATAAGATTCAGAATGGGGGAAGGGGTGAGAGAGTGCAGATACTGGTTGGGGAATGAAGAGAAATTGTGCAGAATATGTGGTTATGAGGTGGAAGAATGGGAGCATGTGTTGATGAGATGTAGAAGAGGGGTGAACGAATGGGGGGAAGAATGGGGGATTGGACAGATAATAAGGTGGATTTTGGATGAAAGTGGACAGGGTGCAAGATGGATGAAAGAATTGGATGAAAGGAGAGCTAGGAGTGGGAGTATTTAAGGGTGGGTCTATTTTTATGTATTATGTTTTTTCTTTTCTTTGCGATGATTGGGATAATGTCGATAAGGCCAAAATGGGCACAAGAGAAAACAGGAAACGGAAGCCCAGGCACTTTAAGAGATAGAGAGAGAGAAAAGAAAGGAAAGAAAAGAGAAAAAGGAAACTTTTTGTTTGCGTGGTTGTTGTTGCGTTTTGGCGATTTTGTAATAGTTTTAAGGTTTTCTTTTGTAAGATAGGTTTAGTTTTAAGAGTTTTTTGTATTTAGTTGTAAGAGTTATGTATATGGATCCTCGAACCCTGCTGTAAGCAGGGAGAGTAAATAAATATTAAATATTAATTTAAAATATGCCACAAATTAAGAGAAATTTATTTACAATTAATTCCTTATAACAAACGTTCAATTTTTTTTATTTTTTATTGTAATAATTAGTAATACGTTATTTTTAAATTTTAATCAATTTTAAATATCCCGCCAGAAAAATGATTTTTCGAGAGCGAAAAATTGAGGTGTGAACAGTCAAATGTTTGTGCATGCATGCATCATGCAGATGCATTGATCGTGTGACTGTACCCTAAAGAAAAAAAGACTATTGGACTATTTATAGCTTTTTCTAATACAGTTCCCGAATTTCTGTCAAACATTCATTGATTACCATTGAATGTTCGTTGCTAATTCAGTGTTGTTACACCGCATCCAAGAATTAGGAAATAATTCCTGAAATATCTGGGAACTTTTTTTTCCGTGTAAACATTCAAATTTTGGTGAAAATCATTTGTCATTTCAAAAAAAATTTCTCAAAACCCTTCGTTCACGAAACAGATAACATAGTAAACTAACAAATTTTTCTTTGTTTTTTATTTGAGTTCAGTTGTTCCCATTTTATCGTGCACACCGCAAGCCACCTTAAAAAAAGTCTTTTGGTAAAACAGCTACAGTTTCCACAAATGTTAATATTTTTTCAGTTTTAAAGTTGATTTAAAGAATCTGATGTCAGGTTTTAAAAATTTAAAAATGGCGGATCCAATATCGCGGCTGTCAAAATAAAAAAACTGGAGAAGGGCGAGTTGCACTCGCACTGAATTGACGGGTTCCGTACAAAAATATAAAAATAATACTTGTGATATTGTAACAACAATTGGTAGGATTTTTTTCACTTTTGTATTATTTTGGTAAGTTGAATTTTCGACACTAGGTTAAAAATAAATAACAAAGAAAAATAGAAGTATTATATATTTTATATTATTAGCAATAAGCGAACAGGAACCAATTTTTTAAATTTGTTCCCAAATTGGTTCCTGTTCGCTTATTGCTAATAATATAAAATATGCAATACTTCTATTTTTCTTTGTTATTTATTTTTAACCTAGTGTCGAAAATTCAACTTACCAAAATAATACAAAAGTGAAAAAAATCCTACCAATTGTTGTTACAATATCACAAGTATTATTTTTATATTTTTGTACGGAACCCGTCAATTCAGTGCGAGTGCAACTCGCACTTGTCCAGTTTTTTTAATTTTAATTAAAAATTTTTTTTTAGATTTTTAAATATATTTTTTGTGATCAGACTGTAAAAATAAACTAATAAACCAATTTTCAGCTCATTAGGTCAAAAAATGTGAAAATTAGAAACAAAAAATTTTTTTTTTAATTTTATTTTTTAAGACTTTTTAATATATTTTCTTTATCAGACTGTAAAAATATACTAATAAACCACATTTCAGATCATTAGGTCAAAAAATGTGGAAATTAGAAAAAATAATTTTTTTTTAAATTCTTTAGTTTTTCCTTGACAACGCTATGGCCATTATAACATAGCAAGTTCTCTATATTTTTCCTGTAATATTCGCGTTAAAATACACCAGTATGCCAAATTTTAGTCCTCCATGTTGAATAGTTTAGAAGTTAAGGGGTGGGGAATGGTCACTTTTTGTGCATTTTTGGCCAAAAATCTTGTTATTTCCTTGACAACGCTATGGCCATCACCTCCAATCACATTCTCTATATTTTTCCTGTAATCTACGAGTGAAAATACGTATCTGTACCAAATTTGAGCTCTCTAGGTCAAATAGTTTAGCCGCTAGGGGGGGGGGACACGATTTGGCTACGGACACAAGAGCCTCACCAATAGGGTTCCGTCGGTACACCGAAGGTGTACGGAACCCTAAAAATTAATCGGATTCGCTTGAAACTTGTTACTTTTAAAAAACCGCTGCCAAGTTATACATTTTTGTTATATTTTTGGTGATCATTTCATGAACACTTTGCTTCCGCATAGAGATGTTAATAATAATAAAATATAAATTTTGAATAATTATTCTCAATTGCTGCAATAATTTTTTCTCTTTATTTGATTAAAAATTCAAGTTCAACATTAAAAAATTTTTGTTTAAGTTTCCATCACAATTACTGTTTTTTAAAATATGAATAACTTCTTTATTTCTAATCGAATTAGCTTCAAAAATAGGTCAATCGAAGCGTTTTTTAATGCTCTACAAGATGATAATGATAGTTTTAAAGTTATTTCTACATTTTTTAACAAAATATTCAAAAGTCTTATTTTCCAAAATTTTTAATTTTTAAAAGTTTAATATCTCCGGTGAATATGAACAAAAAATGTTCATTGAGGGCTCAAAAGATGCGTCTAAAAAAACTGTACAAAATTACAGAAAAACATTCATAGATGTCCTAACATTTTTTAAAAGTTATGGGCAAAAAACGTTTTTATGAAAAATTAAAAATAAAAAAAATATATAGTTAAACTTTATTAATCTGTCTCAAAGTACTCTCATTTTATGTTCGCAGATGAGACCTACAATTTAAAAAAAATTCAGTCCAAAATCTCTTCATAGTTTGGAGATATTTATGAAAATGTGATGTTTACACACACACACACACATACGGAATGACATTTTGTAAAAATGTCATTTTTGAACTCCTGAGGTCAAATAACATAAAGATATGTCAAAAAATCGAAATCGAAAAATTTTGGTATTACAATACTTCCTCAGTATGAGGAAGAAAAAATGATAATATTTGTCTGAAACTCGTTGCTTGGGGTTTTTTTTGATCCGACAATTTAAATTTTGAAAAACTGCCATCGGATCCGTGATCAGCGACCTCAAAAACTCCCAAGTAACGAGTTCAAGGCAAATTGTATCTATTTTTAAAATATAACTTGTCACTTTTTATTTAAGGGTTATTTTCACCCATAGAAGCCACAAACGACTTGATCCAGCAAAACAGCCAGAGACGGGTATTTTTTTTGGTCCTAGTTTCCAAAAATGTTTGGTTTTTTTGTGTGTGAAAAGAAAAGTTAAATTTTTTAGGACGGTGTTATGGTTACTCTATGCTACCTGTACCGGTGCATGCTAAGTTTTCCCATATAACCCAGCTGGTCAATAAAGTAACTATTATTGCCCTAGGGAGATAAAGGGTTCTTTATTGACCTGTGAGCGGTCAACAATGTGCCCTTTATCTCCCTAGGGCTATAATGGTTTCTTTATAGACTGCTGGGTTATAAGGAGGAACTTAGTACGCGTCTGTACGGGCAGATAAAGTGGCCATAACACGCCTGAGCTGTATAAAATACAAATATTTTTGTTTTGAATTGATTGAATTAAATTTTGATTGGTTTTATTCTGTATTATTTGTTTTGGATTTAACTTTCTGCTTCTACTTACACTAGCACTTTTGAATGTAATAATTACATTCAAATGCGCTAGTGGGGATAAGTCAGCGTAGACAGAGGGTTAAAAACTAATGGATTTACTTCCTAGTATCTCGAAATACCATTTACAAGAAAAATTAAAGAAACCAGTCAACATACAAGTACCACGTACTTTTCCTTTACGCAAAACCTGATTAATTGATTTTTTCATTCTATGCCGTTTTTATGGATGGGGCATTTGTTTTCGATTTTAAAAACTATTAGTTTGCTTCATGGCACCTCGAACTATTATTTACAAACAGAAAATCGATGGTACGTGAAAATTTGTATAAATGAGTTCTAAGCCGATTGTTTAGTCGTAGTTGAGCCGAGCCTCAACAATTAGTATTGGCGCAGTACAGAATTTTTGTTTCCCCAAAACTCAGACAAACCTCGCCAACATTGCTTTTTATTGCATAAACTTGAAAGAAATGATAAAAAAGATTATGAATGTTTATAAATACTGAAAAAAATAAATATTTTACTTTTCAGTTATTCATTTTTTATTTTAAGTAAACTTAATAAAAATAATTTAACGTAATTGTCTAATTTCGTGAATAATAAATCACTTAAACAAATTAAAATTGAACCGTCGGCGACCAAAAAATCATGCGCACGGTTTTCGTTGGCCCCTCATGTAGACGTAGAATCGCTGTACGCGGGGACAACGAAATTTAATTTTTGATCTCAACAATAATTTGTTATTTATTAAAATATCGTTATACTTCTTACTATAAATAAAAAATTATTTAAGAATTACCACTAGTAAATTGTTAAATGCAATAAGTAAGGTTATTTAATTTAATAATTAAAAATTTAATTTAATTATTTTAGTTCAATTTAATATTTCTAGCGTATCCCTACTTCATTGCTCTGTTTGATTCAATAATTGTAAGCATTTTTGTTTATTTTCATAGGTTTACGATATTTTTATATTCCAATCGTTAGCTACTAAAATATGAAAATTTAAAGCACAGTTATTGTAATTGCCTATTATTTAATTTTTAAATGGTATAATAATAATTCTTCAAAGAATGGACAAACTTAATCATTTTGTTTCAAATTTGATATAAAAACAAATTAAGTCCTACTGAAGCCTATAGTTTTTAAGTTATTAATTAATTTAAAAAAAATTATTTTCTAAAAAAGCAGATTTCTGTATTAGGACAGTTGCGCTGTCGATACATAATTATGAAATTAAGATCTTTTTCATTTTTTAACCCTCCATCCGTCGCTTGGTGAGAAGTTTCCTCACCCAGTTTATTTTTTTATTTATAACTTTTAAAATACAAAAAATTATAATTTCATATTCTCAGTGCCTTTCACAAAACTCTTCTTCTTTATTTAAAAACAATTTTTGTCTGAATCCATCCCGTGTGGAAATTGCCCGACTTCGCCTTATTTAAAGAAGGGCACTGATGAGGATTTAGTGAGGCCAATCACACCAGTAATGTCTAGATAGGTGATAATAGGGCACTGACTAGAATGCCTTCTTTTTCTAAATAGGGAAATCTAGCTGGATCTATTTATGCCCCTATTAAATATTTCAATCAGGCTCTGACTAGAATGCCCTTTTTTCTAAACAGAGAAATCTATCTGGTATCTATTTATGCCCCTATTAGGTATTGTAATTAACGTTCAATTTCATTGACAAATCACAATTTCTAAATAATAAGCAATGCAATTAATCAGAAAAATAGTTCTAAACGCATATTAAAATACTATATAAATATAAAAACTATTTGAGCAAAAATTATTGCTATTTTTAAATTTCAAAATATTGCACTTTTTCTCACAAGCGGTAAAGAAATGTTCTGCTTAGTATATAAGGACGATGAGAAAGTAGGTTCATAGCGTGCGAGTTAGTGTTAGTGTTAAGTTAGTGATAGGTTGATTGGTTGAAACAGTGTCGTTTACATGTGTGTTTGTTCAGTGACTTGTTCAGTATTACTGGCGCAATATTACGCCTGTCGTAAATTTTTGCTTTAGGTATTTAGAAAAACTAATGAGGCGCTAAAGAGGCCCTCTAGTTAAATCCCCACATTATGCTTTTCTTTTCAGGCAGTGACAAGGCAATCTAGTTAGAACCTCTCTATCTTTCCACATCATCACCTTATATTTTAAGCGTGACAAAATTAGAAGGGTCCTGACTAATTTTCCTAGTTTGCGCCTCACTAAACCAAAGGGCGTCTATTGAGGGCCTTACTAATTCCTACTTTCAATGTCTACACGGGATTTCAAATCAGGCAGGTTGACTAACTTTAAGTTATAGATTTAACTGTCGCTAAAATATGTTATTGTACATGAAAAATAAAGAGACACGTATTTTTTTATTTTTCAAAAAAGTTAAATTTAAAGAAGTTATGCACATTTGAACTTTGAGTGGTAAAACTCGAATGAATAGTGAAAAAATTTTTTTGCTTGTCATTTTTTTCTTTTGAGTATAATTTAATTTTCTTGAGTTTCGCTTGAGCTGTCGTTTTGAGCGGTCGTATTTACTAATAGCTCTTCGAAGTTACAATTTTCGCATTGTTTCGAATTTGTCTTTTTCTTTTCTGATACATATTGTTGGATAGTGCATCATTGTACTTTGTTTGTGTGTAGTCTGTCTTCTCATGAACTGTGAAACTGTGAAGTTCCGATGCACATTTGTGGCAATTTATGAATAATATGGTTACTACAATGATAACATTTATGTTAATATCTTGCAATCCGAACAGCAATGTGCCTTATTTTCCACGTCTTTGTGGTGGTAGTTAAATGAATTGTGTATTTTACATCAGAGTGGGTTTTAATACAAACGTGTCTACAAGTGTTTGTTTATTCGGTTTTTTCCGTTATCGTTTGGTTGTCTTTTTTCTATTTTATTTTTTGACGGATGTAATATTTGAATATTGTTTGACCATCTTCGTCGCCTACAATGGAGGAAGAGAGATGGAACAAACTGTTTACGCAAATGAATGACGTTACTATATCCCAGGAGGATATTAAGAAAGGAATGTCATTGATCAATAATAGTTTAGAGACAATAAACAATAAATTCGGCAAGTTGGAGAATAGATTACACACTGTGGAAAATAATGATAATCGTTCTGATAATTATCACCGAGCTAAAAACATTGTTCTGTTCAACTTGGAAGACTCCGATGAGATTAATAACGACCTCATGAAAGTGTTAAACCATATTTTTAAAGAAATTAATCTTAACATTCCTAACCTGGCTATTGAGGTTGCTTACCGTCTCGGAAGAAACAAATCTAATCGCCCAGTACTAATTAAATTTATTGGTGCAAGGTGGGTGAAATTAGCTTTTACGAAAGTGAAAGAATTTAGAAACAACAATCTTTTCATATCAAACGACCGCACCACTGAAGAGAGAGAACAGCGAAGACAGTTACTGCAGGAAGTTCGGAATTTGCAAAAAGATGGCATAAAGGCGAAAATCATTAATAATAGGATTCAGGTACTGGAGAATTCTTCTTCGCTCTCTAGCTCAAATATATCATCGAAGCCTATACATGGTGATCATGCGGAGAAAAAATCAACTGAAATTCCTGCTCAAATTTCTTCTGACAACGAAAGTTCCCCTACTATCCATCCTGTCAGTATGAAGAGGAAGAGGCGACCTAAATCGAAGAGGGAAACCTTCACATCGAACTGCAAATCAATGAAAGATTTCTTTACCCCCCGCCTAAGACAACCAGCGATGGGAAAAACTTGAATAGCCCCCCTGCTCCTAAAAGGCTGAATTTAGACGACAAGGAATAGCAACGAGCTTGCAAAGAAAAAGTAGTCAGAAATTTTCATCCAACTGTCACTGATAATTGCAATCGTATTGAGGAAGGTAGAATAATTTATTGGAATGTTCACGGAATCAACAACCTCTCCGACATAAGAAATAATATTAACGCTTTGGATATTATTTGTGTTTGTCAGACGTGGAATGAAACGGAATCTATCAGACCATTGCTACTTAACAATAATTTCAGGTATATCCAGGCTCTGGCAACGAGGAAATATAAATTTGGCAGAGCAAAGGGAGGCCTTCTCATCGCTTACAACACACGTCTGTACACGGCAGTAATTATATCTATTTTGTGTAATCAAATATTTGTAAAGTTTACTTTAAAGTTGAATAGTTTTAATTTTATACTTAGTTTGGTCTATATTGCTCCGGACGAGTGCTTGGAAGACTTTTTTGAGTATTTAAATTGTATTATTAATAATTTGTTTTCGGATTTTCCAAATACTCCGTTGATTTTAAGCGGTGACTTTAACTCTAGGGTTGCGGATTTGAACCAATTGTATACTGAAATTTTGCAATTCTCTAGTTCTGTTTTTGGTAAAAGAGAAACTTTAGATAAAAATTTAAATAGTAGAGCTAAATTGCTAGTTAACAATTTAGAAACAAATGATCTTATTTTATTAAATGGTCGCTGCTTGGGTGATATTCCAGCCAATTTTACTTTTTTGAATATGAATAGGCTAATATGAATTAGCCTGATAGACCTAATTTGGTGCTCATTGGGCACTGTTCCCTTGGTTCAGAGCCTGCAAGTCCAACAGTTGGTCACTCGCTCAGATCATTTTCCGTTGTTCCTGAGGATTTATTTTTTAACAAATAAAATTTCAAACTTGCAAACAACTAAATTCCAATTCAATAATAAAAAGGCTGATTTATTTTCCTCTTATATGGCGTTTAAGGGACAGATGGCAAATGTAAATTATGATGTAGACGAACTTAATTCGACATTAATTTCCACAATAAAAGAAGTCGCCTTAGATTTAGAAATGCGCACTTCTTTAGCAAATAATAGCTTTTTAAGAGATAAACCATGGGTAGATGCTGAGTGCAGATTAGCTAAAAAGCGTGTCGGAAATGCGTTGATGGTCTGCAAGAGAGAGAAGTTTTCAAATATTTCTAAGAAATTGTACTTTAAGGAAAAACATTCTTATTTTAAGATTATAAAGTCGAAAAGAAAAAAATTTAATAAAACTCGAATTGATACTGTGAATAATTGTAAGTTTGTTTCTCACTTCTGGAGGATAGTCAACGCATCCCGAACTAAAGTGCTTCAGGAATCGTCGATCGATATGGTTGCTTGGTATTGTTTTTTTACAGAGGTGTTATCTGCAACCAGCATATGTCTCATCTGCAGATGCTAAAATATTATGTCGTTCTATCCCGAAACTTGATAAATATATATCATATGATGAGATTATTTCTTGCTTGCTCAATTGTAAAAATGGGAAGGCCCCAGGGATTGACGGTGTTAATTATAATTTCTACAAGAATTTACCTAATAATTGGATTTTGTATATAAATAATTCATTTAATAAAATTTTAGATACTGAAAGGGTTCCTTTAGATTGGGGTAATTTGGTTACAGTTATGTTTTTTAAGAAGGGTGATCCATCGAATCCGGATAACTATAGACCAATTACGCTTGCGAATTGTATCTCTAAAATTTTTACACAGATTTTATGTAATAGGTTTGTCTCATGGGCGAAAATAAAAATCTTATTCCTGAGTCTCAAGCAGGCTTTCGTAAGACGAGAAGTTGTATAGATAACCTTTTCAATTTGTCATCAGTTATTCAGATCCACTTAAGTAATCCGGGCTCTGTTGTTTATACTGAGTTTATTGATTTTAAAGGGGCTTTCCCATCTGTCTCGCACAATCTATTATGGAGAAAACTGTACTCTTTGGGCCTCAGTACAAAAATGATTAATATTAAGCGCGACTTCTATTCTAAAGCATCCACTTGTATTAGAACTAATGACGGATGTACTAAAGATATCAATGTAACGCGAGGGGTGCTGCAAGGGGGAGATTCTTAGTCCTCTGGACTTTCTATTATTTATTTCGGATATGGAAAATTTTTTATAGATCACGACTGTACAGGGATCTCGATTGATAATTCTACGGAGATTATTATGTTGGGGTATGCCGACGACTATGTGCTTCTCTCTGATTCCCCGACTGAACTTAATAAAAAGCTGAGTGTATTGTATGAATATTGTACGTTGAATGAATTAGAGGTAAATATTAATAAAACTAAAGTTGTAATCTTCACTAGGTCTGGTAATTCAAAAGCTAAAAAGTTTAAATCATTTAAGTATGGCGAGGACTGTGTTGAGGTGACAAACGAGTATGTTTATTTGGGAGTTCCTTTTAACAATTCTTGCTCATTCCTACCGGCTGCAAAGAAATTTAGTAGTGTAGCAAATACTGCGGTGGGCTCAATCTTGAGGGTGATTTTCCCGGTCAGAATTGCTTCATGGGATTCTTGTGTTAAGCTTTTTTAAACTCTTGCATTAAGAGTTTTCCTTTACGGGTGCGTGATTTAGGGAATAAATTTTTTAGAGTTAATTGAGAGGGTTCAGCTGTCTTTTTAAAAGATTGCTGAGCCTTTCTATGTGTACCTCGAATTACGCAAACGATTAGAAACAAATAGCTTACATCTAGCTTTTAGAATTTTTAAATTTAATCTTTCCTGGATAAATAAAATTTATAAAATGGATAATTCTCGGTACCCTAGGAAATGTTTTGAGAAAATGCTAAAGCTGGCAGAAAATAATCCAAATATCAAATTTAATTGGTTAATTCAACTAAAAACACAATTATTTGAACCGTGTGGCTTTTCGGACTTATGGGCTAAGATGACTTCTCAGGATTTTCATTTGGATGAGATACTAATTCTTAAATCATTTGCTCATTTTATTAAATCACGTGACATGGAGAGTCTCAGGAACTCAAAAAGTCTTGTGATTTATCCATATATTTTTAACCCATCAATAACTCAAAATTATTTATGTTTAAATTTACCTTTGTTTTATAAAAGAATTTTTGCCCAATGTCGACTACTTAATAGTCATACTTCCAGGATTATTTATAATAAGGAGAAGTTTGTATTTCGCCCTAACATAGTCTGCGCCTTTTGTAATATTGAAGTGAAAAATTTGTTGCATATTCTGTCTAATTGTCCAGCATGCAAACACTTATTTGATGAAATAAGTATTATTGAATTATATAATTGGGAGCCTATAGATAAGTGGTTGAATGTTTTATCGAACTGTGATCGGTCGTTGATTAAACAGTTTGTAAATCCAAATTTTTACTACAAGTTCTTAAAATAATTATGAACATTTCCTATGAATTTCAAGCGGGCTAAACCATTGTGGCAATCAGGAGAATTTTTTTTGAAATATTTATTTTCGCAAATTTTCAAATTGTTAACGTTCACGCCAACAATGTTATAGCGATTCATTTGTTTTTAAAAATGCAAGTTAACAATTTGAAAATGGCGAAAACAAATATTTCAACAAAAAAATCTCCTGACTGCCAGAATGGTTTAGCCAGCTTGAAATTCATAGGAAATGTTCATAATTATTTTAAGAACTTGTAGTAAAAATTTGGATAGAATAAAAAGTGGTGACTGACCGCGTATACTCGATTTCATTTGTCATTAATTTTTTATTTAAATAATAAACAGAAAATAAATATTAATTTTAAATTATTTTACAATGTTTTAGAATGTTATAAACAATTTTTATAAGCAAATTGCAAAACATGAAATGGATTCGTAGAAAATTTTTTTTTAATTACATTACGCTCTCTTGTAATCAAAATGTTGCTAAAGGTTCAAACTTTAATTTAAATTTATTTAACAATATTTTTAAATATTATAAACAATTTTTATAAACAATTTTCATAAAAAAGAAGTTTTGAGTGGAAAGAAAATTTTTTTTAACATTTTGTTTGGTTTGTCATTAGAATAAATTTTTGAGAGACAAACCTTTGTTTGTGATTGTTCAACATTTATTTTACAATATTAAAAACAATTTTTATAAAAAACTATGTTCAGAGTGGAAAAAAACTCCTTTTCTTCGCAACTAACTTATTTTGACAACTTATTTTAATATTACAATGGAATTGAAGTATCAACCATTTATCCGAAATTTATAAACAATTTTTTAAAATATTATTAACAATTCTTACAAAGTATTTGATAAATATTAAGTACCGTCATAGATAAAAAGCATTTTATGATTATATAACGCACTCTTGTAATCAAAACCTTCATTAAAAATACAATTTTTTTTACACTTAGAAGTATTTAAAAATAATTTAAACAATTTTTGATAATTGTTAAAAACATTTTTATAAATAAATGGAAAAGAAAAAGTACTTCAACCGCTTAAAATATCTCTGTTGTCCCATTTTTTGTGCATTCCTGAAAGTGATGGGAACTATAGTCTTCGCGATAAAAATACTTTTTATCTATGACGGTTCTTGATGTTTATCAAATTCTTTGTAAAAAGATAAGGCGATTTTTTTCACCCTGAACATAGTTTTTTATAAAAATTGTTTATAATATTGTAAAATAAATGTTAAACAACTACAAACAAAGGTTTGTCTCTCAAAAATGTATTCTAATGACAAATCAAGCAAAATGTTTAAAAAAATGTCTTTCCACTCAAAACTTCTTTTTCTATGAAAATTGTTTATAATATTTTAAAATATTGTCAAATAAATTTAAATTAAAGTTTGAACCTTTAGCAACATTTCGATTACAAGAGAGCGTAATATAATTTAAAAAAAATTTTCTACGAATCCATTTCATGTAAAATAATTGTGAATAAAGTTTTTTTCATTATATATTTTTCCTGCAAAAAGAAGTAAGAATTGATGAAAATAAAATTTTCGTTACCACTTTGGCACATAATTTTCAAATTGTTTATATTGTTAATTAAAATTTTATAACAATACTTTTTGTTGAAGCAACATTATTTTATTCAAATGAAGCATAAAAGTTAAAAAAAATAATTTTAACATTTTTTAAAATTATTTTTCCATATTGAATATTTTGGTGGCCATTTTTGAGGCGCCATTTTGAAATTTGAAAAAATTTATTTTCGGTATCATGTCTATTTGATAGGCCCAATATTTTGGATGCGATATTTTCATATCCCGGGTTTTTCCTAACCGATTTCGATTAAATAATCTAATTTTAAAGAAAAAAAACACTTAAAAAACGGCATTTTTTTGTTTAAACAGTTATCACTTTTTACCATAAATTAGAAATTGATATTTCTTTTCAGATTCTAAAAAAGGAAACCCAAACCATTAAAAAAACCTATCTCCCGATTTTTTTGAAAATCGTAGCTCGTAGAACAGAAAGCTCGAACTTGTGCTAAGAAATACGGACATTTGAGACTACATAGGTTATAACAATAAATTTAAAAAATGTTTTTTTTAATCTTTGTTTTATTCTTAAACATGTTAAACATGTTTTTATAATAGTTATGAAATTTTAGAAAATCAACAAAATCTTCTTTAACCCAGTTAAGGTGGCACTGGCCCAAAAACTTATTAAAAAAAATTTATAACGTACTCGATATGTATTTTAACACTATTTTTGTGCATTTAAAGTTGCAAGTTGATACAATAAGTTTTTCAAGAGTTATCGTGGCAACACCATTGTGTCTACAGACAGACACGAAGACAGACGTACAGACAGACACTTTTTCTAGACCATGTTTTTCGGACTCAGGGGACCCCAAAACGTCGAGATTTCATGAAATTAGCGGAAGTCAATTTTCGACCAAAACTAATACTTTCTCATGTGATAAGAATGTAATAAAAATTACTTTTTTTCAAAATAACTCGAAAAGTATAGGGTTTGGCGAGATGGTGTCTACAGCAAAGTTGTAGCTGAGGATGAGACGAGAAAAAAAGTCTGCAGTAGCAAGGTTCCATATGGAATAAGGCTATTCAAGTTGGGTGGGGGAAAATTCAAGATGGCCGTTTACTGGTGCACAAACTTGTATACAAAGTGTATGGGACAGAGTCTAATTTTTTAAATATCTCGCTTAAACGAAATTTTTAACATAAGTTTATTAGGATTTTATGTTTCATTTTTAATGAACTATTTTTTGCAATAATAAAATCAAAAAAATTAAAAAATCGATTTTTATTATTGCAAAAAATAGTTCATTAAAAATGAAACATAAAATCCTAATAAACTTATGTTAAAAATTTCGTTTAAGCGAGATATTTAAAAAATTAGACTCTGTCCCATACACTTTGTATACAAGTTTGTGCACCAGTAAACGGCCATCTTGAATTTTCCCCCACCCAACTTGAATAGCCTTATAGATTCGGAGATAATTGAGTCGGAATATCGATTTTCGCCAAAAAAATAATAAAACATATATATAGGGTCATCCTAAGTGTGACATCACATTTTTTCCTTTTAAAAACAAAAGCGAAAAATGGTGATGAATGCATATAAAAAATAGTTATTAATGGCTAATTCCAAAAGTTAACGATAAGATCAGCAATCTATAATTGTGACGGGAAGATAATTCTGACGTTCATTCAAGTAATATTCGATCAAATATCCTAGAAAAAGGGTAAGGGTTGTAAGGTCAATAGTTTGCTCCTGCAACCTTACATCGATAGAAGCGCTAATATTTTGATCAATTGTCGCATTACCAAAATTTTGAAATGATCGTGTTACTTTTTGTTCGACCGTGTGAATGTAATCACTGAGTGAGTGTTTAATCTGACAAACATGTGTGTAGAAATTCGACTACTTGTAGAGAGAATATTTTGTGTGATCACCAAGAGTTTTAATAAATTTGTTTTGTTCCTGGAAGTCGCTTGGTTAATTTTATTTTTGTTTTACATAAAGGGTTTCCCAACGTTACCTTCCCTGTGATCTTTTGCTTATTTTTAAATTTTGTGTTTTGTTGTAAAAGTTAAAAGAATTTAACCTAATATTTTAAGAAACAAATTTAGAACATTGTAGTCTATTATAAATCTAGGATATTCTATTTTTTGTTTTCTTACATGTTTTATAGTCTATTGATAAGTAAGAAGTTTTTAAGTCAAAGAATATTAGTTATACCAATGTAATGCCTATGATTTAAAAAATGTGTTGTATTTAGTTAAATTTTGTCGATACTAGAGTAGTGTAATAATTTATTATAACAAAATATAACAAATTGCAAGCTAGAGACTACAAACTTAAAAATAAAAACGTTTAAATGATTTGTAGGGGAGACCGGGGCATAATAGATCACTTCAATTTATTCAAAAGTAGTAAATCAGAGTAATTTCGGTTTTTGATCAAAATAATGTACTTGACATACTGTAAGTTTTTATCAAGTTTCATTGTTATTCGTTGTTAAAAATATGGTAAAAAAGTGATTTTGACGCTTGAAAGTAAATTTTTGAAATTTTTTCTAATATATTTTTCAAAATTACTTGTAAAAAATTGTTGTATGTTTTTGAGCTTCAAACATTTGTTTTCAAAGAACAATTGACAATTTTTGTTTAATACTTACGGTATTGATAAAAAATAACAAAATTTTTAACAAACACCTCCGGGGCGTAATGGATCACTTTGCTTATTCTATTAAGAAAAACCTATTATATTTAAAATATTAATAAAATAATAACCAATGATAACCCTTTATAAAAAATAACTGGAGAATAGGTTTTTTAAGTAAATGGATTTTGCATTTCGCTACAACTTTTTAAAATTTGAAAATTGCTTGAAAATGTTTAAAGTTTAAATTAAATATGTTAAATATTTTTTGTTGTAATTGTACAATAGATACGAAAATTGTCAATATTAAATAATATTTCATGATCAAAATTATAATTTCATTGCTGATTCAATACGCCAAAGTTAGTGATCCATTACGCTCCGGCCCGAGGCGAAATTGCTCACGTTGCATTTCTCCAAAAACATTATTTTTGAAAAAAAGTATAAGTGATATTAGATCGTACTTTTTTTTAAATTGAAAGCTGAGATGTCAGGCTAAGTGTTCCACATGATGAAATTTTTATTATAGCAAGAATGACGTAGTTAAGCAACAAAAAGTGAAAAGTGATCAATTACGCTCCGGTCTCCCCTACGTTTAAATCGTACAAGAAATTAAATTTTTTCATTATTCTTACAACCAAAAATTAAAATAACAATATAGGGGGGGGGGGGGTCTTGAACTACTTGAAGTTAGAACACTTTAAAAATAGATAAGTTAAATTTAGAGAACTATAGACATTATGAGGTGAATCCTTATTTAAATTAATGCTTGAGAACTGTACTTGGGAACTGTCAAAACCGAACTCCTCAACCTTAACTATCAATCTGCTGTCAAAGATAAAAATACTTAAAATGTAAAATTGCACTTATTTCTCCCGTTTTGTGGCGCTGTTATCAGTGAACATGAAGCTATTACTTCTCGCGTGCCTGTCGATTTTACTGCAGAGAAATAGAGAATGTAACATAACCTCACTTTTGTCATTACAATTTACTAAATGACTAAATGTGATGATCCGGCCACCGGCGTTGTGCTATTTTGTTTTGATTATTTTATTTCTTGTGTATTTTCTATATATTTTATTAAATAAATAAAACTAAAAAAAAATTTTACTAGTAATTGATAAAATTTGGTGGAATAAAGCATTGCTAATGAAAGTATGTTACACGAAGTAGTATAAGGAGACCTCACGACAATGCTTAGCAGCGGAAAAATCAACACATTTTAGGGGGGTTAGAGTTACGAGTATTTGCACCATAAGCAGAGGCAGCGCTATTGCGGTTGAAATGTAAACCATGTCCGCCATAACACTTCGTCATATTTCACTAATTTGTAGGTTATGTTCATATACAGAAAACTGTAGTACAAAATTTTCACCACAGAGGCGCAACCTCTGTTAATGGTGCAAACTCTGATAACTCTGTCCCCCCAAATGTGTGCAGATTTTTTTGTCGCGTGAGGTCTCCTTATACTACTTCGTGGTATGTTAATATATTCGATGCCCCCCGTTGATAAAATGTCTATTGGAAAGCCAGTGGAATAAAATGTTAATTAAAAATTTTGTGGAATATAAGTCTAATTCAATTGTTTGTATAATAAAATGCTCGTTGAAATTGCGTTCTATAAAATGCTAATCGAAATGAATATTCAATATAATGTTTATTCTACTAAATAACCAAAATAACCAATACCACATATTTTTTGAAATATTTTAATTAATAGTAGGGGAGAATGGGGAGTTATGAAGCATGGGGAGTTGTGAAGCACGGCCATAGATCTCGCATAGTAATTGTTTTGATAGATGTCACTTACTCTGAATATTTTTTCACCTAATATCTTCGTTTTGTAATTGGATTCATTCCGATAGAAGATATTTTGCATATCTTTCAAGACAATGTGTTCAATTTTTCGTTTATAAAGTTTTTTTGTGTGCTCCATTTTGCAGAATTCTTACAAAATTCACGAACAAATCAAAAAGATAAGTTTACCCATATAATACCCAGCAATGATTAGGTTCTCGAAATTTAAAACGATTTATGTAAAATCGCAATAAAGAATATTTACCAAAAAATATAATTTTTAGCGATTTTTAGTAGTGCTTCACAACTCCCCATGATTTTTAAAAACTTGAAAAAGCAGCTTTTTAGTCCAACTGGAAAAAATTGTCGATTTTATTTTATTTCATGCAAATTCTTCAACCAGTAAGTATATTTAAAGACCCTCTAGAGATTCAAGTGGAGAAAATTTGAAAGAAAAATTTCTTTTTGAAGTTACAACTCATAAACAAAGCGTGCTTCATAACTCCCCATTCTCCCCTATTTTCTAGTTGAAAATTATTGAAGTTTAAATAAAAAATTTTAAAAATAAAGTGATTAATTGATATACAATATACATGAAATATTTCTACAAAAATAATGCACAACATTCATTTCATGCTTAATAAAATATTATATATTTTTATAAAATTTTCAATTTTTAGCATTTTTATTCTCTTGGGAATTTTTTTAATTCGAGGAAATTTAGTAGAATTATTTATTTGCATTATATACTCCTTATAAAAAATGTTACATTTATAAAAAACTTAATATGCATTAATATGTAATAATAATAATGAAAAATATATATTCTAAAATTTGTTTGTTTCCAAATAAGATTAATAAATGGTATTTACTATTTTATAGCTTTTAATTGTTATTATTGCAACAATTATTATTATTATTTAACATTACATTATTTAGTATTTAATTAAAAACTGTACTATTTATTCTTTGATTATTAATTAGAAGTTTCGATATACTAACCACAAAAAGTAACTGAAAAACGTGAACATTATAATCATTAAAGAGGAATTTTTAACTTTATTGGTTATTTTGGTTATTTACTTCAATAAATATTATATTGAATTTTCATTTTAATTAGCATTTTATAGCACGCAACTTCAACGAGCATTTTATTACAGAAACAATTGAATTAGATTTATATTCCACAAAAATTTGAATTCACATTTTATTACACTGGATTTTCAATAGACATTTTATCAACGGGAGGCGTCGTTTTAGTTATGTATTGGGATTTAAACCAGCTATAAACTCTAAAGACAGTTTAATATAAACAATTCAGTCTTTGCTCACCATTCAAGCTATTATATTCTTTGCTCACAATACTTATTTAGTGTTCAAATAAATTCTTACTTTTATATCAATTTTCCTCTATTTAATTAATGCGTCATCAAGTTACGGGCCCAGAACGTCGTGGTAAAATAAAATCGAACAATTTAAAGTATCGTGTAATTTAAATAACTATTTAAAGTGTTTATTAACCACGTGCTCCCTCGTGTTCATAAAAAGGAAGCGTGCCTTGTAAAGAAAAATTCGTCGTCATGAGTGCTTCACATTCAATGAGAATTGAAGTTTTAGGAAAAGAGAACTTCGATACTTGGAAGCTCCAAGTAAAAGCTCTTCTCATTAAAAATGACGCCTGGGAATATGTGAGTGGAGAACGACTAAGACCGATTGTAGTCAAAGAAGAGGAAAATGAAAATGTCGCCGCAGCTTCGGCGTGGGATAGAGCTGACCAGAAAGCTTATTCTGACCTTATTTTAGCGATTCATCCTTCAAAGCTTAATTAAATTAAGCATTGTAATACCTCTCATGACATATAGGAAACGTTACATCGAATTTACCAGTCAAAAGGACCTGCAAGAAAGGCGACCCTTTTAAAGAAGTTAACCCTACACAAGATGGCCGAAGGAGACGACGTTCGTGAACATATTCGCGAATTTCTAGACGCTGTCGACAAGCTTCATGAAATGGACATCGATGTCAATGAAGATCTCTTAACAATTTTATTATTGTACAGTTTGCCTTCTAGTTAAGAAAATTTCAGGTGTGCAATAGAATCACGTGACGATCTTTCAAAACCAGAAGCCTTGAAATCAACGGAAAAGAAATTTTTCTCCTTTGCTTGTCACCGTTGCGGAAAGGTGGGACACAGGATAGCTGATTGTAGGGTAAAGGGGTAAAGACGAAGCCTATAACGTTAGAAAAATCCAGTAACGTAGAAGAGCTGGATGTCCCCATCACTGAAATAGAAGCACAAGCCTGGAAGACAGATAATTCGAATTCGAAGAACAAATGGTGCCTTGACAGTGGTTCAAGTTCTCACATGTGCAGTGTCGAAGTAAATTTGAGCCTCTGGAAAGTAAAACCACACATAAAATTTATTCAATCATTTTCATTGACCTGTAATAAATAAAAAATTAATGCTTTGAAAATAAATTAGAACCAAGTTTATCTTTTGAAAGCAGATGAAATAAATAAAACTTAAATTTGTATTTAGCACATTAACTTTTAGGCATCAGGTACTAATGAAAATGTCAGTACAAATATTATATGTGGTTTTACTTTCCGGAGGGTCATTTATAAACAGTGAACAATGTAACAATATAAAATTGAGTTTGGCGAATAGTGCTACTACCGAAGTGTTACCTAAAGGAAAAGTAACAGTGTCCGTAAGTGATAATGAGTGTGAAAAACTGTTAAATTTAGAAAACACATTGTTTGTTCCTGATTTGAAAACTGATTTCATTTCCGTTGGCAAAATTGCTGACAAAGGATTCCTCGCGTAAATCCGATCTTTTGGATATTGCGCACTCAGACTTATGTGGTCCTATGCGGACAACATCGATCGGTGGTTCAAAATATTTAATGACATTCGTCGACGATTATTGAAAAATGTGTGCAGTCAAGTTTTTAAAATCAAAACATGAAGCCCTTCACGCTTTCAAGAATTATCAGAAGAGTGTAGAAAATCAAACGGGACGACGTATAAAAATTTTGCACACCGATAACGGCAAAAAGCATGTAAACAATGAATTCGACAAATATTTGAAACAACAAAGAATTTCTCGAAGACTTACCATCCCCCACACTCCTCAACAAAATGGCGTGGCGGAGCGCAAGAACCGTACACTTCTCGAGATGGCAAGATGTTTGATTTTGGAAGCGAATCTCAAAGAGCTCAAAGACTAGCGAAAAATCCAATCTACCATTCAGGAATCAGGCATATTGATCTCCGACACCATTTCATTCGACAAACAATTCTAAGTAAAGTGATCAACTTAAACTACTCAAGATCAAATGAACTGATGGCTGATGTCTTAACGAAACCTTTACCAGGATCAAAATACCAAAACTGTTTAGTGAAGTTATGTGGTTTATACTTGAGGGGAAGTGTTGGAATTTAAACAAGCTATAAACTCTAAAGACATTTTAATATATACGATCCTGTACTAAAAAAATTGAGCCTGCTCATTTCCCAATTTTATGTATTTCAACTTTTCAGTCTTTGCTCACCATTCGAGCTATTATACTCTTTGTTCACAATACTTATTTTGTGTTCAAATAAATTCTTACTTTTATATCAATTTTCCTCTATTTAATTAATTCCTCATCAATTTGTGTAAGAATTGTGTTAAATTAATCGTTAATTAAAGTGCAATTAGTGTGTAAAGTGAAGTACTTACCTGTCAGTATTATTAAACAAAATGGAGAAGAAAATTTATATTTATTCAAAAAATAAAATATATAATTCCAACCCCAAAAAGAAAAATGGACGCTTTTGACCAACAATAAAAAAATATAACTTTTTTCTCCATTTTGTTTAACTCAACCAACAAATAGAGAAATTGATTTTGAATGTAGGAGGACAGGGTGGCCACATGTCAGTAAAGTCAGGGAAATGTCAGGAAAAAAAATGTTTGTCAGTAAAGTCAGGGAAATGCCAGGAAAAATTTTTTTGTCAAGGCAATTAAAGAAATTAAGACGGTCATGCAATACATTTTTTGCTCTAAACAAAAAAATTTTTGACAGGGAAATTCGTTGTTATGTCAGTAAAATGTCAGGGAAATTGATAAAATCAATCTTGCGGCCACCCTGGAGGAGTTTGTTTGATTTTTATTGGTCTAAGTCATTAATTTTTTCTTTTGGGGGTGGAATTATACGTTTTATTTTTCAAATAAATAGAAATTTTTTGTTCATTTTGTGTAACTTTAATGACAAATAAAAAAATAGCTTTCTTTATGAAGGAGGAGTTTTAACTATTTATTTTTTTGTCTAAAACATCTATTTTTTCTTTAAGGGGTTGGAATTATATATTTTATTTTTTGAATAAATATAAACTTTCTTCTCCATTTTGTTTAACTCAACCAACAAATAGAAAAATTGATTTTGAAAATAGGAGGAGTTTGTATATTTTTTTATTGCTTTAAGTCATACATTTTTTTCTTTTGGGGGTTGTAATTATGTTATAAATTATAATATATTTAAATTATATAAAATTTATCTTGAAGAGTTTGTTTTCCCATTTCTTATTTTGAATGTGACAAAACAGAAAGGAGTACAAATGCCAGTTCCGCCATCTGTCGTGACAAATGCGCGGCGATATATCAGTAGTATATTACACTATCGCTTTTACACACACATACACACATAAGTCTCACGTTCGAACTGATATCTCCAACTTTAAATATTATTTATTCAATAACTAAATATTAACTTGCCCTAAATATGTATGAAATAAATGCTTTAATTGTTACTTTTCACTCAGAAAAAAATTTGTTCGAAACAACAAAATTTTGGTTGAACAACCAAATAAATGCATTACTATATAGTAGAGCTGTGCAAAATAATTCGAACCGAACAGTTCGACATTTCAGTCGCCCAGTTCGAATGTCGAATATTCGACATTCGAACTAGTCCAGTTCAGATGTCGAATATTCGACATTTCGGCGCCCAAAAACCGAACAAAACTCGGTTTGGTTCGAATATTGCACAGCTCTACTATATAGTCAACCAAACGTTTGTTTGATTCAACCAAATAATTTTTTCCAATATGTTTATTTGTATTAACCAAATGGTTATTTCACTTAAGCAAAAATTTTTTTGATTTAAATAAATATTTTGTTTACTTAATTTTGTTATTTATTTTCCTGCAATAATGTTTGAATTTCCTAATTTAATATTTGCTAGTGCATATTATTTGTTCATTTATAATTTATTATATAATTATTAATATTTTAAAATTATATATATGAGCGATTCCACGTCAAGTGATGAAGGGGTCTTTTGGTGTAATGTTTATTTTAATAATTTTTTACTCTTAAACAATTAAACATACATATTTGACAAAGTACATTTTGGAAAGGTTTTTTTATGCTCTTTCGATTGGAAATAAGCATTTTAAAAACAAAAATTTTTTTGACCCAAAAAAGTCAAAATTAAAAATAAATTTCAATTTTTTGGGGAAAAAGAAACGATCTTTTTTTATTGAAAAAAGGGTTTTCTACTCACCGGAGCGCTCTAAACCTGGTTTTTAGCCCCGTTTAGGAGAAAATTCTTTTTTTCATTGTTTAACCTTTGCGCTACCGGACGGCCACCCGGGGTGGCCAACTAATACATAATGTTGAATATCTCCTCGAATTTTGTATCAATCGAATCGCCATTTTAACTCACTGAACAAAATTTTATCTACTTTCGAAAAAACAAAAATAAAATTTTTTTTAACACTTCTTCTTGTTTATTTATAACAATTAAAAAAGTATGTACGAGAATACTGAAAATTGACCGGGTGTTTGTTTTTGTATATTGCAAAAAAATAAAATCGTTAAACTTTTACAGTAAAATTGTTTTACATCAATAAATAAAATATATTATGATTTTAAAATACATTTTTTATTTGTTTAAACAAATTATTGTTGTTATTTACCAACTTTTTCCAGAATGCACCTAGAAAGTTGCAGTTTTTTCCTAATTTTGCAATTAACTAAATCTTATATAATTACTAATAAAGAATAAAAATTTAACTATTGTTTAAACAATTTTTAAACAAATTATTGTTGTTATTTACCAACTTTTTCCAGAATACACCTAGAAAGTTGCAGTTTTTCCTAATTTTCCAATTTACTAAATCTTTTATGATTACAGATAAAGAATAAAAGTTGCATAAAAATTAAACTATTTTTTAAACAAATTATTGTTGTTATTTACCAACTTTTTCCAGAATGCACCTAGAAAGCTGCAGTTAAATTGTTTAAAAAATAGTTTAATTTTTATTCAACTTTTATTCTTTGTCTGTAATCATAAAAGATTTAGTAAAATGCAAAATTAGGAAAAAACTGCAACTTTCTAGGTGCATTTTGGAAAAAGGTGGTAAATAACAACAATAATTTGTTTAAATAATTTTTAAATAATAAAACATAAATGTTTTATGCCATAAATATCATAAAACATTATTAATATACAGTATTTGTATTAACACATAATTATAATCAAAACTTTTGATGAATTTTAATCGTTTTGGGAACATAATAGTAAAAAAGCATTTGGCCACCCCGGGTGGCCGTCCGGTAGTCCGCGAATACAAAAAGTATTGGTAGCGCGAAGGTTAAACATTCTAGTCCCACTTTTTCATTTATATGACCTTTTAGGAAAAAACCTCAGCTTTCGTTTAAAAAAAAATAAAAACGTATCTCTCCCCCCAAAAATTAAAATTTATTTTTAATTTTGATTTTTTGGATCAAAAAAATTTTTGTTTTTAAAATGCTTATTTCCAATCGAAAGAGCATGAAAAATCCTTTCCAAAATGTACTTTGTCAAATTTGTATGTTTAATTGTTTAAGAGTAAAAAATTATTAAAATAAGCATTGTACTGAAAAACCCAAAAATTTAACCCCCTCCCCCTCGGAAAATATTAGACTAGGTAAAAAAATATTTTCACGATAAATTACTATCTATTAGTACTACAAAAGCCCCAAGTTTAGGCACGATTGGAGAAAAAAATTTTTCCACCTTGATCACTTGAGGTAGAATCGCTCATATATATAATAAATCGTAAATTAACCAATAATATGTACTAGAAAATATTAAATTAGGAAATTCAAACATTATTAGAGGAAAAGAAATAACAATTAAATAAAATATTATATGATTACTTCTTCTTATAAACAAAATTACTTAATAATAAAAAACATTTAAAATATTTGGGTAGAGTGGGGTAAAAAAGCCACTTTTTCAGGGTTCCGTACACCTTCGGTGTACCAACGGAACCCTATTAGTGAGACTCTTGTGTCCGTAGCCAAATCGTGTCCCCCCCCCCCCTAGCGGCTAAACTATTTGACCTAGAGAGCTCAAATTTGGTACAGATACGTATTTTCACTTGTAGATTACAGGAAAAATATAGAGAATGTGATTGGAGGTGATGGCCATAGCGTTGTCAAGGAAATAACAAGATTTTTGGCCAAAAATGCACAAAAAGTGACCATTCCCCACCCCTTAACTTCTAAACTATTCAACATGGAGGACTAAAATTTGGCATACTGGTGTATTTTAACGCGAATATTACAGGAAAAATATAGAGAACTTGCTATGTCATAATGGCCATAGCGTTGTCAAGGAAAAACTAAAGAATTTAAAAAAAAAAAATTATTTTTTCTAATTTCCACATTTTTTGACCTAATGATCTGAAATGTGGTTTATTAGTATATTTTTACAGTCTGATCACAAAAAATATATTAAAAAGTCTAAAAATAAAATTAAAAAAAAAAATTTTTTTTTCTAATTTTCACATTTTTTGACCTAATGAGCTGAAAATTGGTTTATTAGTATATTTTTACAGTCTGATCACACAAAATATATTTAAAAATCTAAAAAAAAATTTTAAATAAAATAAAAAAAAACTGGACAAGTGCGAGTTGCACTCGCACTGAATTGACGGGTTCCGTACAAAAATATAAAAATAATACTTGTGATATTGTAACAACAATTGGTAGGATTTTTTTCACTTTTGTATTATTTTGGTAAGTTGAATTTTCGACACTAGGTTAAAAATAAATAACAAAGAAAAATAGAAGTATTATATATTTTATATTATTAGCAATAAGCGAACAGGAACCAATTTTTTAAATTTGTTCCCAAATTGGTTCCTGTTCGCTTATTGCTAATAATATAAAATATGCAATACTTCTATTTTTCTTTGTTATTTATTTTTAACCTAGTGTCGAAAATTCAACTTACCAAAATAATACAAAAGTGAAAAAAATCCTACCAATTGTTGTTACAATATCACAAGTATTATTTTTATATTTTTGTACGGAACCCGTCAATTCAGTGCGAGTGCAACTCGCACTTGTCCAGTTTTTTACTTTTGGTACTATAAAATCGAAATTTTAATTTATTTTTTCAAATTTCTAATTGTTACTGAAAGTTTAGTTATTAAGCTTTAAAATCCTTGTAGAACATTTTTTTGTATTCCGTGAAAGGACAAAGTTATAAGAGTTTTACGAAAGTTCTGCATATGGCTTTTTTGCACCACTTGGTGGGGTGAAAAAGCCATTTGGTGATTTTGTCAAAATATTTTGTTATCAAATTTTGTAATATTATATTATTCTTTTATCTGTATAAGAAATAAATGATTTAGAAAACTTTTAAGCTTCCAAAATTGTATTTTATGTTAAGTTTACCTGCTTTCAATTCACAGTCATCGAAACATTAAACATATTGTATATGATTTTTATACATGCACTCTGAAAAAAGTTTATTCGAAACAACCAACTGAAAACTTGCCAAAAACTTATTGGAAATTTTCTTCCTACTGGTACAAATTAAATATACACTAAGTCTTACAAAGAACACATTGCAATTATTTAACCGACTTATATTATAATTTTGTTTCTTCGATTTACCGATTTAACTAATAAATTTGACGCGAACGCGGACTGTAGACAAGTGAGATCGACATTTTTAAATTCACACATGTACTTTTTGAGACAAGCAAATATTTTTGTTTCGCTCAAATAAAATGATTTGGTTGAATCAAACAAATTTGTGTGTTGTGTCAAACAAATTGTATTTAACTAAACAATATTCTGTATTCAAAATATTAATTTTTTAAATGAAACAAACGCCTTCAAATAAAAAATTTCTTTCGGATAACCAAACAAATTTTACGTATTTATTAAAATGAACCAAATTTTTATTTAAATCAACGAAATTGTTTTATCGTAACAAATAAAATAGGTTAATTAAACAGTTTGGTTAACTGAAATAAACTTTTTCTCTGAGTGTTGTCAAATTAAATAAGTTTTTTTATTTTTTATTTTCTTTATTCACTAAATATGCTATTTAAAAAGCACTAACACTGACAGGTAAGAACTTCACTTTGCACACTAATTACACTCTAATTAACGATAATTTCAAATTAATTCTTACACAAATCAACTAAAATATTAACCTACTTTCATTAGCAATGCTTTATTCCATCAAATTTCGTCAATTACTGGCAAAATTCTGCCTCTAATCAAGTTCAATCAAATTCAAATCAAACTTGATTTAAATCCGATTTCTTTATTCCGCTAGGATAGCGAGCACAATAAAAAAGTCTGCGTCAATTTTACATAAGGTTTACAACAGCTCTATCTCATACACTGCAATGAATATTATTTTTTTTGGTTAAATTACTATTATACTTATGAGTGATTTTAATAATTATATTATGCACCTGCATACTTTAACAAAATAATGGCACACAATTCCCCGAATGCTTCATTTTACAAAAAGTTTTGTACTATTTTTTCATTTAAATTTCATGCAAATTTTTCTTTTTGGAGTCTAAGTAAAAAAAAAGAAAAAATATATTAAATTTTTTTTAACCCTCCGTCACACACCTAGGGAGGGATTCCCTCTTCGGTTTCAGTATTTTTTAAATAACTTTTGTTTTCCTCATTGCAAAATAAAATCAGTCTCTATACCTTTCGACAATTTACTCTTCAACATATTTCTAAAAAAACATTTAGTTTAAACATAATTAATATTTAATTATGAAGCTTCAAAGCCAGAAAAAACTCGAAAAAGTGAGGTTATGTTAAATAAAAAAATCAAGTTTTCAAAATATTTTTTGTTCCACTATTGGCTAATGGCAAAATTATATTATAAATGTAATTAAAATAAATTATTTAATGATTTTTTTGCTTATTTGTTAATGTTACATTATTTTTACATGTAAAGTGTAATTCCTTCGAAGATGTGCATTCGTGTAATTAAATTTTATTTTTGAGACTGAAAATTAATTTTATTAATTTTATAATTTAGAATAATTTACTACATATTTATAAGTTTGTGTTAAAATTAAATTTATATTGATTCCTTTGTTTATGTTGTTATGTCGCTTATTTTACAATGTGGTGAGGGATTTCCTCTAAACGTGTGTAAAGTCGTAATTTTTTCCAAGGTGTGTGACGGAGGGTTAAGTACGCTATTCTTAGAAATCCTTGTGAAAACAAAAAGAACATGAACGCCCAAAACAAATATTTGAATGCAATTTTCAGTTGGTTGTTGTTTTCGACTTATAGGTAATTATAAAGCGTTGTAAAGTCATGAAATGCTTATGAAAAATTTACTTCTGACGATCAAAAGAAAATAAAAAAAATTGGATGATCAAACTTTAAAATATTGTTAAGTAATGGAGGTGACTCACTATTCCCCTATGATAATTTTTAAATAATTAATTAACATTTTGAACATTCTTTTGAGACTTTATTATTGTGCTCACGAGCACAACTTGGCATAAATTTTATTTTTTAAAAAGGTTCAAAAAAATGTTTGAGTCAAAAAGTGTGATTTTTTTAGTACCTAATTATTAACTTTTTGAAAAATCGGTATAGACTTTTTTATTGTGCTCGCTGAGCACAATTCAGCACAAATTTTAATTTTTAAAAATTTTGATTTTTGAAAAATATTCAAAAAAATTGAAGTATAAAAGATTGACCCCTCAACGGGGCGCCATTGACTTTTTCGTTGATTTCTCGAAAAGTTATTGCGATCCTGTTATAAAACTTTTACGAAAAAATTTCTTATTACTTTTGCCTATCATAATAAAAAAAATTTTTTAAATCGGAGGAGGGAGATGTTTTTCAAAAAATAAAAAAAAATTTTTGAAAAATTTTTAATGATGATTTTTTTTCTAAAAAAATTCCCTTAACTTAAATTTTCGAGAATTTAAGAACACTAGTTATAAGCAAGTTGTAGTTTATATTCTATCCACTTTCCAACATTCAAATCAAAAAGTTATCGAGGGAATTTTCAATCTATGAAAACTTCTCGCGACAAAGTTTTTTCCTTTATTATTAAGGAAGTTTTTCTCAAACTTTGGAATTAATCAAATTAAATGTAAAGAATTTACATAGTATAGCAGCCATCACAGTAGGTATAGGTGTATAAATGATTCAGGAGCGTATTTATTGTATAATTCGTCAGATAATTGATACAATATATAATAAACAATATATTAATTAATGATAATCGGCTAATTATCGGCTTCAGTAGAACATAACTTGTTTACATACCAAATTTAAAGCAAATTGATTAAGTTTGTCCAGTATATGACGAGTTATGTTGTAAAAGTTAATTAATTTCATAAAAAAAATTTCCTAGTTTTTTGTCTTTATTATTTCAAATACTTAATTTACAAAAAAGACAAAGGAAATAAAGATAGGCATTTTTATTTTCTATAGCATAGTGTTTTTAAAACATTAAAATAATTAATTTTATTTTTTTTCTTTTGATTAACCTGACAGGCTAAAGTTTTCTCGGTATATTGAACCGAATTGTTCCTTGACAACTTTTCTACTTAATGGAATTGTAACTTTACTGTCGCTTTAGGGTTAATTGATAATGACCAAATATCATTTGAACAAACTGTCATTTAACTAAATTATTATTGGATATGATTATTATTTGAGAAAACAGACATTTAACAGAATCATTATTTTACTAACTATCATTTAAAGAAATTAACAGTCGCACAAAATTTTCACTTAAACTTTAAATAAGGGTTAAAATTTTGTATAAAAGTTTATTCAAGTAACAATTCTGTAAAATGGTAAAGACGCTGAACATCAACATAACGAATAATATTTAATATGTTTTAGAAAAATTATCATAAATACAACAAAATATTATATTTATTATAAATAAAAATTTAAAGGTAAAAAGTGGGTGTGTTGATTGTTCATTTTGTAATTAATGCTCCGTTATGCTTGTTGATGCAATTATATAACATATGAACACCTTGCTGGAAGAATCAGACCTAGCTCGGGAAAGTAGTCTTATTTAGAATAAAAATGTGCATATTTTTTTCCTGTGAAAAAAGTTATGTTATTTATAGTTTTTTAAATAAACGCGAAAAACCGTTTTTTCGGAATCGAGTTTTTAATGAAAATTTTATACTCAACTCGCTACAAAATGCACAATTTCACATATTTTAAATGGAATTTTGTATGAACGAACTGTGTAATATTGTCTTTAGGAATATGTATTACAAAAGTTTATATGTTTGTTTATAAATATATTTTATAATATTTATTGATTAATGGTAAAATTTTGTTTTCGAAATCATTGAGTTCTTCGTTTATCGAGAAAATTTTAAGCAAATAAAAACTTCCAGTGAAGAAGTTGTTCAAAATAGTATACGGTGGATACCACGTCAGTTCAACAAACTTGTTGTTCATGACTTGTTAGGGCAAATGTGCATTACATGTCCTGTAAGTTTCATCTTGGGATCTCAAAGGAATTCGGAGTAAAAAAATAAAACGTAACCACAAATTATGAACATATGGGGCAAAATTCCTCAACTGCTTAGGTAAAACAATGAAATTTCTCTAAACTTTACTAATATGTTACTATTATTAGTAGAAGTGTAAATATTAATTTTTTTTTTGAATTTGATAAAATATTTTTTTAGTTATTGAGTTTTTTTAAAATTTGGATTTTTTTGAAAATATCTTTTTTTCGATTTAATATATTGATAAGTACCGACAGATTAGCTTGGTCGGATAAATGCCTCGCTTGGCGGACGTTCTAGGACCAAGGGTACTTGGTTCGCGCCCATTTACCTTGGATTTTTCCGGCATGTGAGATAATCTGAGCGGGAGGTTTGACGTCGAGGTATAATGATGTGCACTGTCGATTATTGTCCGGTACACACCATTAGAACTCGACTGTCGATAAACAGGTTGTACTCAGGAGAAGATTTTCTACAGTTCCCCTCTCCTCTAGCGAGAAAACCCATTAGACGGGTAGTCCAGGCTAATGCGAGTACTCCTAATTTCGAAAAGACGTTCTGTAGGCGCAAACTTAGTATTAGGAATTGTATATAAGAAAATTTGTAAAAGCATGAAATTGTAAGAAACACTTGTATAGCCAAGTATGTAAGGCTGAAGACAGGTGTATAAACCAATAAATAATATATTGATAAGTAAACTTAATCAAATGTAAGTATGAATAGTGATTTATAAAAGGGTTTTCATGGGCTATAAGCTGGTGACCTTTTTTATATGAGCCATGTAAAATTCAGAGTGGGACCATTAGAATTTTTGACGAAAATAATAATTTATCATTATTTTACACAGAAAATGATGATTTATAACTTATTTCTTCAAAGTGTTCCATGGTCCCACTCTGATTTTTACATGGCTCATATGAAAAAAGGTAAGCTTTCGATAGGGATAGGTTACAAATAAATAAAAAACACCGATTTTGAGATAGAGTAGAACTTGGTTAATACGATTCTGTAGGGACCGTACCAAGAATGCGTCTTATGCGGGAAAACGTATTAGATGGGATATAAAATGTATGTGATTAATAACAGGAACAACCATAAATAAGCGTCTTAAGCGGAAAATCGTAGTTAATGGGATCACTTTAACCGGTTTCTACTGTATATTGAAATTAAGAATTTGACCTTGGATTTCAAGGTCAAATTGATAAAAAAAACAACTTTTTTTCATCACCAGCTTATAGCCCGTAAAAATCCCTTTAAAAATCACTATTTATACTTTAAATTTGAATAATTTTACTTATCGATATATTAAATCGAAAAAACGATATTTTCAAAAAAATCAAAACTTTGAAACTCCATAACTCAAAAAATATTTTATCAAAATAAAATAAAATTAATATGTTTATAATTTGTGGTTACGTTTTATTTTTTTTACTCCGAATCCCTGTTAGTACAGTCAATCTAGCTTGAAAAAGCCGTTTTTTGGAAAAAAATACCTTACTCGAGATTATTTCATAAATCGTTAGTGGTATATGTGACTAGCTTAAAACCAAAAAGTTGGGACACCCAAAATTTCTTTGGAACTCAAAATTTCTTTGAATTTGATTTTGTGCAAAAACCGTAAGTCTCACTAAAAAATTTCTCAAACAAAAGTTGTAGAGAACATATTTCTCTACATTTTCTCTCATTGGGCCACTACTGCACAACTTAATGTGCGAAAGCTAAAGGGCGCCAAAATTACAACAAATCAGTTTTTCCTCTTTTTCTTATAAAAAAACCATTTTTGCGTTTTGGTGTAAATAGAAAAGTTGTAGAGCTCAAAAAAACCTACAAAATTCATATACATAATTATTTTCTACGTTGCACTCTTTTGGAGCTGCAGTCTATTTGTTAATTGTTACGTATTAGTAATACATATAATTGGCGGGAATTAGATGGGAATGAGAATAAAATACATTGACATAAATTAATTATTAATAAATACTAGTAGAATGAGTGTTCACTACTACGATATTTTATTATAAAAAATATAAAATTCAACAATTAATTTAAAAACTGTATTAGTTCCAAAAACAAATTTTTAGGTTTAGATGACTTCACGATTTTAAGCACTTATGACATAAAGGTATAATTAAGGGTAGACCCCGTTTTTCTTTTACACAATGTTCTAAGAACTCGTCCTTACACTAGTCCGGTTTCAACTCGAACGTTACTAAACTGCGCTTTACATCCTTGGAGCATAATACACTATTGTGTCAGCGTTACATTTATATTTATAATATATGGGTGATTTTCAAATAACTGTCATTTTTTTAATAAAACGTTTTTCCGCTAAAATAGTGAACCAAATTTGACATTTTACTATAATCACAAACCTCGAGAACAATAAATAGAACTTCGGTCATCCCATCCCCAACAATTTGATGTATTACCAACACGTAACAATTAATAAATAGAGTAATAGACTGTAGTTCCGAAAGAGTGCAACGTAGAAAAAAATTATGTATATGAATTTTGTAGGTTTTTTGAGCTCTACAACTTTTCTATTTACACCAAAACGCAAAAATAGTTTTTTTTATAAGAAAAAGAGGAAAAACTGATTTGTTATAATTTTGGCGCCCTCTAGCTTTCGCACATTAAGTTGTACAGTAGTGGCCCAATGAGATAAAATGTAGAAAAATATGTTCTCTACAACTTTTGTTTAAGAAATTTTTTAGTGAGACTAACGGTTTTTTCACAAAATCAAATCCAAAGAAATTTTGAGTTCCCCCAACTTTTTGTCCCAACTTTTTGGTTTTAAGCTAGTCACATATACCACTAACGATTTATGAAATAATCTCGAGTAACGTATTTTCTTCCAACAAAAATGCCAGATTGACTGTACTATGTGAGATCCCAAGATGGTGGAGTTGTTTATCACTATAAAAGTAATAAATTTACAAAAGTACAGCCAAATCCCAACAAGTCATGAAAATAAGTGTGTTGAACTGACGTAGAATCCACCAAATATGCTTGTGTTTTATATGAAAAAAACTATTATTTAAAAAAAACTAAATGTAAAAAGCAGTAGACACAAAATTCGCTCCAAGAGTCAGCCGCGCGAGGTAGGAAAACTGTTGACAGATGTTTTTATTTTTATGAAGTAATATTTTCTAAAAAACTTATTTTAACTTTTTTTAGAACAACTTCTTCATTGGAAGTTTTTATTTACTTGAAATTTCCACGATAAACGAAGAACTCAAAAATTACGAAAACAAAATCAAATCGAAAAAGTTCTGATTCAGTCAAAAATTTTCATATAGCCCAACTTTTTCATGTGCGCGCGCGCTAATACACATAGAGCGGTACACTTACTTATTAATTTTGTTTGCTCTATTCATTGTTATTTATCATTTTTGGGATCGCTAATTAAAAGGGGAAGAGGTTCGGTTGTGGACACCCACTAAATGAGAATTGTCTAATCTGGCAAATATCTCCAGGGGGCACTCGATAACTAAAAGACATCAAAATGTTAACATCTACTCAAAACGATAACTTAAAGTTATCAAAAAGAGAAGCGTGCCCGCTGGGTCACGTATATGTTATGACCTACACTGAGAAAAAAACAATGCCAAAATAGCGCTATCCACTTATGTAGATTCAGCTTTGCTTAACACCGCTATAACGACTGTGGGGAACACTGCAGTTTCTGCATGAGTTTTCTGCTATTACTACCGTGTCTATAAGTTATGTGAATTTTCGTGCGCGTTGTGTTTCTCTGACACACTCGTATTTTTTTTCTTTGTCGTTTTTCCTTATTTTTAGTTTAATGTGGAAATGGATTAATTTAACAATAAGTGAAAATGGATGAATTCGTAAAGAATATTTTACAGAATTGGAAACTGGACCAATTCATTGACAGATTTAAAAGTAAGTATGCAGAATGGACGCAATCCTAACCTAAAATAAATTGTCTTTGCTTTTGATAATTATACACTGAAAAAAAATTGTAATTGAACCAAGTAAATGCATTTACTTGGCAGAGTTTACTTGAATCAATCCCATATTTATTTGAGGAGAGAAATTAATTTTCTTGTGCCAAGTAATTATTAGCATTGGATAGAGTTCTTGAATTAATAATTCAGTATTTGGTGGAAGTAAATATGTTATTGATCAAATCAAATATTTTACTTATCCGAAGTACCAAAAAGGATTGAATCAAGAATATTATGTTCTTAAGCGAAATAGTAAAGTATTGTCTGGAGAAATCGTTTTTCTTAAATCAAATCATTTCATTCATTTGATTTGAAACTTTTTTTTACTTAATACAATGCCGGTGTTCTTGATCCAAGAAAATATTTCGCTTCAAATGGATGTGCAACTTAAATAGCAGTTTTTGAAAACTGTCCATTTGTATGGATTGATGGGGTAAGGGGGGGGGGAGAATTTAAGTAAATAATTTACTTGAATTGAGTAAATATTTTTTTTTATTGAAATTTATAATTTTCTCAAATCAAGAAAATATTTTCTTGATTTAATTCACAAATGTTCTTGAATTAATATAATCTGCATTTCTTTCGTGAAACTTAATTTCTTGACTGGAGTCCATATTTTCTTGGATCAAGAACATATACTCTCCTACCAAGTATACTATGTCAAGAAAATCGTTTTCTTGAATCAATACTATAATACTCTTGGCCATATTCAATTCCACCATTTGCTTCAACCAAGAAAAATTTTCTTGGTTCAATACTATTTTTTTTCAGTGTAGCTTATTTAATATTGATTAGCAATATTATTATAAAATAAATTATAATTATTATAAAAACATTTGTTATCACTAGTAATTAACTATAAATTTACTTAATAAAGTATTTTAAAACAATTTAAAGTAACTTTCAAGTTTCTACAAAACTGCCAAAACTGCTGTGTGTCACAATGCAAAAACTGCAGTGTTCCAACGTAGAAACAACAGTTTTCTGTTTGCAGTGTTACTCATGCAGAAACTGCAGGACTTTACCGCTGAAACGGCGTGTGTTTTTTTCCTCAGTATAAATCTGAATCAGTGAAAATTTTGACTGATTTTTTTTACTGATTTTCAGTGAAATTTTGCTGATGAATTAAAAAAAACTGGGCCACTGATTTAAAATCAGTGAAATTTTCACTGATTCAGATTTAGAGTGTACCAAGTATCACAAAAATGTTCGCAAGCAAAATTTTCTTAATGATGTTTTAAAATGATCATCAAGATTGGTTGTGGGCATCCAAATTGATTCGGTTGTGGACACCACTCTTATTTTTGATAAATCGTGAAATATCGTTGTTGATATAATCATAAGTAATTCCTTACAACATTTAATAGTGTTTTATGAATTTTAAGAGTTTCGTGGTCCAGCACGGAAATTAATATAAGACTTTGATGTCCGTACGTCGTTCGCACTTATAGTAATTGTAGTAACAGGGCAGTTCAGGTTCAGAGTGAGAAATCTTATATGCCCTTAACATACGGAGCATATAATGTCAAAATTAGATGAAATCATCCTTATGTAGATAAACTCGACTTTCGGTGCATGTATAGCGGGCGGAAAGTAAGCTTTTCTTTTTTTTTTAGAAAATTTCTATTACTTATTCTGTTGTTATTTTATCACGTCACTATTTAATGTGTTTTTATTAAGATTATTATTATTATTTGTAATAAAAATGTTTAATATTACGATATATTATTTAACTTATTACAAAATTAGTATTTTATCGGCCTTTCAGAAGATATAAAGTTTTTAAGTAAAATTTTATTGTTAAATTTATCAAAAATATTCGGATTCGTCTTAAGCTTAATACAAATAATTCATAAACATTTAATAATAATTAGTGCATATTCATTTTTGAATTTACGGATGTGTCTTGTTTATCGCGCAAAGGGACAAAAAATATCGTGCAACTCGGGCGGAAATGTCAATTCTGACCTCTTACAATTGCCGCCCTCGCTTCGCTCGTGTGACAATTTTCGAACTCGGTCAGGAATTGACAACTTTCCGCCCTTGCCACACAATATACTATTCTTCACGAGTTGTTAGCTAAGGTCCCTAACTTTAAATACATATACATATGTTTGCTTAATATCTACAAGGATACAAATTTTATGCGACAAAAACGAAACTATGCCCACAACCGAAACTATTCCCCTACGATTTTTGAAACCACTACTTTGAATTTTTTAATTTTGACTCAAGATTCGTAATCATTCACCTCGAAAACCCCCAATACCAACACAGAGAAAAATGAAAATTCAGATTTCGGACTGAATATAAAACAATTTGAATGATTTGTATTATCGTAGGAAGAAATATTAAATTTTGGTTCTCTATCCCAAAAAGTTTAGTAATGATTTACAATTAAGATCAATGCTAAATAACTTAATAAACGCTAATAGTCTTCTTTCAACCAATGCAATCAGATTCTGTAATTCATTCAAAGATGAAAAGAATTAGGTACAGTTATTATTATTTGCATTTATTTTAATTCAGCTACTCAAGTTCTGTGAGAGAGTCCTTAGATTCATTCCCAAACAGTTTTTAGGAATGCGAAACTCTGTGGCGCGCCTGCGCCCGTGTTTGTTCAGTTTCTTCGTTTTTGATATACACGAAAGTCTCGGTGTAGTTAGTGATGTGCGTCGTGCCGTATTAATTCTTTCAATTTATAAAAATTTTAATTTTAAATATAACAGTGAGTGCAGTTTTGTGATAAAGTTCTAGTGTTACAAATGAATTTAGAAGCATATCTAAGTGAAATGTTTAATCTCATTTTGAGGTTAGGTGTGTGTTTATTTTGTTTTTAGCCGGTTATGTAATACCTAATTGTTATTATATTTTATTGGAATATTCAATTTAGGCAACTAAATGTAAAGTCTAAAATAAAATAATGTGTAAAAAATAGAGAATACTTTTAATTTTAAAAATCTTCGCATTGGGATTGTTTCATTTTTAGATTTTATATTCAGTTTTAAATTGAATATTCCAATAAAAGTAAATATTTTGACAAATAAAAATAATAATGTTGGTCATTAAATGATCTGCCCACATTATTGTCAGTATGGGACTCGGCACTAGACTTGTCTTGGACTCCGCCCAGAAGTGCCTATCAATGTGTTCAGTCTGCTTTGTTCCGCGTATAAGTGTGCATAAGAACGAAAACATGTTAAGCCTACTGACGTGCTTAAAATCTTTTATCATTCATTTCCCTGTTTTTTATCCTGGAGCCGCAAAGGCAGACAAGTTTGGGAATGAAATCTAAATTACTACTGCTAAACTCTAAAATTTTCAATCGTATTTTTCTGCGTGAAGTTTTAGTCAAATCCATCAATTTTTGAAATTTATATGTCCGACATTTTGAAACCGTCATTTTGAATTCTTTAATAACGACCTTACATTCAATCAACAACATTTAGCGAGCCCAAAAATGATAAATATCAATAAATAGGGCAGATAAAATTAATAAGTACAAGAGTGTACCGCTCTATGAGTACAAGTAGAGCGAGCGCGCACATGAAAAAGTTGTGCTATATGAAAATGTTTGACTGATTCAGAACTTTTTCGACTTGATTCTTATAGTTGACAGCCAACTTTAATTTAAGCCTAATTAGAGAGTTCTAGCACGTCGGCAGCATTCTCTACACGTGATCAAAAAAGAGCAAAAATAAGGTTTTTGAAACTTTGAGTCTACTTTTCTCAAAATATCGACGTGATGAGCATTTTTGGAGGCACTCAGAAAAAAAATGTTCGAAACAACCAAATTTTGGTTGAATCAACCAAATAAATGCATTGCTATACAGTCAACCAAACGTTTATTTGATTCAACCAAAAAATTTTTTCCAATACGTTTATTTGTATTAACCAAATGATTATTACACTTAACCAAACATTTATATTTAATATAACTAAAAAATTTGTTTATTTTAAGATTTGTTTGGTTGAAATAAATAAATATTTTTGTTTACTTAATTTTGTTATTTTTTTCCTGTAATAAATGTTTGAATTTCCTAATTTAATTAGGAAATTCAAACATTTATCAGAGGAAATAAATAACAATTAAATAAAATATTATATAATTATTTCTTCATACAAACAAAATTATTTAATTGTAAAAAACATTTAAAATATTACATTAAACGTATTATATATGATTTTTATACATGCACTCTGAAAAAAGTTTATTCGAAACAACCAACTGAAAACTTAACAAAAACTTATTGGAAATTTTCTTCTCACTGGTACAAATTAAATATACACTAAGTCTTACAATGAACACATTGCAATTATTTAACCGACTTATATTATAATTTTGTTTCTTCGATTTACCGATTTAACTAATAAATTTGACGCGAACGCGGACTGTAGACAAGTGAGATCGACATTTTTAAATTCACACATATGTACTTTTTGAGACAAGCAAATATTTTTGTTTCGCTCAAATAAAATGATTTGGTTGAATCAAACAAATTTGTGTGTTGTGTCAAACAAATTGTATTTAACTAAACAATATTCTCTATTCAAAACAATAATTTTTTTAAATGAAACAAATACCTTCAAATAAAATTTTTTTTTCGAATAACCAAACAAGTTTTACGTATTTATTAAAATGAACCAAATTTTTATTTAAAACAGTTTGGTTAAGTGAAATAAACTTTTTTTCTGAGTTAGTCATATTCGTGTTCAGCGATGAAAATCCTATGAGAATATAATTGTCCGATCTTTGAATCATTTTTCGTGTCGACCAGTGTTATCAATTGAGATGCTATTTAATAAATTTATATAAGTGGAAATAAACAAGTAAAATGTCTTCCGAGCGAGGACAATGACGCTAGTAATATATTAAGTAGAAAGTTAGATAAATAATAAAATAATAATTAAAAATAAACATTTTTTACGGAAAATATCAATTTTGAACATAAAATGATAAATTAAAAAATTTATTACAATTTTTTCCGTTCATTATAAAAAAATATATATTAGTTATTTTTTAAAAGGAATTTTTTTACAAAAACCCCAATATTGATTACAGTATATTTAACCTTCAAAACACTTAATATTAAAATGATACTGGAAGTCTTATTTTTTAAAATTAATTTTGCGCAACTCAGATTTGTATCTTTAAACGTATTTAACTCTCTGCTGATGCTAACGACCGTTATCGTCAAAAATCGTCATTTGGACGGTACAGAGGGAGAATAACCAATCAGATCATTCATACAAGTAAACATGTGTAGAGTGAAATTTAAACTTTATTAAGTTTTATGTCAAGAGCGTATCTATATGATCCAGCGCCTAAATTGTTTTTTTCAGTTTACAAAATCAAAAAACAATAATTGTGAAGCATAGAATTTTAAATTACACTGAAAAAAATGATAATGTTAATTTTGACATACAAGTATGGTTAGGATGTATGGCTGAAACAGCAATACCGTATTGCTGTTCTTAAAATACAGTATTCGTGTTCTCCGCATACATATTATTGTCTCTCAAATACATATTGCTGTTCTACACTGCGTATGGCTAAAACAGCAATACTGTATAGCAGTATCATATCTACCAATATAATATGTCAGAATTGGCTATATTAATTTTGTTTACTACCTGTCAGCTGTCACATTTAGAGGTTATGTTATATCACTTAAGATTTTTATTATATATTTAACTTATAGATTTCACATTTTTTACTAAAATTAATTTTTAAAAATGTTTTACGTGAATGCAGTTTCATATTTTAAAGTAAATTATTTCATTCTGTTACATGTTTCTGTTGTAATTATAAAAATCACGTATACATCAGATTTTCGTTCTGTCTATACGATACAGCCCTGATAGGCCAGTCGGTGAGTGCAAAAAGTGCACAAATGTGCAACCTGAAAAGTCTTAATAGTTTCTTGTAGTTTGGGGGCCCCATATAAGAGCCCCATGGTTTGCTCTCGATTTCCGGTTGCAAAAAATAGCGTAAACAATCGTCAAAGTTTGAGAAACGTAGTTTTTCGATGACCCTTGCTTCCGGTTAAATTTTAGAGGAAAAAGTTGTTATTGAAAGTTGTAGAGCCTAAAAATACCTTTCAAATGACTGGTCATACGTTGAAAAAGGTTTATTAATTTAGTTGCAAATGAATTTAAACCATCAAAAATAGCACTTTTTTAATTGTTCAATAACTTTGTTAATAATTATCGAATTTGTTTATAATTTTCCAGAAATATTCTCCTTGCAAAGCTGAATAATGCCGTTTAGACCAAATTGATAAAGTGAAAATTGGCTGAGTTATTCCATTTGTTTATGACAAAAAAATGTACCCTTTTTTAATCTCCATTATTATGCATTTAAATAAAAAATATCGAATTTCCATTTAAGTGGGATGAAAGTTTGACTCCTAAACTGTACTCTCGAAAAAAAACAGAAATTCGTTGGTCCAAAAGTGGGGAAATTCCGTTGAAAAATTACATGTTTTTAGTTAACAAATGGAATTATGCATAAACTATTTATCCGATCAAGATAATTTTTTTGGGATTTATTCAGCTTTGCAAGGAGAATATTTCTGGAAAATTATAAACAAATTCGATAATTATTAACAAAGTTATTGAACAATTAAAAAAGTGCTATTTTTGATGGTTTAAATTCATTTGCAACTAAATTAATAAACCTTTTTCAACGTATGACCAGTCATTTGAAAGGTATTTTTAGGCTCTACAACTTTCAATAACAACTTTTTCCTCTAAAATTTAACCGGAAGCAAGAGTCATCAAAAAACTACGTTTCTCAAACTTTGACGATTGTTTACACTATTTTTTGCAACCGGAAATCGAGAGCAAACCATGGGACTCTTATATGGGGCCCCCAAACTACAAGAAAGTATTGAGACTTTTCAGGTTGCACTTTTTGCACTCACCGACTGGCCTATGAAACATGTTACTAAACGCACAATTTCTACATATGTGTGCATACCACGTGATATGCCCCAAGAGTGGGAAATCTTAGCATCAGCAGAGAGTTAAAACCTACCCATGACAAAAAATTCAGAAAATGTAAGAATTAATTTTTTTTAGATTTTGGAAAAAACAGGTGTCTTTCAGAAGAATCACCCATATACATTAAAAATGTTGTACTTCTTAGTTTTATAAATATTTTCACTTGTTGAAGCGTCTTTTATATTTATTTAGGCCTATTTCACGAAAAAACGAACTTACCCTCCACCGCTGTCGAACTTACCCGCACATCAGACGATTGAAAATAATATGCTAGGTGAAATATGTACACTAAGAAAAAAAAGCTATTGAATTAATGACATATTTGTTTGTCGCAATAAACGGCAACATGCGCTATTGATTATTGCACTATAGACTTAAATAAATTTTATATAATATTATTACAGAAGTTATAGTAATAATACAAAATGCTATATAATATCAAGAAATGTATTTCTTAGGTATAATTAAAACTGTTGCTTCTATAAAAAAAATGTTTTAAGAAATAAACATATTTTTGCGCTCTTATGCATCTGAATCTTATTTCAAGATAGAATTTTCTAAAGTTTTGCACAAAACATACACAATTTGAAATACAAATTTACAATTTCACCTGAACTCATAAATAAAACTTAACACACTATTACACTGAGAGAAATGGATAGTCAGATTTTGATGTTAAAAAGATGATGTTACACGATACTATCATTATGCTACTGCCAACCATCACAGATGCTAAAAAAAAAGATAGTTATGCCACCCCGTACTACCAAGACTATCTAGATAGCTGTATGTATACGTAGCACTAAAGATTGTCACCCTAACCACAATTATGTTACCCACTACTACAAATTTCTCTCCGTGTAAACATTACATATACATACATATAATCATAATACATTAAAATGATGCTGATTTGAACTTCCTTATATACAAAACTGATAAAATTATAACCTAATTAAATTATTTCATAAATCTTCTTTAATCTTTATTTTTATTATTATTAAATACATTTTTGTTAAGCTTAAGGCATAATATTTTTTATGAAATACAATTATACTATTAAATGGTAGAAATATATTTTCATATTGGAAAATCATTTCAACTAAACAATACCTAACATCTTTAATTTAAATAAGTATGACTACGATTAAATACTGATTAATGCCTTTACAAAATTTGACTTTGATTTTTGTCAATTTACTTAATAAATAATTAAGTGTTTACATTTACACCTAGAATTCGAAAATTCATAGTAAATGTGAACAGAACTTAAATTTCATTTTAAAAGAAAATAATTGAATAAATTTGCTTCTATTGCACAATTTCATTACTTTGGCGATGTAAAATTACATAGAAAAATTAATTAGGTGTTTTTTTTATACCTGCTTCGTGTAAAAATTTAAAATTTGACTTAAAATTCCTATTCAGCGACCTCAAAAACCCCTAACTAGACAGATTGAAGCAAATTTGATCAATTTTTAACAATATTTTATGTGTGACCGACATATTGGATCCACCATTTTGAAATTAAAAAATTCGATTTTAGATTCTTACTCAGCAATCTTAGAAACTTCTTTTTACCAAGTTAAATAAAAATCTATTAAAATTTGTTCAAGTTATTCAAGTTTTTACATTACTAATTTTGTAATGGTTGATTGCACTGTCCGACAAAAATGAATTTTTTTCTGCCCCTTTAATAATTCTGGTTACTTTCGATAGATTTTTTTATGATGATTATGAATCTGAAAAGAAAAATGCTCCAGCACGTCGAGTTTTTGAGCAAATTAGTGTTAAAAATTGAAAAAGCATGTTTTTTTGGCTATATTTGATTCACAGGCACACAAAAAAAAAGTTGTCTGTTTTTTGAACCCGCTGAAAATAAATCTGAAGTCAGAATTGCTCCATCACCCTCTGTTTTTTTTAAATCGAGAAAACTACCCTTAACTTCAAATTTTCAAGTAAAAAATTGAATAACAGATTAAACTCTTTAAAAGAAAACAATAAATTTATCTACATCTACTACAATAACTCAGAAACAATGTCAACATTGCTTAAACACCCTTTGTTTTTTATTAAATCGAAAAAACTACCCCTAAAATGTAAAAATTTAAAATTATAATATAAAAACCCACATTGGTTTTCAAAACAACAAAATAAATTTATGTACTTCTCTTTCAACATTTCAAAAGCAATATCAAAATTACTTTATCATCCCCTGTGTTTTTATATTAAAAAAACTACCCCTAATATGTAAAAATTCAAAATATATAATAAAAAAATGAAAAACCACATTGTTTTTCAAAATAGAACAATAAATTTATGTACTTCTCTTTCAACAACTCCAAAGCATTGTCAAAATTGCTGCATCACCGTCTGTTTTTTTTAAATTGAAAAACCCACCCTTAAATTTACAAAATTAAAGTTTAAAGTAAAAAAAATGAAAAACCACATTGGTTTTCAAAACAGAACAAGAAATTTATGTATTTCTTTTTTAACAACTTAAAAATAGCTTAAGTTTTTTATTGCAATTAAAGAAAACTTAACAAGATAAACTCCAACTTGACAGAAAAAAATTAACTTTTTAAACATGAGCATACGTTTTTGTATTTTTATTCTTGCAGAAGACAACAAGGTTTAAAGTAAATCTTAATTTTTCCACTTATCAAGTTTTTTTAAAAAATTTAACAAAAACGAATTATGATGTTTTAATTCTCAATATAATTTAAACCAATTTGTTGTGGTTTTTCATTTTTTTTATTATACATTTTGAATTTTTACATATTAGGGGTAGTTTTTCCAATATAAAAACACAGGGGATGATAAAGTAATTATGATATTGCTATTGAAATGTTGAAAGAGAAGTACATAAATTTATTTTGTTTTTTTTTTTTTTGAGGTCGCTGAATACGAATTTTAAGTCAAATTTTAAATTTTTACACGAAGCAGGTATAAAAAAAACACCTAATTAATTTTTCTATCTAATTTTACATCGCCAAAGTAATGAAATTGTGCAATAGAAGCAAATTTATTCAATTATTTTCTTTTAAAATGAAATTTAAGTTCTGTTCACATTTACTCTGAATTTTCGAATTCTAGGTGTAAATGTAAACACTTAATTATTTATTATGTAAATTGACAAAAATCAAAGTCAAATTTTGTAAAGGCATTAATTAATAAGGAAGAATGAAAAATCTTAGTTTCATTTTTTAATTTTTTTATGCAAATGCGAGACAAAATACTGAAACAGTAAAACATTCATTTGCAATCTTTTTTGCATTAAAAGATAACTTACACTATAGCACTGCCAATTGTCAAAATAAAATATTTGCAATACTCAAAACATCTTGTAGGTGAGCTGAGGTAAAAATATTGACGTCGAACTTATTTTTAAATTTGTAAATTTTGCTGAAACATCTACTGTTTAAATTTGCCCCAAATGACCCTATACACTTTCGTGTAATATCTTGGTTTATAGTCCGGGAGCTAGCAACCAAAACAACTATCTCATTTCATACCAGCTGAAAATTTGAGTATAGATTACTGAAGACATGTAAATAACATAAACCCACGTCTGGCAGGCCGGTGCTGGCACAGGAGGCGGCAGCAGGGGGGCGAATAGGTGAAAAATAATGTAAAAATTTATCATTTCATACCGATAAAAACCTTCAGAAATCGAAAGTTATATGAATTTATATAATTATTTCAGAACTTTCCTTTTAGTCTAATAGTATTTTAATTCTATACGAAAGAAAATTATGTATATAAAATAATTGTAAGTCAAATTGAAATATGAATATGAATAGTAAACATTAAAAAATTTTCTCTTACAAAGAAATATTTAAAAATAGTAATGTGCCTATTTTACATTGAATAAACCATGTGTAGTATACCTTATTTTTTCAATTTGACATTTTTTACTTTTGTTTGTGCAACGCTGGGAGTGAAAGTTTTTTTTAGTTTTTTTCTACAATTTTACGAATTTTTTCTTAAGGAAATTCTGAGGAAATCTTGTAATATTTTCAAATATTAGGTCTTGGGATTTGAAGGTACACACCTCAGGAATATTTACCACCAAAAACTTTCATGAATTTGCAAAGCGTTTCTTCTTGACAAACATTTATTCTCAAAATGGATCTGTAGGGGCAAACCGGACCGTTTTCTGTAGGGCACACCGGCCATAGGATATTTCCTTTGAATTAAAGTTTCATAAAAATTATTTTTAAATAAAATGTTTCTTTCATTAAAATATTTACTTACAATGAAAAATAATTGTCTTCCAATGCGAATTAGACCCTTTAATATTATTTCTCTGATAATGACAAACATTTTTATTTCTTTATTAAAAAAATTATTTATTTAATTAAAATTCAATCCCGAATTATTATTTTCATTACTACAATCATTGTTTACATGATTCTATATGTTTTTTATTATTGTAGATTATGTACATGCAATATTATAAATAAAAAACCAACGGTCCGGTTTGACCCGGGGGTGGGGCAAACAGGACCGTTTGCAAAATTTTTTAAAGTTAATACAGCAACTAAACAATAAAAGATGAAGTATAGATGTCTCTGGGAAAAAGTTGCACAATTAAATGATCTTTCAAACAAGCCCTCGAAAAATGAAATCGGTTGATTCGTTTAGTCACAAGAGTCAAAAAGCCGTTAGGGGGTCCGGTTTGCCCCACTCTCCCCTACAAATTGTTACTATAAGTGAAATTAAAACAAAAAAATATTTTAATATTGGGTTGTTTTGCTTTAGAGGTTAAGTACATCAAAACAAACCTTCCACGTGCTGATCTTTCGTATTCTTTTATCTTTTTCGTTAAAAAAGATACATATTTTCCTCAGAAGTGAAAAAAAATTTTGTCATATGTGAATGACTATTGTTATTGTTTTATTAATAAATATAATTTAACAACAAACTAATTTTGGTCTTTTTTCGTTTTGAAACACCGTGACATATTCAGTCGAGCTTATAACAACAAACGCGCGTGAAACGTTCAGCCATACGCGCAACTTTAAACATTCACCAATTTGTTGCTAATTGTTCAATTGTAATATAACTTTCCAGAAAACTTCTTTGGACTATAATAAACAACTTTCTCACTAGAAGTTTGTTGTTGCTTAAAATTCGCCAGTTAAACGAAGCTCGTGAAAATTGCACTTCACGGTTTTTGAAATTGTTTAGAAAAAAATTAGTAACAATTTTGTTTTTAATTAAAACAGTTTTCTTCTTCTTTTATCATTCACAGAATATTTCACCGAGTAATTTAGTTATTGTATCATTAAAAAATATCCAAAATTGACTAAAATATCGCTAGTTGAAGTGAAAAATTTAATTAAATTTTAAGTTTTCAAAAAAATGGTTTTTCTTCATTATTTCGAAAACGGTAACAAATAGAAAAAAAACTCAGCGAGGCGAGTTTGTGTGCCCTTCTTTGATCTGGCAGCTCAATTAATTTTCTTTCTGTATTTTTACTTGAAAAATTCAAAACATAACCTCAAATTTTTTGCTTCTTAAGTACCTTTCTTCGGAGCGCGTCACATTTATTGTTTATATAACTCATAATTTATCATTAATAAATCATACTGAAGACGGAAAAAAGGAGAAATATATAATATATACAAAATAAAACTGTCGGGATTACCTTAAATTCTTAAAAAAGCAAGTGATCGGGTTTACCCCGAGGAGTGAGCGGATTTACCCTGGAAAATTGTGATTTTGAAATTTGGTATATGTGTATTAAAGAAATTTCCCCCAAGTCTCTCCTATATTAACCCTTTGCCATGTTGAGATTTTGTAGAAGTTAAAGTTTGAATTTAAATAATTAAAAATTTATTATCGCAAAGGGTTATGAAGTTTCTACTACATTTTAAGCGCAATCGAAGAAACATTTTCTTAAAATTAGAATAAAATTTATCGAAGATCGATGTTTTCAAAGGTAACAGTCGGAGGAACTTCATAATAATATTAATTATCAAAAATTGATGTTTCATATTCAAATTGTAAATTTGTCGTTTCTATTCATTTGTTTTATCAATTAACTATATTTTCATATTCATATTATTTAATAGGTTATATCTAAAACCCATTTGATTCTACATTTAATAAGTCTCAAGATGGTCCTAGTTTGATAACTTTCACATCAATTTTTATAGAAATATTTGACTTTGAAGTGAAGTAAGGATTTAAAAGCGAACATTACTGAAACTTTAGGATCCGAAGGTATTAATTAACCCTCCGTCACACACCTTGGAAAAAATTACGACTTTACACAGGTTTAGAGGGAATCCCTCACCACATTGTAAAATAAGCGACATTACAACATAAACAAAGGAATCAACAAAAATTTAATTTTAACACAAACTTACAAATATGTAGTAAATTATTCTAAATTATAAAATTAATAAAATTAATTTTCGGTCTCAAAAATAATAATTAATTACACGAATGCACATCTTCGAAGGAATTACACTTTACATGTAAAAATAATGTAACATTAACAAATAATAAAAAAAAACATAAAATAGTTTATTTTAATTATATTTATAATATATTTTTGCCATTAACCAACAGTGGAACAAAAAATGTTTTGAAAATTTGATTTTTTTATTCAACATAACCTCACTTTTTCGAGTTTTTTCTAGCTTTGAAGCTTCATAATTAAATATTAATTATGTTTAAATTAAATGTTTTTTTAGAAATGTGTTGAGGAGTAAATTGTCGAAAGGTATAGAAACTGATTTTATTTTGCAATGAGGAAAACAAAAGTTATTTTAAAAATACTGAAACCGTGGAGGGAATCCCTCCCTAGGTGTGTGACGGAGGGTTAAGTCAAAAATAGGAAAAAATAAAATTATATTGTATTGTGGTGTTAATAATCTAAATCAAAAATTAAACTCACCAAAAAGGGGGGAAAGGGAGACAAAATTAAAGAAGGGGACCAACTGTGATGTCTGGTATTAAATATAATTTTTAATAAACTACATTTATGTAAATGAGACATTCCATTTCAAAACGAGCCCCTTTATAAACAATTGCCATTGTAAGGCAATTTTCAAATAATTATTTTTCTCCTATTTATTAAATCCAAACATTATTTACTATTAGTTTATTTAAAAGAAAAATTTCTCAATTTTACAATAGTAAAAAATTCTTTTTAATAAATAATATTATTTATGAAAAAATTTAAATATCTCAAAACACGTTATATCCGATTTTTTTTAAGTTATGTAAAAATAAAGCTTAAATATTCTAGTTTAATTTCCTGTCAACATTATAATGGACAATTCATTATCACTGTAATAAAACATGTACATTTTTCAAAATTAAAACATAAAATTAAAAACAAAATTAGACAAGTTTTTATGCCCCTTAAAAAAAATGTTGATTTCTATAATAATTAGAGAAAAAGATACAACTCTAATTATTAAATTGTCTGAAACCAAGTTAATTCACATCAAGTTATTAAAAAGTTATTTACTATTTTATTAACATATAATGTATTAACATTATAAGTAAACTAAAAAATAAAGATGTAAACTTACCAGCTCTCACATTAACATCGCGACTGTGTACTGATCCAACGGAAGATTTTGCTAGACAGATGTAAATTTGTGCATGAACTTCCTGACGATAATCTTCAGCACGGAATGGTGGAAATACTAAATTTCCATTTGGCAATACCTAAATTATAGATCCATTTATTAATACTAAGTAACATTTTTTAGTAAAAAATTAACACGGTGTAATTGGTTCTTTAATTAAATAAAAGGTAACAAAATCTTTATTTATTTTGATTCCTTATGTTTTTGAATTAGTTAAAAGAAATTGTTTTTTCTTTAAATTTTACACCTTTCTCTATTTAAATTATGCCTGCATAAAAAGATGATAATTAAAATTCAATAATAAAAATAATATTTTTCATAAAATACAGTACCAATATTTCTATATACTGTACAGGAATGATTAACATTAATGTAAATGAAAGAAGGAAAGAAAACTACAAAAATAGAATTTTGTTGATAGAATTAAAAATTCATTGCTTAAATTGAAATTAATAAATTAAGCGTAATTTTAGTATCTTAATTAATAATCCTTGAAAAAAGATTGAATGAATAGTAGTATACTGAATTCGAACACCTTGGCTGTTAAAATTATTTACAAATGCTCCATTTAAACTTTTATACATAGCTGTTAGTTGAAAATGGAATAGAAGAGATATTTCATTTCAAATGTTTTAAAAATAAATTCATACTTGTCGCAAGCCGGGAACGTCTCCGACGGCAGTTCCATCAGCTCTGACCCATATAATATCAGGTTGAGGATTTCCTCTCGCTTGACATTCAATAACAGCTCCAGTACCATTTGAAAAATCTACTCTATTTGGAGGTTCTTTAAGGAACACTGGTCCCATTGTATCATCCTCAGCGATTATACCTAAAATAAAATTTTTTATTTAGTCTTACAATTTATTCTGTTGCATTTTGTATCATAAAATGTAGAAATGTACTTAGGTGTTTATGAATAAACCAATTTTTTTTAAATGGCAACTATTATGATTAAATTTTTTCTGTGAAAAATCGTACCAGCTACAGTTTAAAATATTCAGTTTTTAGGAAAACGCATTAAAAGTTTTATTTACAGAACATTTAAGATATTTTACTTACCAGAAATAAAATTTAAGAAAAAAAGTAGCAGAATAACACTTAAGGAAGGTGCATAACACCTTCCAAGTGAGTCTCGCCACATGCTGAACGCCTTCGTCTTTATCTTCAGCACAATTTTGAACCTAATAAATAAAAAAAATTAGGATAAATAAGAAAAATTTAGATAGACATACTAGAAGAACAAAATTAGCTTGTGTAAATCGTAATGAAACTAAAGAAATAATAAAAGTCATAATGAAATTTATATTAAAAATTCTAATTTAATAATTTAATTAAATTCTATTTAATATACGTTAAGGTGCATCATGCAACTTTGGAAAAAGTGGAAATTATGTTTAACTTAAATACAAAATTTCTTTTAAAAGAGTAAGAACAAATTGGAAAAAGTTTCCGAATATAACTGATTTTTTCAAAAAATAAAATACTAGTAGAAAACATTAATTTTATTGACATGATAAATAATGGATGTTAAAAATAATGCTTTAATTTAATTTTTATCAAGTATCATTTATTATCATTCAAACATAACAAGATAATGAACTTTTAATCTCTAACCCTTTGTTTTTATTAAATTTTTAAATGTACAAACTGAAACATATAACGATTTGCATACAATGGTAAACAAAGTTTAGTTGTTCCTTCTATCGAATTGAATTTTTCTATTTCAAAATGAAGCAAGATTTGACTTAAAAAATTATTAATGCTACTTGTAAATTAACCAAATTTTGCATTTGTCAACACTTTCAACTAATTCACTACTGATGACAATAGCAGTAAATATTGATTTTAATGAAAACCTTATAGCCGGCATGATTTGCACACCACTCGATAAACTGTTTACAATTTTTGAAACTCTATACAATCATCTGAATTACGTGAAAAAACCCATTTTAGGAGTAAAATGAATTACAGTGCATGAAATTCTATTCATAATAAGCGGAAATGAACAATACAAGAGTAATTTAAGATGCTGTGTTCAAAGATTATCATACATTACATTTTCTCAATTTACTGTAGCAACTTAATACTTACTCAACAAGTAATTATTCACTATAAGTATCAAAATTAAATTTTTTGACTAACACGGTTCTATTTACGGGAAAAATAACAGATGATAATAAAATTCACAATAATATGAGATTTCAACTTCACTTTAAATACCCTTAAAGGACGCTCACTTCACTAAGGGAAACACATGGACAGAATGTCCAACATAACAATTCGAAAATATTGTCAAACAGAATGTATGACGAGCGACTATTATCTCGCTCGAACATTTTCGATATATCGAATTGCTATATAAAAGCGCTAAATTTTTTATATGTTTTATAAATAATATAAATAATTAATGGAGCGTTTACACCTTCTGTAAAAATTGTCCAGAGAGGAAAATTTGCTTTGGAGTAAGAGAGTCAGATACACAGTCTGTCTCTCTTACTCCAATGAAAAATTTTCCGTTCGAGAAATTTTTCCGAAGGTGCAAATGCTCCCTAAGTGATTCTATAGCTGAGTCTCCAATAGGTGCCAATGTAGGTGCAAATGCCAGTGCCAGTACCGAGACGCATGATTTTCCCCTAATCGCCAAGTGGTCGAATGTTCAAATGGTCGAATACCAAATCGTCGAATCGTCATTTTGTCGAATGCTTAAAACGTCGAATTGTCGAGACGCATGCATATCCCCTAATCGCCAAGTCGTCGAATGATCAAATAGTCGAATGCCAAGTAATCGAATGGACAAAACATCGAATGCTAAAAACATCGAATCGGCATTTAGTCGAATCCTAAAAACATCGAATTGTCAATACGTCGAATATTCAAAACGTCGAATTATTAATTCGTCGAATGTTAAAAACATCGAATCGTCAATACGACGAATGTTCAAAACGTCGAATAATAAAAACGTCGAATGCTAAAAACATCGAATGGACAAAACGTCGAATGTTCAAAACGTCGAATGATAAAAACGTCGAATGCTAAAAACATCGAATGGACAAAACGTCGAATGCTAAAAACATCGAATCCTCATTTAATCGAATGCTAAAAACATCGAATTCTCAATTCGTCGAATGTTCAAAACGTCGAATGTTCAAAACGTCGAATGCTAAAAACGTCGAATGTTTAAAACGTCGAATGCTCAAAACGTCGATTCGTCATTTAGTCGAATGGTAAAACCATCGAATAGTCCATTCGTCGAATGATCAAATAGTCGAAACGCCATCTGTTCGAATTATCGAGTAGTAGAATGGTAAAGTTGTCGAATGTTCAAAACGTCGAATTATCTAATCGTCGAATGCTAAAAACATCGAATCTTCATTTAGTCGAATGCTAAAAACAACGAATTCTTAATTCGTCGAATGTTCAAAACGTCGAATGTTAAAAACATCGAATCGTCAATACGTCGAATGTTCAAAATGTCGAATGTACAAAACGTCGAATGTTCTAAATGTCGAATGATAAAATCGTCAAATGTTTGAAACGTCGAATGATAAAAACGTCGAATGATAAAATCATCGAATCTTCATTTAGTCGAATGATAAAAACATCGATTTGACAATTCATCGAATGCTCAAAACATCGCATTGTTAATTCATCGAATGCTTAAATCATCGAATTTTCCATTCGTCGAATGTTCAAAACGTCGAATGATCAAAACGTCGAATGCTAAAAACATCGAATTCTCAAATCGTCGAATGCTCAGAACATAGAATAGTCAGTTCGTCGAATGCTCAAATAGTCGAAACGCCATCTGTTCGAAATGTCAAGCAGTAGAATGGTAAAGTAGTCGATTGGTAAAGTAGTCGAAGCGCCAACTGTTCGAATTGTCAAGTAGTAGAATGGTAAAGTAGTCGAATGTTCAAAACGTCGAATGATAAAAACGTCGAATGCTCAGAACATCGAACTGTTAATTCGTCGAATGCTCAAAACGTCGAATCGTCAAATGGTCGAATCCTCATAACGTCGAATCGTCAAATGGTCGAATGCTAAAAACATCTATTTCTTAATTCGTCGAATGTTCAAAACGTCGAATCGCCATCTGTGCGAATTATGAAGAAGACGAAAGTTAAAGTAGACGTACGGTGAAATAGACGAATTGTTAATTCTTCGAATGCTCAAATCGTCGAAAGGTAAATATTGTGAAAGTTGAAATAGACGAAACGCCATCTGTGCGAATTTTCAAGAAGACGAAAGTTAAACCAGCCGTACGGTGAAATAGACGAATTGTCAATTCTTCGAATGCTCAAATCGTCGAATGGTGAATATTGCGAAAGTTGAAATAGACGAAACGCCATCTGTCCGTATTGTTAAGCAGACGAATGTTAAAGTTGGCGATCGGTGAAATAGACGATTTGTCAATTCGTCGAATGCTCAAATCGTCGAAAGGTGAATATTGCGAAAGTTCATTTAGTCGAAACGCCATCTGTCCGTTTTATCAAGCAGACGAATGTCAAAGTCGTCGAACGGTAAGATAGACGATTTATCAATTCGTCGAATGCTCAAATAGCCGAAAGAACAATTGTGTATGTTAGTTTTCTTATTATAGTTTCCTCTCTATGTTGCATGTTGGTAAAGAAGATTAAAATTATGCGGGAAATTAGAAGGAAAAATTGTAAATTATTATTTAATTAAATTTATTTTATTGTATAATTTATGCAATTAAAAATTTGTTTCATAAATTGTGTTTTAATTTTGTTGAAATCAAATTTAAATATCTGTTTCTCATTTTCCCCAAAGTTGAATTTTAAGTTAAAATTTTTTATTTTTTTGCATTAGCCAATAGATGTCTATAGTTTCACCATTTAGTTTGTAATTTTAATTATTTCTGTGGCATAGATGCGTGAGCTTAGACTGTTTTCGTTTTGGTATACTCTACAGGTATTTTTTAATATATATTGATTTATTTACTTTTTTACAATTTCCTGTACTTAAGATTTATATGTATAAATTACTATTTTGTTTTATTTTTTTTAATTAAATCAAAAAATTTAGTATTAATCTAAGAAGTTATTAAATATTTTCAATAATTATTTTATTTTGCTTTGTAAATCTAAATTGGTTAAAAATAACAAATTACCAGTAAAATCAAGACTGTCTTTTTACTTCAGCAATTATTAAAAAATGACTAATTATTAGTAGAAAATTATCAACTGATAATAAATAAGTAATTACAAAAATAGTTAAATTTTACTCATTGATTTAGTTTCCAAAAAATTTAGTCATTTTGATCTAACCTGAAAACAAAGACTGACTCTAAACTATCAAATTTGTAATTTTTAACTAATTTAAAATTAGAGATTGCTTTGGCCTTGAATTTACAAATTAAAAAATCTCTCTTAAAACCAAAATTCAGAAAGTAATGAAAAATTATAGTATTTTTAAGAAGTTATCATTTATAAAGATAAATTAGTCAAGATTTTTTTATTTAATTTCTGACAGAAAATATCATTTTGAAAAAAATATTTTTTCAACATTGCTATTTGAGATTTAGAGAGTGCAAATTATTTTTACTCATTTCTGGTGGGACTAAACTATGCTAAAAGTGTTTATTGATTGGAATTCTAATATTAATGACGTTTTTAACCATCTTAATATTGCGTTGTGCTTTAAATTCTCAAGTCAATTACAAATTATAAACAATCATAAAGTAGTATCACCACAAAACCGACAAAATTAATGCTTTTTTCAATTTTAATTAAACTTATTTTAAAAAGTATTATAAAACAAAATAGTAATTTATACATATAAATCTTAAGTACAGGAAATTGTAAAAAGTAAATAAATCAATATATATTAAAAAATACCTGTAGAGTATACCAAAACGAAAACAGTCTAAGCTCACGCATCTATGCCACAGAAATAATTAAAATTACAAACTAAATGGTGAAACTATAGACATCTATTGGCTAATGCAAAAAAATAAAAAATTTTAACTTAAAATTCAACTTTGGGGAAAATGAGAAACAGATATTTAAATTTGATTTCAACAAAATTAAAACACAACTAGCTAAAATAACGCGCGCTAAAGCGCGCGTGAAGTTTCTTTTTCATTGACATTAAAAAAAAAAAATTTCAATTATTCAGAAGAATTTTATTCAAAATCACTATTTTTCTAAATATATTCAGGAAAATCACGAAAAAGTCAGAAAATTTTGTCAAATGTACAGAAACAATATTCAATTTCGAAAATTCTTAAGAAAACTCTAAATGTTATATTCCTCATTATTGAAAAGATTTTCAATCAAACTTTACAGATTTTAAATACAATTCAGGTTTATGAAAAACTTTAATAATTCAAATTCTTATAAAATTTGTTATATTTTTACATTTCATTCATTATTAAAAATAATAATGGATTTATGGATGAATTTTACTTAAAACACTAAAAAAAAATTGAATTTTGGAAAAATTATAAATGATTGCAAATACTCAATAATATATAATATTATTATTTATGTTCAATGATAAAAAAAAACATAATGATTAAATTTTGGTGAAATTCTTTATGAAAATTGAATTTTAAGAAACATCCAATTAGTATTTAATAAATTGTTTATTTTTATAGTTGGATAGTTGATTTCTTGTAGAATTTTCTAATAAATTGAAAAATTAATTTCAGTTAAAATTTTGGATCAAAATTGAATATCATATTCAAAAATATTTATTTATTAGAGAATTCTGAGAGAATTTATTTGTTGGACCCTGGAAGTAAACATTTTCTTAAACAATTGAGCTTTATCAACAAATTTTTTTTTTAAATAATGAATGAATGCTTTTGAAAATTTGTAATGAATTTTTTTTATAATTGCATTTTAGAGAAATTTGATGAAAATGTACATATTAAAATAATTGAACTTTGGAAATGGATTTTGTTGGTTATAAAGATAATTTAAATTTTAAAGGGAATTTTTGGCAATTTAGGAATATAATTGGATTTTTGCAAAAAAAAAAAAAAAAAAAAATTTATATTACGTTTAAAAATAATTGAATTCATCAAAGTAATTCGTAAGGTGTCAATTCACGGAAAATTTTTTTTACGGAATTTTTTTTCACGGAAAAACAAAAAACGGTTGAATCTTAATTTGAGGGAAATAATAAAAAAACCTTAAATTCTATTCTTGTTAATTTATAATGATTAATTATTTTTTAAATTATACATCTTTTTATTAATACGCGTTAAATTCTAATCAATAAAAATACAGAAAAATAAATGCGTACAACAAATTTAAGGTTAGTTAAAATTTTATTTTCATTAAATATTTTTATTTTGAATAAAGTGCAGAATAATTTTCATTAATTATTGAAATAATTAAATTTAATTAATTAAATTTAATAAATTAAATTAAAATGAAATGAAAAATAATAATTAAATAATAAATAAAATAAAATAATTACAATAATTATTTATTTAATATTCTTTTAAGATATTTTTTTAAATCACTCTCATACATTAAAGAAAATTTAATATTCTTCAAACAAAACATTTAACTCTTATTGTAATTTATTTATTAAAATTTAAAAAATTGTGCAAGTATTCAATTATTATTTGAATTGTTCCTTTTAAATTAATTATTTTTAAAGATTAAAAATACAACAAAAATTATCTTCTTTGAAATTACACAAAACTAAATTTTTTTTCAATGTCATTTTATTAAAAAATTTCGTTTGCCGTTTTCTAATTTGTAATTTTGTTTCCAAATAATTCGCAATTTTACGAATTTAATTTTTGCTTACAATCAAGAACAAATTTGTATAGACGTTCCTATAAAATATGGACCCATTTTGAAATTTTTTTTTATTATCTATATGGTTTCATACATTAAATTATGCAGTTCATTAATTTATCGGTAATTTAAGTGTTTAATTTAATTGCTTCTTAAGAAAAAACTAAAAAGGCCACTTTGTCGGTTCCTTGTAAACCCACAAAGCAGCGTAACTTTCCTAAAAAAGTATTTATAATTTCCTCGCAAACTTCGAAATATTTACTTGCAAAGTTTAGTAAAAATTTCGTAAAGATTTAAATGTCTCATTTCAATAAATGTTTAGCATGAAATTTTCAGGAAAGTTTTACCTTACTTTTTCGGTTATAAGAGAGATGTCGAAAAATTTATTTAAATGTTCAGGAGAGTTTTAAGCTATAAATTTTTAGGAAAAATATCAGGGATGTTACAATGTTTGGAAAACCTGGAAATGTCAGGGAATTTTATTTTGTATGGAAAAGTCAAGAAAAAATGAGAAAACACCTGGAAAATAATTGTTTTTTTAAATTATGTTAATTTTTGGCGAATTTTACAATGAAAAAGTAGCCTTTGGTACTTGTTCCGCTGCACTCTCTATAATTGAATCAGTAAAATTTAACTGATTTTCTTTAACTCTATTCTGGTGATTTAAATCAGTGAAATCTCACTGAGGACCAATTAAAAATTATTGAAATTTCAGTCATATTTTATGATCCCCAAATTTTGAACGTTCAAATGAACGAAATATTTTTTATTGCAGATATTTTTATAAATTACTAATCAGGAAAACATTAAAAATACTGAAGTTTTATGTTTAGAAACTCAGTAATTAATTTTTTTTGAATAGTGACGCAAAGTAATTGCAATAAAAATTTAATTTATAGAAGAAATAAATAAATTTCATTCATTTGAACGTTCAAAACTTTAGGATCTTCATATTTTCACCTAATTAAAAAAATGTTATTGTTATAATTTATTTTTAAAAAATCGCTTTTTATTTCAATTGTTATAAATATTTATACTGCTCTCTAAATTTTAATTAATTTAAAATAATTAAATTGATAATAAAAAATCAGTCACTAATGTAAATAATGTAAATAAATTTTAACAAATAGGATTTTCAAAGTATTTTAATTTAATAATTGATAAGTAATTGAATTTTTAAAAAAAGTCATATTCTAATGTATTCACGTTTTTTAGTTCGAAAATTAATAATTAAAATTTTTATTAGTTAATTTAAAATAAACATACGCTTAAATTTTTTTTAATAAAATTGAATTTTTGCAAAGTTTTTTTTAATGTTGAAAAATAAGGTTTTTGAAATGTTTTAATGTCTAATAAAACAATAGTTTCAAGATAATAGAATTAAAAAAAATTAATTGATAATTTTTGAATAAATTAAAATTTATTTACATTTCATATTATTTGAGACCTATAAAAGTCAGGGAATTTTATTCGAGAAAAATTATAGCAACTCTGAAATTTTACGATAAACATTTCTTATTGAAGTGAAACATTTATTTCTTTACTCAATTTTGACTAAACTTTGCAAAGAAGTTTTGAAGTTTGAAGCTTCAACCTTTTGTGACTGCTAATAAATGGAAACAACAAATTGTTGAAAAATAATTAAAATGAATTTGTAATCCTTTACATTTTTTGCATGGGACTAAAATAATTTGAGAATTTCAGATTTTTTATTAGAATATGTATTATTATTTTTAACGTATTTTTGAATTTTAAGTTTTATTAAGTAGTGCATAAACGACGCTTCGATATAAACAATAAGAATAAAAGAAAACATTCTTTTATTTATTTTATATTTTTATGTTTACTTTTGTGATGTATTGTTGGGTGAGATGGTTATTAATTAATTTTATTAAAAATTTTTCATGTTAATGTTAAAAAATTTAAGAAATATTTTTAAAAAATTAAAAATGTCTGAGAAGAAAGTAATAATTGATCTAATTGACATTAGAGATAGAGATCTATTTGTAGCTTGAGTCGAAAGTTACAATAAAATGACATTGATTAACGATTGGATTCAGTGCAGTATTTGAAATTTTCGGCTACATGAAAACTGCACTAAATCCCATGATGAATGTTCAAAATGTGACTAGAATAAGAGGAAAGTAATTTGAACCCTAGTTTGCTTTTGTCTAATACATTGTACTTATTTATAGGGGTAAATTACTTGTAATATTTGGAAAATTTTGAGAAGTATATTATTATTTTAATATTAAAAATAATAATCGTTAAAAGAAAAAATACTCTGTAAATCTGAAAAAGCGAAATTCCACTATTTCACAGTGATAAGTATACAGCTAATTTAAAAAACGTATACACGTCAATTAAACAGTAAAATTTCACTAACTGACAGCGTATACTCAGATAGCACAACATTTTGCAGAAAGTTTGCGTTGCAAACTTCGCAAATTTACATGCAAGTTTGCAGCAAATTGGCAAATGTTCGCATTGTGCAAAGTTTGCGGAGCAAACTTACAGAAAACTTGCGTGGCAAGGTTAATTAAAATGTCTGCGCAGTTGTTTTCTGTGACATATAGAGCTGCGCATTACCTTTTTTCATCTTTCCTGGGAGGGAGGGTAAAATTTGACTAAATATGTGCATTTTGAATACAACAAAATTTTTTTGGAAATTTTTTAAGTTTTCAGAAAGTTTGCTGCAAGCTTGTTACAACTTGTCTGCAAGTTTTCTGGGAAAACTTTGAGCAAGTTTGCTCCGCAAACTTCACACAAGGCGGACATTTGCCAATTTGCCACAAATCTGGGTATACGCTAATTTGAATCAGTTGTATGATTTTTGCTATTCTTTAGATTTAGAAAGTAGGGGAGAATGGGGAGTTATGAAGCATGGGGAGTTGTGAAGCACGGCCATAGATCTCGCATAGTAATTGTTTTGATAGATGTCACTTATTCTGAATATTTTTTCACCTAATATCTTCGTTTTGTAATTGGATTCATTCCGATAGAAGATATTTTGCATATCTTTCAAGACAATGTGTTCAATTTTTCGTTTATAAAGTTTTTTTGTGTGCTCCATTTTGCAGAATTCTTACAAAATTCGCGAACAAATCAAAAAGATAAGTTCACCCATATAATACCCAGCAATGATTAAGTTCTCGAAATTTAAAACGATTTATGCAAAATCGCAATAAAGAATATTTACCAAAAAATATAATTTTTGGCGATTTTTAGTAGTGCTTCACAACTCCCCATGATTTTTAAAAACTTGAAAAAGCAGCTTTTTAGTCCAACTGAAAAAAATTGTCGATTTTATTTTATTTCATGCAAATTCTTCAACCAGTAAGCATATTTGAAGACCCTCTAGAGATTCAAGTGGAGAAAATTTGAAATAAAAATTTCTTTTTGAAGTTACAACTCATAAAAAAAGCGTGCTTCATAACTCCCCATTCTCCCCTATGAAATTTAGTAAATTTATATTATTTATTTGAATTATACACCTGTCTGACTTACATACATGGCTATACAAGTGTTTTTACATTTCGTAATTTTCACTTTTAAGATGAAAAGTCAATTGATCTTAAATTTTTCTCCTGGAATTATTCCAAGTAGGAAGAAACGTTTAAAAATAACAGAAATTTACAACTTTCACAAAGAACTTACAAAATAGTCTCAAATCAATAATTTCTCGTAGACTGAAAAAAATATTTTCAATAAAATAACATTGAAAAAAAATTTAGTTTTGAGTAATTTCAAAGAAGATAATTTTTGTTGTATTTTTAATCTTTAAAAATAAAAAAAGTATTTTCAATAAAATGACATTGAAAAAAAATTTAGTTTTGAGTAATTTCAAAGAAGATAATTTTTGTTGTATTTTTAATCTTTAAAACTAATTAATTTAAAAGGAACAATTCAAATAATAATTGAATACTTGCACAATTTTTTCAATTTTAATAAATAAATTACAATAAGAGTTAAATGTTTTGCTTGAAGAATATTAAATTTTCTTTAATTTATGAGAGTGATTTAAAAAAATATCATAAAAGAATATTAAATAAATAATTATTGTAATTATTTTATTTATTATTTAATTATTATTTTTCATTTCATTTTAATTTAATTTATTAAATTTAATTAATTAATTTAATTATTTCAATAATTAATGAAAATTATTCTGCACTTTATTCAAAATAAAAATATTTAATGAAAATAAAATTTTAACTAACCTTGAATTTGCTGTACGCATTTATTTTTCTGTATTTTTATTGATTAGAATTTAACGCGTATTAATAAAAAGATGTATAATTTAAAAAATAATTAACCATTATAAATTAACAAGAATAGAATTTAAGGTTTTTTTATTATTTCCCTCAAATTAAGATTCAACCGTTTTTTGTTTTTCCGTGAAAAAAAATTCCGTAAAAAAAATTTTCCGTGAATTGACACCTTACGATTTTATTGAAATTTGTTTTAAAATAATTGAATTGTTTTGTGAAATTTTATTGAAGAAAATACGTATTCAATTTTTTTAATATTCTCGTCGAAATTTCAATTATTTTAAAAATTGTGAACAAAATTTTTGTCAAAATTCAATAATTAAAGAAAATTTTAATAAAGTTCTTTGCAAAAGTTCAATTATTAAAAAAAAAAAAAAAATTTATTATTTGCAAATTATTATTATTATTATTTTAATATTATTATTATGTATTATTAATTACAAATTTTTTTTGTAAAATTTTTTTCTCTTAAAAATATTATTAAAAATCGTCAAACGAAATCAATTCTTTCGTATTATTAATGTGGTAATAAAAATGTTATTAAAAAAAAAATATGAAAAATTTCCAATTTTTTTAAACTGAAAAAAAAAAATTTGAGGAACTTTCAAATAAATAAATGCGTGACAACCCTGATCAAGTCTTTAATAAATTTCTCAAGCAAAACAAATAATAAAATAAAAATGTTTCTGCCCAAAAGGCAGAATAAGAATAATCTTAAGACATTTAAATTATTTGAAAGTAACTGAAAATATTATTAGAAATTGGGGTATCTAAAAAAATTGCTTATTAAAATAAAAAAAAAAAATTATTTTATTTATTTATTTTTTTTTACTTAAAACTTGTACTTTGTTTATAAATTGTCACTGAGAAGCAGAAAATATGCAAAATATTTTGTTATTTTAATTTCCCAACTATTTTTTTTAATTTAAAAAAAAAAAAATGGAAAGAATAATATCCTAGTCTTAAAATATTTGTTACATAGTGCTAATTTTTCTGGGAAAAGAGAGAAATATGGAAAAATATAATAAATAATTTTTGTAAATTAATAAAAATAGTTCAGTATTATTTAAAAAATAAAAATAATATTTCTAATAAAATAAATAAAAACCTATTATTAAATTTAAAAAGTAAGAAAAAAAAAAATTATTATATATATAAAGAAAAATAATATTATATATCAAAAATTCAAAACATATAAAAAGAAAAACAAAAGCATAATCATGACTAACTTCAAGTGTGGACAGACTGGACAGAATGAATGAATGAATACGACGATTATTATAGTTAATTAATTTATGAAACAAATTTTTAATTGCATAAATTATACAATAACATACAGTTAATTAAATAATACTTTACAATTGTGACTTCTAATTTCCCGCATAATTTTAATCTTCTTTACCAACATGCAACATAGAGAGGAAACTATAATAAGAAAACTAACATACACAATTGTTCTTTCGGCTATTTGAGCATTCGACGAATTGATAAATCGTCTATCTTACCGTTCGACGACTTTGACATTCGTCTGCTTGATAAAACGGACAGATGGCGTTTCGACTAAATGAACTTTCGCAATATTCACCTTTCGACGATTTGAGCATTCGACGAATTGACAAATCGTCTATTTCACCGATCGCCAACTTTAACATTCGTCTGCTTAACAATACGGACAGATGGCGTTTCGTCTATTTCAACTTTCGCAATATTCACCATTCGACGATTTGAGCATTCGAAGAATTGACAATTCGTCTATTTCACCGTACGGCTGGTTTAACTTTCGTCTTCTTGAAAATTCGCACAGATGGCGTTTCGTCTATTTCAACTTTCACAATATTTACCTTTCGACGATTTGAGCATTCGAAGAATTAACAATTCGTCTATTTCACCGTACGTCTACTTTAACTTTCGTCTTCTTCATAATTCGCACAGATGGCGATTCGACGTTTTGAACATTCGACGAATTAAGAAATAGATGTTTTTAGCATTCGACTAAATGAAGATTCGATGTTTTTTATCATTCGACGATTTTATCATTCGACGTTTTGAGCATTCGACGAATTAACAGTTCGATGTTCTGAGCATTCGACGTTTTTATCATTCGACGTTTTGAACATTCGACTACTTTACCATTCTACTACTTGACAATTCGAACAGATGGCGCTTCGACTACTTTACCAATCGACTACTTTACCATTCTACTGCTTGACATTTCGAACAGATGGCGTTTCGACTATTTAAGCATTCGACGAACTGACTATTCTATGTTCTGAGCATTCGACGATTTGAGAATTCGATGTTTTTAGCATTCGACGTTTTGATCATTCGACGTTTTGAACATTCGACGAATGGAAAATTCGATGATTTAAGCATTCGATGAATTAACAATGCGATGTTTTGAGCATTCGATGAATTGTCAAATCGATGTTTTTATCATTCGACTAAATGAAGATTCGATGATTTTATCATTCGACGTTTTTATCATTCGACGTTTCAAACATTTGACGATTTTATCATTCGACGTTTAGAACATTCGACGTTTTGTACATTCGACATTTTGAACATTCGACGTATTGACGATTCGATGTTTTTAACATTCGACGAATTGATAATTCGACGTTTTGAACATTCTACGAATTGAGAATTCGTTGTTTTTAGCATTCGACTAAATGAAGATTCGATGTTTTTAGCATTCGACGATTAGATAATTCGACGTTTTGAACATTCGACAACTTTACCATTCTACTACTCGATAATTCGAACAGATGGCGTTTCGACTATTTGATCATTCGACGAATGGACTATTCGATGGTTTTACCATTCGACTAAATGACGAATCGACGTTTTGAGCATTCGACGTTTTAAACATTCGACGTTTTTAGCATTCGACGTTTTGAACATTCGACGTTTTGAACATTCGACGAATTGAGAATTCGATGTTTTTAGCATTCGATTAAATGAGGATTCGATGTTTTTAGCATTCGACGTTTTGTCCATTCGATGTTTTTAGCATTCGACGTTTTTATCATTCGACGTTTTGAACATTCGACGTTTTGTCCATTCGATGTTTTTAGCATTCGACGTTTTTATTATTCGACGTTTTGAACATTCGTCGTATTGACGATTCGATGTTTTTAACATTCGACGAATTAATAATTCGACGTTTTGAATATTCGACGTATTGACAATTCGATGTTTTTAGGATTCGACTAAATACCGATTCGATGTTTTTAGCATTCGATGTTTTGTCCATTCGATTACTTGGCATTCGGCTATTTGATCATTCGACGACTTGGCGATTAGGGGATATGCATGCGTCTCGAATTGTCAACTGGTCGAATGCTAAAAACATCGAATCGTCAAATGGTCGAATGTTCAAAAGGTCGAATCGTCAAATGGTCGAATGCTAAAAACGTCGAATTCTCAAATGATCGAATGCTAAAAACATCGAATCAGCAAATGGTCGAATGTTCAAAACGTCGAATGGTCATTTCGTCGAATGCTCAAAACGTCGAATTGTCAACTGGTCGAATGCTAAAAACATCGAATCGTCAAATGGTCGAATGTTCAAAACGTCGAATCGTCAAATGGTCGAATGCTAAAAACGTCGAATTCTCAAATGATCGAATGCTAAAAACATCGAATCAGCAAATGGTCGAATGTTCAAAACGTCGAATGGTCATTTCGTCGAATGCTCAAAACGTCGAATCGTCAAAAAGTCGAAAAATTTGCTTGGTTTAAATTAATGTTAACTTACATCAAACAAATTTTTCGACTTTTTGACGATTCGACGTTTTGAGCATTCGACCATTTGACGATTCGACGTTATGAGGATTCGACGAAATGACGATTCGACGTTATGAGCATTCGACGAAATGACGATTCGACGTTTTGAACATTCGACCATTTGCCGATTCGATGTTTTTAGCATTCGACCAGTTGACAATTCGACGTTTTGAGCATTCGACGAAATGACCATTCGACGTTTTGAACATTCGACCATTTGCTGATTTGATGTTTTTAGCATTCGACCAGTTGACAATTCGATGTGTTTAGCATTCGAACATTTGAGAATTCGACGTTTTTAGCATTCGACCATTTGACGATTCGACGTTTTGAACATTTGACCATTTGACGATTCGATGTTTTTAGCATACGACTTGTTGACAATTCGACGTTTTAAGCATTCGATCAAATGACGATTCGACGATTTGGTATTCGACCATTTGAACATTCGACCACTTGGTGATTAGGGGAAAATCATGCGTCTCCCAGTACCAATGCACAATACATTTTAAATGGGTTTGGCACTTGCACATGCATATTGGCACCTATTGGAGACTCAGCTTAAGGGTACAGTCACACGATTAATGCATCTGCATGATGCATGCGGGGCTTTCTACAACAGCTTTTTTTATCGACAAGAGCAAAATGCACCATGTAAAATAGTGTGAAAACGTTGCGCGCGCAACGTTTTTACACTGATTTCGATGAAAGAAAAGCTGTTGTAGAAGCAGCCTCAATGCTCTTGTTGATGAAAAAAGTTGTTGTAGAAGCAGCCTTAAAGCTATATCTACATAGCAAAAAATTGAGAAACGTGTTGAAGGCCAACGCAGAATAGAATCTTTAACCGGAACCGCAATCGTAAGCGTAACCGTAAGAATGAGTTAAAGAAGGATAGGTATATTGTTTATCCTTCTCTAACTCATTCTTACGCTTACGGTTACGATTGCGGTTCCGGTTACAGATCTATTCTGCGTTGGCCTTGACGCAGACGCGAGATATTGGGTGTTTCCGACATTCGCTCCCTGAGCGCTCTGAAACTACAAAACATGATTGTTTGGATTAGGGGAATTGTGGATTTTGATTGGCTACAACTCTAACTCGACAGTTTCGTGCTCTGCTTTTTCGCTCCATAGAGATATACGGAGCGTGAGAGCAGAGTACGAAACTGTCAAGTTAGAGTTTTAGCCAATCAAAATCCACAATTTCCCTAATTCAACCAATCATGTTTCGTAGTTTCAGAGCGCTCAGAGAGCGAAACACCCATTGTCATGTATTATCAATTTTTTCGCAATGTAGAGGCAGCATAAAGTCCTTTCTCTGGGTGTTTCCGACATTCGCTCTCTGAGCGCTCTGAAAGTACGAAACATGATTGGTTGAATTAGGGAAATTGTGAATGATGTTAGGGGAATTGTGGATTTTGATTGGCTACAACTCTAACTTGACAGTTTCGTACTCTGCTCTCACGCTCCGTATTATGGCATGGTCACACCTCGGCTGCCTGCCTGCCTGCGCAGACAGCCGCCACGAGAGTAAGAGAGAGGAGACGAATAATTTAAATTGCCTGATTCTCTTACTCTTATGTATTGCCATGACGACCTGCAGGCAGGCAGCCAGGCAGCCGAGCTGTGACCGTTCCATTAGGGATGGACGATACCTCAAAAAAGAATCGATTCTTTTCAAAAAGTATCGAGGAATCGAGTACAATACTAAGAGGTGTTCTTTTTTAATATAAAATAATAATAAATAATAGTATTGAAACATAATAACAAAATGATATTATTATTAATTTAAAATCTTAAGTAATTGTAAAGAATGAAACCATTTTTAAATAAATATATTATAATGAAATTTCTTTACAAGATTTCAATCCGTATAGGTTATGATGTGTTGCAAAAGATTTAATTTGATGAAAAATGTTCACACTACAATTACTAATTAAAATATAAATGTTATTTTTTATAATACATTATTATATAATATATTTTAACAATTTCTTATCATCATTTACAGTTTTCATCCTTCACATTTATTAATTAAGTGGAAAAAAGCACTCAAAATAAAAAAAAGTTAAAATTTTTAAAATTAAAAACACATTACTCGATTCTCCCACAAATAAGAATCGAAAAAAGTATCGATTCTCAAGATGAAATCGGTGCGATTCCTAACAGCATCGAGTAGAATCGTCCATCCCTACGAGACGCATGATTTTCCCCTAATCACCAAGTGGTCGAATGTTCAAAACGTCGAATGGTCATTTCGTCGAATGCTCAAAACGTCGAATTGTCAACTGGTCGAATGCTAAAAACATCGAATCGGCAAATGGTCGAATGTTCAAAACGTCGAATCGTCAAATGGTCGAATGCTAAAAACGTCGAATTGTCAACAAGTCGAATGCTAAAAACATCGAATCAGCAAATGGTCGAATGTTCAAAACGTCGAATGGTCATTTCGTCGAATGCTCAAAACGTCGAATCGTCAAAAAGTCGAAAAATTTGCTTGGTTTAAGTTAATGTTAACTTACATCAAACAAATTTTTCGACTTTTTGACGATTCGACGTTTTGAGCATTCGACCAGTTGACAATTCGACGTTTTGAGCATTCGACGAAATGACCATTCGACCATTTGCTGATTCGATGTTTTTAGCATTCGACCAGTTGACAATTCGATGTGTTTAGCATTCGATCATTTGAGAATTCGACGTTTTGAGCATTCGACCATTTGACGATTCGACGTTTTGAACATTCGACCATTTGAACATTCGACCACTTGGTGATTAGGGGAAAATCATGCGTCTCCATCCCTACTCCGTATATCTCCATGTAGCGAAAAAGGAGAGCACGAAACTGTCGAGTTAGAGTTGTAGCCAATCAAAATCCACAATTCCCCTAATCCAACAAATCATGTTTCGTAGTTTCAGGGCGCTCAGAGAGCGAATGTCGGAAACACCCTCTAATATGTTGGGATGCAGGTCTCTTTCTATTAAGTAGAGTCTACAATGAGACAAAGTGCGCATCGATGTTCATAGCTATAGATATACCACAGCATGCTTTAGTATACCTATAGCTATGAACATCGGAGACGCATGATTTTCCCCTAATCACCAAGTGGTCGAATGTTCAAATGGTCGAATACGAAATCGTCGAATCGTCATTTGATCGAATGCTTAAAACGTCGAATTGTCAACAAGTCGAATGCTAAAAACATCGAATCAGCAAATGGTCGAATGTTCAAAACGTCGAATGGTCATTTCGTCGAATGCTCAAAACGTCGAATTGTCAACTGGTCGAATGCTAAAAACATCGAATCGGCAAATGGTCGAATGTTCAAAACGTCGAATCGTCATTTCGAGGAATGCTCATAACGTCGAATCGTCATTTCGTCGAATCCTCATAACGTCGAATCGTCAAATGGTCGAATGCTCAAAACGTCGAATCGTCAAAAAGTCGAATAATTTGTTTGATGTAAGTTAACATTAATTTAAACCAAGCAAATTTTTCGACTTTTTGACGATTCGACGTTTTGAGCATTCGACGAAATGACCATTCGACGTTTTGAACATTCGACCATTTGCTGATTCGATGTTTTTAGCATTCGATCATTTGAGAATTCGACGTTTTTAACATTCGACCATTTGACGATTCGACGTTTTGAACATTCGACCATTTGACGATTCGATGTTTTTAGCATTCGACCAGTTGACAATTCGACGTTTTGAGCATTCGACGAAATGACCATTCGACGTTTTGAACATTCGACCATTTGCTGATTCGATGTTTTTAGCATTCGATCATTTGAGAATTCGACGTTTTTAGCATTCGACCATTTGACGATTCGACGTTTTGAACATTCGACCATTTGACGATTCGATGTTTTTAGCATTCGACCAGTTGACAATTCGACGTTTTAAGCATTCGACAAAATGACGATTCGACGATTTGGTATTCGACCATTTGAACATTCGACCACTTGGCGATTAGGGGAAAATCATGCGTCTCGTTATTGATATAATTTCATTTTGTGCTAGGTAACAATGGAAGTAATTTTTAAGAGTTGAATTCGTTAAAGACTTAAAATAAATTTTAAAGAAATTTGATTTTACTCAATTATAGTTGACCTTGTTTTCCTTATAATATAATATTTTTTTTGACAAAATCTACTGAATTGTAATTCACAATCAATTGTACTTTGTTTTAACCTAAAAAGCAATATTTTATATACTCAATTCGTCATGTATTATTATTTTCAAATCCCTATTTGACATAAATTGGATTTTATCACATTATTATACACAAGTTTTTCATAAATAAGGAAATAAACTTTACATTATATTTTAATTTTATGAATTATAAATTCATCTATATTATTTTTTTTGATATTTAATGAAAAATAATTTCCAATACATCGATTTCTTATTTAGCATTATTTTTCAATATCACATTTTACTTTTTCAACATAGTGCATTACATCAAATTTTTATTTATTCGAATTCTTCCGCCTCAGAATACCCATCTCACCTAAATTGAAAATATACGAATTTCCATTTAATGGAAAATCAATAATTTTATGAAGTTTCCCATCCATGGTTTTCCTCATTATAACCGGTTACATCTTACACCTACTTTAAGGCTAACGCAGAATAGAATCTTTAACCGGAACCGCAATCGTAACCGTAACCGTAAGAATGAGTTAAAGAAGGATAAACAATATACCTATCCTTCTTTAACTCATTCTTTCGGTTACGCTTACGATTGTGGTTCCGGTTAAAGATTGAGACGCATGATTTTCCCCTAATCGCCAAGTGGTCGAATGTTCAAATGGTCGAATACCAAATCGTCAAATCGTCATTTTGTCGAATGCTTAAAACGTCGAATTGTCAACTGGTCGAATGCTAAAAACATCGAATCGTCAAATGGTCGAATGTTCAAAACGTCGAATCGTCAAATGGTCGAATGCTAAAAACGTCGAATTCTCAAATGATCGAATGCTAAAAACATCGAATCAGCAAATGGTCGAATGTTCAAAACGTCGAATGATCATTTCGTCGAATGCTCAAAACGTCGAATCGTCAAAAAGTCGAAAAATTTGCTTGGTTTAAGTTAATGTTAACTTACATCAAACAAATTTTTCGACTTTTTGACGATTCGACGTTTTGAGCATTCGACCATTTGACGATTCGACGTTATGAGGATTCGACGAAATGACGATTCGACGTTATGAGCATTCGACGAAATGACGATTCGACGTTTTGAACATTCGACCATTTGCCGATTCGATGTTTTTAGCATTCGACCAGTTGACAATTCGACGTTTTGAGCATTCGACGAAATGACCATTCGACGTTTTGAACATTCGACCATTTGCTGATTCGATGTTTTTAGCATTCAACCAGTTGACAATTCGATGTGTTTAGCATTCGACAATTTGAGAATTCGACGTTTTTAGCATTCGACCATTTGACGATTCGACGTTTTGAACATTCGACCATTTGACAATTCGATGTTTTTAGCATTCGACTTGTTGACAATTCGACGTTTTAAGCATTCGATCAAATGACGATTCGACGATTTGGTATTCGACCATTTGAACATTCGACCACTTGGTGATTAGGGGAAAATCATGCGTCTCTAAAGATTCTATTCTGCGTTGGCCTTTACCGGTTATAATAAGGAAAACCATGGATGGGAAACTTCATAAAATTATTGAGACGCATGATTTTCCCCTAATCACCAAGTGGTCGAATGTTCAAATGGTCGAATACCAAATCGTCGAATCGTCATTTGATCGAATGTTCAAAACGTCGAATGGTCATTTCGTCGAATGCTCAAAACATCGAATCGTCAAATGGTCGAATGTTCAAAACGTCGAATCGTCAAATGGTCGAATGCTAAAAACGTCGAATTCTCAAATGATCGAATGCTAAACACATTGAATCATCAAATGATCGAATTCTAAAAACATCGAATCAGCAAATGGTCGAATGTTCAAAACGTCGAATGGTCATTTCGTCGAATGCTCAAAACGTCGAATTGTCAACTGGTCGAATGCTAAAAACATCGAATCGGCAAATGGTCGAATGTTCAAAACGTCGAATCGTCATTTCGCCGAATGCTCATAACGTCGAATCGTCATTTCGTCGAATCCTCATAACGTCGAATCGTCAAATGGTCGAATGCTCAAAACGTCGAATCGTCAAAAAGTCGAAAAATTTGTTTGATGTAAGTTAACATTAACTTAAACCAAGCAAATTTTTCGACTTTTTGACGATTCGACGTTTTGAGCATTCGACGAAATGACCATTCGACGTTTTGAACATTCGACCATTTGACGATTCGACGTTTTGAACATTCGACCATTTGCCGATTCGATGTTTTTAGCATTCGACCAGTTGAAAATTCGACGTTTTGAGCATTCGACGAAATGACCATTCGACGTTTTGAACATTCGACCATTTGCTGATTCGATGTTTTTAGCATTCGATCATTTGAGAATTCGACGTTTTTAGCATTCGACCATTTGACGATTCGACGTTTTGAACATTCGACCATTTGACGATTCGATGTTTTTAGCATTCGACCAGTTGACAATTCGACGTTTTAAGCATTCGACAAAATGACGATTCGACGATTTGGTATTTGACCATTTGAACATTCGACCACTTGGTGATTAGGGGAAAATCATGCGTCTCAAATTATTGATTTTCGACTAAATGATAGTGCAGTCCCATGCTGGTAGATTAGTAGAATAGTGGAACAGTTTTGACCAATCAGATGACTGGATTTTTTAACACTTATTTTGATAGGTCAAATCTATTACACTACTCCACTATTCTACCAGCATGGGACTGCACTCTTACTCCAATGAAAAATTTTCCGTTCGGGAAATTTTTACCGAAGGTGTAAATGCTTCCTCATGGTTAAAATAATGCAGTTGCTTCTACAATAACTTTTTTCATCAACAGGAGCGAGAAACCGTTGCGCGTGCAACTATTTTGCATGGTTTTAAAAGTGCATTTTGTTCGTGTCGATGGAAAAAAAGTTGTTGTAGAAGCAGCCTGCAAAATAGTTTCACGCGCAATGTTTTCTCGCTCATGTCGATGAAAAAAAGTTATTGTAGAAGCAACTTTATCGAATTTAAATCCCTTCCAAGTTTATGTTTATGTCCACATAAATATATATCTATTGACAGTCACCTGTTTATTTGGTCAATATTTTTGTGTAATATCATCTGATTTACATTGGTAAAAGTGAATATATTAATATGCAGAAAAATTTGAAATTAGGATAATAGATTAAACTTAACAAGGTCAGTATAATTTTTCTCAGTATGATTAAATTCAATTATTTTGTTCTTTTATTTGTTAATTCTTTGAACTTGAAATATAAATTTATTTTATGATTATTATGTTTGATATTTAGATTGAGATATGTTGCTTCCAATAAATGTTTTTTCTCTTACATAAAAAACATAAATTATTAACATCATTAAAACATAAATTACAAATTAATGTAAAATGACATTTTTTTATGTTTTTCTCTATAAGTTTGTTCTTTTCGTTACATCTTAATCATATCAGTGATTTTACATTAAAGAGTAATCTTTTTCTTAATTTTTATTGAGTGAATGTTGTTATTACTGTTTATTTATTTTTATTAATTTAGACAATAACATAGTCGCCAAAGTTCAGAGAAATTTAAAAAGTTAAAAAATTTAACTAAAGTAGTCAAAACTATCACATTTTAATACCTCAGTGTAAAACTGTTCTGTTATCTACGCGTCTAGCTGTAAACCGTGCTATTTTATTGTCAGGTTACTTGATTTTGTATTATTATTTAATAATATAAAAATCTTCTTACAGATTTCCTATCGTATTAGTATGAAATTACTATAATACATTTTTTATGTAATTCTTTGTATCTTTTAACATTTCCATACATGAAATTGATTTGTTCTTAAATTTTTGTAAGAAATAATCAACTGCCTCTATTAACCTCAAATTTTCATTTTTTAGGGGTAGTTACACTGTAAAAAAATTTCTGTAATTTTACTGATTGCGTATGCGAGGAAAAAACCTATGCTGTGCATGTCTTTTTTACATGATACAGTAACTTGACATTGAGGTTATGTGAATTTACAAGCGAATGTAAAATTACAGAAGAATGTGAAAGCACAAAAAATGTGTAAATTTACAAAGAAATAAGTGAATTCACACAAAAATGTAGTTATAACTTATGATAAATAAAATATTTGACGCCAAGGGGACGCGAAACCTAAACCCTAAAGCATTATTATAAATTCTAAATCCGGAACACTTACCACTACACTATTCACGAACTTAGAATTTATAATTTTTTAACACATACTAGAATGCCGTGTCAAAATGTTGGTGGAAATATCACAAAACCTTAATAAATTCAACTAATCGAGTCACTTTGTTAACAAGACGACACACGAAACGAATTAATATATATTCATATAAATTATAGTATAAATAAGTGTAATAAAAAAATAAATATAAATAAAAATCACTCAAGTAAAAATTCCAGAATTTTAATATTAAAGAAATTTAATTATTCAGCCATTTGTTTACTTCAGTATGTTATTTTACACATGAAAAATAGCTTTTTTACGTTTTATTTAGTAAATTCACAAAATTTATGATATTTACATTTTCAAAATGTAAATTTAATTAGAAATGTAATTTTACACACGTCCGTAAAAAAGCATACCCTGTATGCGAGGAAAAAAACCTGTGCTGTACACAGTGAATTTACATTCGAATTGTAATTTTGCAGCGCCATTTAAAATCGCTCTTCACAACACTGTAAATTTACAGAATCTTGTATTTCTAACATCAAACACAATTAATATTGTCATGCTGAGTGCAGTGAAATCACATGATCTTGTAAAATAATTTTTACAAACTCGTGTAATTATACTGTTCGAATAGCAAAATTCAGACCTTTTTTTACAGTGTAGAAACAATCTCCTATTTTTAATTAAAGTTTGCAAATTGATTAAATCAAAAATGATTTTTGTTGTAGTATTAAGAAGAGATAGTTATAAATTGTAGTATGAATTTTTAGTTTACTTTGTTTCAAATGTTAGTCAATAAAGTCAAAGGGTGCACGGAAAAAACTGCATGGTTGGGACAACCATATATATTGAAAAATACGGGATATCCACAGTTAAGGTTATCACATCCATTTATTTAGTTGAAACATCCATAGAAATGGATGTGATAACCTTAACTATAAATATCCCGTATTTTTCAATATATATGGTTGTCCCAACCATGCAGTTTTTTCCGTGTGTCTTCTTTAATTTTTAATTATTTATATAATAAGAAATATTTTTGTATATACTGCTGCTAATTGACAAACGGAAAATACTTTGGAACTGTTGGGGGTGGTCTAAGGTTCAAGGTTTAAGACTGTATTGATTAAAGAAACTTTAATTTCACTAAAATTTTAACAAAATTGAAAAATTTAGGGGTAAACAGAAACAGTTGATTATTGCGAATTAATGATACTCATATTTTTTACTACCCTATAAAATTGTTCCACGGAAGTAAAATAATAATTCAATGCTAAAGAAAACCGGAAGTATTTAATACGATTTAAAAGAAAAAACTTATGTTATTGGTGAAACTTAGCAAATCTGTTTCTATTTACCCCAAATAGTGATGCACGACGAGACTCTGTCCTTTCATGAAAGTAAAGAGATGAAAATATAACATTCAATTGTTTTCGTTGTTTTTCTCTCGAGATTCTCGGTTTTTCGAGAGGAGACACGTTCGAACTGCATCACTAACCCCAAATGACCCTAACAATTTGGGGAGATTCTTGGGAATTTTTTTCGGAAGATTCCCAGCAACATTTCCGGGAGTAATTTTGTGAATTTTTGTAAAAATTCACTTAAGAATGACAAAAATTGTATAAATATATTATATTTACATACCTTTCATATTTATTTAATAAAATAATATCTTGTAACGTTTCAACAAGTTTAAGAAATAAATTTACATTTAAATTTAAAGGGTAGAAAAATTGTGTTTGTACACGAAAAAACGTGTTACCTGAAACAGCGAAAGTATTAATTAAAATAACTAAAAATTTAGCTTATTTAATAGAGTTATAATTGTGCCATAAAAGCTGTTTTTGTTTAGGTAAACATTTTTATTATATCCTTTTTGATAATACTTTTAGACACAATAAGGAAGATATAATATGTGTTTCCAAACAACAACAACATGTATTTGTAACTCGAGTATTATATCTGTATATGGGACATTCCATTTCAAAACGAACCACCTTATAAACAATTGCCATTGTAAAGCAATTTTTAAAAAAATATTTCTCCCATTTATTAAAGCCAAACTTTATTCACTATTAGGGGAGAGTCGGTAGTGGCGAGACACGCTTTGCTTTTTTTGTGTAGGACTCATATTTTCATGAATATTTGGTCTGCTTTTGTGCAGACAGACTTGTGAGACTATGTTTTACAAATTTACATAATATAGATAGCATATGTTTTCAACAACAAAAAATTATTACCGAATTTTAAAAATGTCTCGCGACTACCGACATTAAAAAACGTCGGTAGTGGCGAGACATTATCTTTAATTGCAAATTTCATTATATAAACGATTCAAAATCAAAGGAATTACATAGAAAAAAGATAAATTTTGCCTTTAATTCTTATACTGTCTTATTTAATGTTAAAAATACAGGAAAACACTCATCTGAGTTATCAATCTGAGTCACAATTACTGCAAACAAAGAAGCTGTTCCTCATGTCAGCACATTTCAAATGCACTTCGCGTTTACATTCAATACACTCGACTGAATTATTCGTCGTCAATTTTTTTGGCATTTTCCCCAAACATATAATGCAGAAATCGCTATCTTCTTCAGATGTAGAAGCTTCATTGGCTGCAAATGACTTTGTTGTATTTGCTCGCTTGGCTGGAGGTGCTTTATATTTCCCAACTCGTTTGACTGTAGATGAGTTTGTTTTTTTGTCTTTTTCTTTTGAAGGGGATTTCGTGGCGCTGTTTAAAGTTGATTTTGACTTCATGACTCGCTTGGCTCGAAGTACTTCTGCTTTTTTGTCTTTTTCTATCTTCTTTTTTTCTTTATCCTCGCGTTTGTTTTTTAGAAGTGTAATATTGTCTGATAATGTCATAATCGTGCTTTTCATTGCTTTACGACCTCGGTTTGACTTCTTTTTCGGAGTTCCTCTCTGAACAGGACCAATATCTGATAAAATCGATGAGAGTGATGATTCTTTCAAATGTGACCGGCCTCTCAAGCACGATGTTTTTCGGAATGCGTTAATTCCTTTGACGTTGTGGCTTCACTGCAGTGATTTGACGGTTCAGTTAATAGTATACGAAGTTGATTGTTTTCATTAAGCGATTGAGATTCGTCGAGAGGTTGAGTGGAGGAATTTTCAGCCGTGAATTTCGCTGCCAAGAAGTCTGTGTCAGAAAAAACATCAGGATTGTATGGGCAAATCCCAGTGGCGCTAAAACCGGCCATGATGTTTCTTGGCGTGAGTGACAACTCTAACGCTGATTTCACAATTGATGGTATATGACGAATTTCTAAACATCTTCCAGAATTATTTTTCATCCAAGAATTATGCTGTGAGGCGAAAAATTTTTTAGTATGACCATACACTGACACGTCCAGTGGTTGTAGGCGATGACTGCAGTGAGGTGGAAATGACAGCATCGTTACTCCATTTTCTATAGCCATATCGAGAACTTCAATCGACAAAAGAGAGGCATGATTGTCAAGAAGAAGCAACACCGGGTTTTCTTTCGACGCGTGAGAAAAATTAATGAAATGTTTCATGAATTTTAAAAACTCAAACCGTTGCATCCAACCTGATCCGTTGGCTACTGCAAATGCTCCACTTGTTGCTTGCTCAAGAAAAACTGATTGCATCTTCTTAGTTGGAAACACATAGAATGGTGGAATGGAGCCTCCGGCAGCGTTAACCGCCAAAGCCATCGTCACAAGTGCTCCTCTCTCTTGAGATGTCATGTTGCCAACTCTTTTACTCCCTTTCAGATTCAAAACTTTGCCAGCTTTTGTCGGTACTGTAGAGAACCCAGTCTCGTCCATATTCTAAATAGAGCATGGTTGGAATGCTGTTTTGGAGAGCACTTGGTCTAAATTTTCGAAAAATGAAGAGACATTTTCCCGGCAAAACGCTTTAGCGCGATTGAAACTAGTTTGCTGTGGCGTACGCAAGGAGAGACTTTGATTTCGCTTTATGAAGGAATAGTACCAGTCTTTTCCTGCCATTTTTTTCTCATTCCACGAATCGGGATATTTGATGTCCATCTTTTTGGCGAATTGAAAAGCTAACTCTTTCACTTCGGTGATACTTAGGCCGTAATAAAATTGACTGCACTTCACAATGTATTCTTTTAGCGCATCTTCTTCTTCCTGTGTAAAAATTGATGCCGGACCGAAAGAACTTAATTCTGAAAGCTTTTTTATTAAAATAGCGTCATCAGTTTCAGAAATATTTAAATACGTCTTTTGTAATCCTTGAGTATATCGCCAAAGACTCGATTTGTTAATTCCGTAGAACTTTGAGGTGGATTGGAGAGATTTTTTTTCAATTATAATGTCTTTTACGGCTTTCAATATCGATTTGACACACTTGGGTTGTTGTGTGTTCCTTTTTATTTGTTTACGATTTTTTGCCATCTAAAAAATAAGTTAAAATTATTATTTACATAATTACAGATGACTGAAAAATACATGCGTAATTTTTAGGTTAGGTTATTTCTATGAAAAATATTGTCGGCAAAACGTAAAAAAATTATTCCAAAGTTATTATGAAACGTATTATATTTTTAAATGTAAAAAAATAGTGTCTCGCCACTGCCGACAACGAGTGTCTCGCCATTGCCGAAATAGTACTTTACGGAAAAAAATGATGAACGATTGTATAACCGCACTAACATGTACAGTATTCTAAGAATTTCGAATGAATCTTACATACCAACAATTTAAAACACTTACGTTCACAAAATTCTGAATATTTTGATTTTTTAAAACACTTTTCGTTTGGCAGAACAAAACTTTAAAAGTTGATTAAAACTATCGTGAGCTCTACAGTGACAGATTTTATATCCATAAAGTGGATATCATATAGAAAAGCTTCAACACAATAAAACTTCACTTCCTCGCCAAAAGAGGCAGCACTGTCAACTAAACTGTTTGAAATATCGCAGTGTCTCGCTATACCCGCTGTCTCGCCACTGCCGACAACGCCCTAGTGATTTTAAAATAAAAATTTCTCAATTTCATGATGGTAAAAAATTTTTTTAAATAAATAATAAAATTTATAGAAAAAATTAAGTTTGAAAGATAACCTTTTGAATATCTCAAAACATGTGTCCGATTTTCTTAAAATTTATGTCAAAATATAGCTTAAAAATTCTAGTTTTATTCTATGTAAACATTATAATGGGCAATTCGCGGAAATTTGAGAAATTAATTAAATTTTACAAGAATTTCTAAGGTTATAATGTATGTATCGAGAGGAATTTGTTTTTTTCAAATTTTTACACTGTTTAACCTTTGACTGCTTCATAAAATTTTATTGGTTCTTAATTTCAACCGAATTGCCCATTGTAATGTTTACATAAAATGCAACTAAAATTTTTAAGCTTCATTTTGACATAAATTTTAAGAAAATCGGACACGACATGTTTTGAGATATTCAAAAGGTTATCTTTCAAACTTAATTTTTTCTATAAATTCTATTATTTAACAAAAAAAATTTTTTACCATCATAAAATTGAAAAATTTTTATTTTAGAATCACTAATAGTAAATAAAGTTTGGCTTTAATAAATGGGAGAAATAATTTTTTGAAAATTGCCTTACAATGTCAATTGTTTATAAGGTGGTTCGTTTTGAAATGGAATGTCCCATATGTATTATAAAGCATTTAATTAACATTTAATTTAATTAATAATTAACATTATGTATCTAATTCAACTTTTTTACAATGTTTAGTAAAAACATTGCATTTTTTGCTGAACATTGTAAAAAAGTTGAATCAAAAGTGTGATTAAACGAAATAAACGCGATTATCCAACTTTGACCATCTATCCAACACTGACCAATCTCCCCTATTGTGTCTAAAAGTATTATTAAAAAGGATATAATAAAAATGTTTACCTAAACAAAAACAGCTTTTATGGCACAATTATAACTCTATTAAATAAGCTAAATTTTTAGTTATTTTAATTAATACTTTCGCTGTTCCAGGTAACACGTTTTTTCGTGTACAAACACAATTTTTCTACCCTTTAAATTTAAATGTAAATTTATTTCTTAAACTTGTTGAAACGTTACAAGATATTATTTTATTAAATAAATATGAAAGGTATGTAAATATGATATATTTATACAATTTTTGTCATTCTTAAGTGAATTTTTACAAAAATTCACAAAATTACTCCCGGAAATGTTGCTGGGAATCTTCCGAAAAAAATTCCCAAGAATCTCCCAGAATTGTTCCTGGGAATCTTCTGAAAAAATTCCCGGGAGACTCCCGAGAGTTACTCCCGGAAACGACTCCAAGACACTCCCGGGAGTTGCTCCCGAGTGTCTCCTGGGAGACTCCGGGAACTTTTCCACGTGGGTTGGCAGTAGCTCTGAGCCAATACGGATTTATGTAAAAACGTATTGGGACGTTTGACTCAATATTTTTTTCGTCCACCGAATACAGTCCTCTTGTAACATTAAAATTAAGATCATATGAACATAGTACACATTATAAATCATTTCGAACCGAAACAGTGAAAAATGATTAAAAAATAGTAAAATCAAAATGTGACAAACACAACTGCATTTACCATATAAATCAATGAAAAACAATGTTTAAATGGATTAATGGGAATCTACTGTACACTGTCTCACAGCTACTGCCAATTTCTAATGGCTCCACTCGACACTTTTTTTTTACTGGGCAACATATATTATGCAGTTTCTGTACCACCTTCACTAAAAAAAACTCTTTAAAAAAATTTTTCAAAATATTTTAATATTTTAGTTTATAGAATCCTTGTCAATTACACTTTTTTAATGCAAAAAAATACATACTTAAAAATAAAAATAGATAATGTTGAAATTTTACCATTTTGAATATTGATGTTTTTAATTTCGATAATTTATTAATTTATAAATTTTAATTAAAATATGAATTCAGTAAAGCTGTAATAAAATATTACATTTATCAAAATGGTATCTGATCATTCTCAAGAATGAATTTACCCAAACACCTCCTTTTCACCTAAAATCGACTAAAATATTATTCTTACTTGTAAAAATGTATATTTTAATCATTTAAATTAAATTCTCAAATAGCCTAAAAATAGGCCTTAGGGGCCTTCCTCCTTTCGATTAATTTTTATATGGAGAAATATTACTGTTTCCGTCTTTTATTCTATTAAATTCATATTTTACATTAAAAAAATATTAATTGTGCGATTCCATGGGAGATTTTAGTTTTTTCGGAGTAAGTAAACCAATTGCAATAACCAAGTTGAAGTCCACAACGTTGATCAACGAAAAAAAATTATTCACTAAGTGAATTATTTAAAAACGACGCTTCAATATTGATACAAAAATATTCAGAAAGAAAGATTGAAGTTTATATTTTGATAATAATTATTTTGCAATTAAATATTAAATTAAAAATAATATTTAGATGAAGTAAATAAATTTTTTTCGTTGATAAACGTTGTGGACTTCAACTTCGTTTGCAATAAAACTCAGGAATTTTAATCAACATATAAAAAGAAATGTTTCCACTAAATATTACGTCAAAATATTCAGTAGTTTTTGTGATGTCAAAGTTGTAGAAAAATTTTGAAATCGTTATATCTCCCTTCCACTTTAACCATACCACTTGATTCTTTTTGGAAAAAATTTAGCATAAAAAAGCGTAAAAATATTGTGTATATATACAAAATGTATGTATATTATGTTTATACAGAATTATTATGAACAAAAAAGTTATATAATAATTGAATATCTTTCGAAATGCATTACAAAATTGAATGAAACAAACACTAAAATAATCTTACCAGTGATATCTTTCAAATTCCGAAAGAAAAATAGTACAATAAGGAATATTTTTATACAATATTTTAATACTTTTGTTCACCTTTGAGAGTAAACATTAGAAGTTTCTGTTACTTGGCTTGAAAATTTAGATGCGCGCGCAGACCTCTCTCTTCATAACCGGAAATTCGCAGATGATTAAAAAGAAAGATATTACTGATAAGATTATTTTAGCGTTTGTTTCATTCAATTTCGTGATGCATTTCAAAAGTTGTTCAATTGTAATTAAATAACTTTTTTGTTTATAAATATTTTGTGTAAATCAAGAAGGCTAGAAACAGGAAGTAAAACTTCAGTAGTAGGGGTATGGCAATGCTGAGTCACTCAGCTGGTTTATGGTCAGGCGTTTTCTTTGAAAAATGTCTCTGCCGCAAATAGACCACAATGACTTTGTACATCTAATCTGCAAATACAATATATGAAAAAATTATCATTGGTTTTCAATATTGCATTTAATTTTTTCTTGTTTATTTTTACACAGATGGCCAACAAGTGACCATCTTCCGATCCCCGCAAAGTTGGTAAGAACATTTGCGGCCCTTTGGTGGAAGGGCGGGACCTTTCCAATCCCTGGTTACTCTGCAGGTAACCACCCGAGTTGGCACCACAACTCACATGTCGAAGCGCTAGTTACTAGGTCTGTTGCTACGTTTTTGCGAAGCTTCGGTCCGTTCATACCGCCCCTAGCCTCAAGCGATGTAGGCTATAACCACTGCCCCCACGAGGCCAACCCAATGAACGGAACGAAACATGCCTTTTGGCAAGTCCCCCGGGCTCGGACCGGTCCCCATTGTACCGTTTAGTACTCTGGTATGAGTACCGATTAAGAGTCTTACCACCCTTGCTTCGGCAAGTGAGGTCGACGGTCTATAATTAGACTTGCTGAGCCGTCACGGCACTGCCAATCATCATCGTAAGCCACTGCTCTATAAGAAAGCCTGGGACGAACCGAGTACTAACCGCAAGCAGTGGCGCCACTCCGAGCCTCATATGATCGCCTTTTACGACCTGTAGCCGGTCACAGAGGGCCTATTCTGCTCCCGGGCACCCCACGGGTAGAAACACACGGTATAGAAAAATTTGAATGTGTGAGTCAGGGTTGCCAGATTTGTAGCACGACAAACTGCGGATAGAAGGAGCTTACGTAGCCCAAAAATCGCGGGACCTTTAATGTATATATGAGCGATTCCACGTCAAGTGATCAAGGGGTTTTACGGTGTAATGTTTATTTCGATAATTTTTTGCTCTTAAACTATTAAACATAAAAATTTGACAAAGTACATTTTGGAAAGGCTTTTTCATGCTCTTTTGATTGAAAATAAGCATTTAAAAAAATTTTTTTTGACCCAAAAAAATTAAAAATAAATTTTTATTTTTGTGAGGGAAAGGTACGATTTTTTTAAACGAAAGCTGAGGTTTTTTTTTTAAAATGACATATATATATATATATATATATATATATATATATATATATATATATATATATATATATATATATATATATATATATATATATATATATATATATATATATATATATATGAAAAAGTGGGAATAGAATGTTGAAACATTGAAAAAATGAATTTTCTCCTTAACGGAGCTAAAAACCGGGTTCAGAGCGCTGCGGTGAATAGAAACAGCCTTTTTTTCAATGTTTAAACATTCTAGTCCCACTTTTTCAAATATATGTCCTTTTAGGAAAAAACCTCAGCTTTAGTTTAAAAAAATCGTACCTTTCCCTCCCAAAAATTAAAATTTATTTTTAATTTTTTTGGGTCAAAAAAAACTTTTTTTAAATGCTTATTTTCAATCGAAAGAGCATGAAAAAACCTTTCCAAAAAGGAATTTGTCAAATTTTTATGTTTAATTGTTTAAGAGCAAAAAATTATCAAAATAAACATTACACCGTAAAACCCCTTGATCACTTGACGTGGAATCGCTCATATATACATTAAAGGTCCCGCGGTTTTTGGGCTACGTAAGCCCCTTCTATCCGCGGTTTGTCGTGCTAAAAATCTGGCAACCCTGAGCTCGTGACTCATCCCCACTACTGAAGTTTTACCTCCTGTCTCTAGTCTTTTTGGTATAAACATAATATAAACCATTTTTCGCTTTTTATGCTGAATTTTTTCCAAAAAAAATCAAATGATCTGGTTAAAATGGAAGGGAGATATAACGATTTATCACAAAAATAACAAAAACTACTAAATATTTTGACGTAATATTTAGTGGAAACATTTCTTTTTATGTGTAGATTAAAATTCCTGAATTTCATTGCAATTGGTTTACTTACTCCGAAAAAACTAAAATCTCCCATAGAATCGCACAATTATCAACATATAAAAATATTTGTTTTAATAATAGATATAGAGAAGAGATCAGCTTCTTGAAACTGTATTTCAATAAGGATACGGACTGGATGACTAAGTGAATTTGAAAATATATTGATGATAAAAATATGGTATGTTAAAAATTGTTAATTACGTAGGATAATTATAATTCAAAAACTTAATTTGAATATTTTTGTAGGCTCAAGAAGTTGAAGAGACAATGAAGCGCATTCAGTCCCATAAGGGAGTTGTTGGGACAATAGTTGTTAACGCCGAGGGTAATGTTAATCATTTAAATTTTATTTTTATCCTTTCATATTAAATATATACGCCTCCTGTCTAGAAAATGTTATTTCAAACGTTAGTTCAATAAAAATCTATCTCAGAAACAAGTGTAATATGAAATTAACTCAAATAAATGCAAGACAATTTGAATTAATTCTTAATTAAAAATAATGATACAGTCCCCATCACACCAGGCTCCTGAGAATTTTAGGTTTCATGAAAATGAACTCAAAAACTGTAAGTGGGGTTTGATTTGTGTCTATTAAGAGTGTCAAAATTAATTTAAAACAAAGTTCTAGCTGATCGGGTTTGCTAGATATTAAAGCTTAACCATATCAGTGCATAATAAAGTTAACTTTTTAATATTCAACTAATTTATGCGGTCGAATTCCTATTGTAAAATTTTGAAAATTTTTAAGGTCTCAGATCGTTTTTGGCGAAAAATTCGATGAGTTACAGAATTTCAAAGTATAGAATGCTAAAAACCTCATTTCGAGAAAAACGGAATTAAAGATTATGATGTCTCTGGTTTTTTTCTGTCAAGTTATTGAGATAATTGTTTCCAGCCGCAGACACCTTAAAGATAAAAATTCCGTAGGTTTTAAATTTGCTCCCATCTATTTTGAAAATACGGAACTTCAACAAAATGGGCACTTTTTTAAAAGGAATAGTTTATATTAAGAAACCATTTTTCACAAGGTTAATGATAGGGTACAATTGAGCCCGCGCATGTAATAACAGTAAGTGCGCGACCATACCTTCTGTCTCTTTTTTACTAGATAATCAACGAAGAAAGTATCTAAAATGAATAATTAAAAATAGTTTTTAATAAAGGAACTATAGTTAAACCTTTTTTGGTAATAAATTTTTTTACCTGACTTATATTTTCATAGATAAAAAATAAAATTTTACTCCTCTCAAAAATAATTAAATTTTTACAATAAATTCATGATATTTCGTTGTCAGTTAAACCAAAAAAGGTTTAACTATAGTTCCTTTATTAAAAACTATTTTTAATTATTCATTTTAGATACTTTTTTCGTTGATTATCTAGTAAAAAAGAGACAGAAGGTATGGTCAAGCGCAGTTACTGTTATTACATGCGCGGGCTCAATTGTACCCTATCATTAACCTTGTGAAAAATGGTTTCTTAATATAAACTATTCCTTTTAAAAAAGTGCCCATTTTGTTGAAGTTCCGTATTTTCAAAATAGATGGGAGCAAATTTAAAACCTACGGAATTTTTATCTTTAAGGTGTCTGCGGCTGGAAACAATTATCTCAATAACTTGACAGAAAAAAACCAGAGACATCATAATCTTTAATTCCGTTTTTCTCGAAATGAGGTTTTTAGCATTCTATACTTTGAAATTCTGTAACTCATCGAATTTTTCGCCAAAAACGATCTGAGACCTTAAAAATTTTCAAAATTTTACAATAGGAATTCGACCGCATAAATAAGTTGAATAGTGCCAGAATAGGCCCATTTCATGTGGACGTCAACATATTAAAAAGTTAACTTTATTATGCGCTGATATGGTTAAACTTTAATATCTAGCAAACCAGCACTGTTATGTGCTTAAATTATGCCTATTGCGCACCTTCCAGGTGCGTTTAATTCACGTTACGTGACATTATCTAACTCTTCTGAATTTGGAGGTTGTGAAAAAATATAATAGTGCTGAGAACATAACAGTTTGGAATCTAACAGCATGGGGACCCAACTGAATTTCAGAATCCAATTCAATAAAATTACAACTGAAGCTAGCGTTCAATATGATATTGATTAATCTATTTAAATATATTTTACTTTTATAAATATTCAATTTTTTGAATGAAAATGAAAGTAGAACACTGAAAAAAATATTGTCAATTCAGACATACGAGTTTTGTTTAGGCCTTAAAGAAAATAACGTCAATCTTTATTAGGCTGCGGTTACACCTCTGCAGGCAGTCAGGCTTCCTGCAGGTTGTGATGGTAACATACAAGAGTAAGGCTGCTTCTACAACAGCTTTTTTTCATCGAAATCAGTGTGAGAACGTTGCGCGCGCAACTATTTTGCATGGTGCATTTTGCTCTTGTCGATGAAAAAAAGCTGTTGTAGAAGGCCCCTAAGAGAGTCAGTAACTTCAAACTTCTCCCTTATGGCATGGTCACACCTCGGCTGCCTGCCTGCGCAGGCAGCCGCCACGAGAGTAAGAGAGAGGAGACGAATAATTTAAATTGTCTAACTCTCTTACTCTTATGTATTGCCATAACGACCTGCAGGCAGGCAGCCAGGCAGCCGAGCTGTGACCGTACCATTACTCTCGTTGCTTCTGCCTGCGCAGGCAGACATGAACAGCCTGCGGAGGTGTAACAGCAGCTTAATAAATTGACGTCGGTATTTAGTCAATCCGTTATTGGACAAGTATCGAAAATGCGCCGGTGGAGACGGGTCGGTATAAAATAATGGAGCATTCAGACCTCTGCAGCCTGTCTGTCTGTCTGCAGGTTGCCATGTACAAGAGTAAAAGAGTAAGGAAATTCAAATTTATTACACCTTCTCCCTTACTCTTATTGCTTCTGGCTGCGCAGACAGACAGCCTGCAGAGGTCTGAATGCTCCTTAAGTCCAATCCTGCAGGTGGCGCTGTATTGAAGCCATGAAGTGGCAGACATGACAAGTGTCTGAGGGTCATTCCAGAATGAGGCAAAACGCAACGAAGACGCGACGCGTCCCCATTTGATTAGCATTGGGACGCGTGTGCGTTGCGTTTGCGTCAAGTCCATTCTGGAACCAACCTAAAGGCCAACGCAGGATAGAATCTTTAACCGGAACCGTAAGCGTAAGAATGAGTTAAAGAAGGATAGGTATATTGTTTATCCTTCTTTAACTCATTCTTACGGTTACGGTTGCGGTTCCGGTTAAAGATTCTATTCTGCGTTGGCCTTAATGCATGCGCAACTTTTTTTTAACAATTTATTATTTTTATAAATATGATCCAAACTTTACTACAATTGTAATCTTCACCATGCTTTTTAGTGATATTCAAATAATTTTTTATTTTAAACGAAATGTATGATCAATTGGAAATGTTCGAAATCACCGCAAGTATTCAAAATACTTTTTTTATTAAATGCTAAATATTAAATTCTTTTAAAAAAATAATAATTTCATAAAGCATATAATATTTTATACTACCAATTAAAAAATATATATTTCATTGAAACAATCGATTACTTGTCTATTATCGAATAAATATTTACTTTTATCAAATAATTTTTATTTAAGTCAATAAAATTGTATTTAAAGTTAAACCAACAATTTTAAATTAAATTATTAGTTAAACACTATAATAATTTTAGTATTTAATGCAAATTCCATTGAATTTACTAAAAATAAAAAATATTTTATTGAAATAAATACTTATTTGATAATAAACAAATAATTCGTCATTTACACAAATATAAATATATGATTTCAATATGCATAATATATAAAGAAAACAATAAAAATAAATTAAAATAAGTTTTACAGAGTTGTTCTGAATTTTAGCACATTTAAATCATTCGTATACATATACGGAAACTATTACATGCACGGAGAGAAAAATCTAGCTTTAATTATTAAAGAACTCAGAAAAAAGCGGTAGCATGGTGGGATACGAGCCCACGACCTTTCTATTGCCGGTAGACAGCTCTGACCATAGAGCTACACGCACTCCGAGATTCTCACGAGTTCGAAAACCGAATGTACACCATTTTCTATCTTACGTATGTGATGTTAGTAACGTAACTTACGTATCTGATGTTAGTTAAGTTACGCAACTTACGTAACTAACTTTTTGGTTAAATTTAACAATTACGTAACTTACGTAACTAACTTTTTTATTTGTATTCAACCGTGGCGTAAATGTATTTAATGTTTCATTAAATATTTGTACTTTCGGTATACGTGTAGCAATGGGCAAGTGAAAGTTTTCTTTTAAAAATTTCCATTGAAAGTTTCAAAATAATGAAACTTCTGACAGAAAGAAAGTTTCAAGTTTCAAATATTGTAGGTTGGTACTTATAAACAAAATTAACTTTTTAAGTTGTCAAAATTTGGTCTTTTAAATGCGATGTGCATTTGTTTTTCATAAAAGTAAAACTGTTAAAGGTAGAAATTAACCAAAAAAATATTTAAAATGGTAAAAGCCAAATCAATCATTTGGGATCATTTTAATTTGATAAGAAAGAGAGCGGGATTAAAAGTTTAGGAATATGTCGCATGTAAATTTTGCCAAAAACAATTTTTTTAAAATCCTACACGAATGTTGGAACATCTTTCCCAAAAGTGTAAAAAGTGTGACGCTAAAGTAAAAAAAGAAATGAAAATTTTATTAAAAAGGAAAGAAAATAAGTGCAATAATCAGGTAGGTAAAACAAAATTATAAAATTTGATAATTAAACATTCTGTTAAGTGTTTAAATAATTAAAACTAAAAATAAATCTAGACTGATGTAAGAAATACGAGTTCTCAAGTTAGCAGTGAAAATGATGATTCCGATGTCGATTTGAATAATCTCTCTGCAAGCTTCGAAGATAGAATGAACTTAAGTGAAGCTTCTATCAAAGAAAAAAAATCGGTGAATAAGACCATCACCAGCTTTTTAGATATCAGTGATAAAGAAGAACAGGTATATATATTTAATATTTTATTTTAAATTAATTTTCAAAAATTTAATTAATTACTAATTCACTAAAAATTTATTTTTGTTATACAGGAGAGTTTTGATAAAGCAATTGCAAAAGTAATTTTTGTGACTGGTCGAACTTTAAATATTTTAGAACATCCACTGTGGATAGATGTATTTAAAAGAATCAGACCTGCATTGAAATTGCCGAGTCGGAAAACGTTATCAGGAAGATTGTTAAACGAGGCTTACGATGAAATTGAAACAAAAATTAAAATTATTTTAAATGAAGCACCCAATTATGCTTTACAATTAGATGGCTGGAGCAATATCAGGTATTAATTGTAAATAAAATGATAATTTTATTTAATCTAATTTCTATATACATTTTATTTCATCGAATTATAATTTCTCTGCATTTTCAAGTATTGCAAATTTAATTTATTTGACTAAGTAAACATTCCATAGAAAAATATATTTCATAAACTAATAAATTAAAAAATGTGAAAAAGTGAAAATTTGATAACTTATGATTTCTATTAAATGAAATTTCTAACAAAATCTAAAATAAACATTTAGTGTAATAGAAATTCTGTTTTTTCAAAGTTCTGTCTATTAAAATATATATTATAATATTGTTACAATAATTTTGTTTTATACAGTTTTTAATTTTAATTTTTTAAAAATAATTTAAAATTAATATAAATATTTTTGCAGAAGAGAAGGGGTAATTAACGTCGTTATTAATACTCCTCAACCTCTTTTTGTTAAATCGTTGGCCTCGGAAGGAAAAAGTCATACAGGCGAATACATCGCCTTGTTAATTGATGACATATTAAAAGAATATGGTCCAGAGAAATTCCTTTTACTAGTTGTGGATAATGCAGCTAATATGCAAAAAGCTTGTAGATTTATCCAAGCTACATATCCACATATAAGTGCTATTGGTTGTGGAGCACATTGTTTGCAATTATTAATTGGCGATGTTGCAGATTGTATTTCAGTCAATGAGCTGTTTGAAGATATATCTTACGTCGTGTCCACTATAAAAAAATCCGAGCGTTTGACTACAAAGTTGAAAAATATTGATTCAAGTCAACCTGCAGAGTCTCAAGCCAAAACAGTCCTTCTGCTTTCAGGCAAAACGCGATGGGGCTCAAATCTACGATCAGCAGACAGTTTGCTAAAAAACAAAGCGAACCTTCGGATGCTGGCTGTAGACGTCAATGCACAAGTGCCTGAAGATCTTCAAAATTTGTTATTGTCAAGCAGTTTTTGGAATAATTTTTATGATATTAGTAAAATCTTAAGGCCAATTGTCAAGTGGATTTATACACTTGAAGGGGATGAACCTCAACTTCATAAAGTGTATGAAGACTTTCATGAAATTCAACTAATGATCGAAGAAACACTCGCTAATTCTTTTTTAACAAATGAGGAGAAGGAATACGTTCTCGAATCTGTAAAATTTCGCATTGAATTTGCTTTAAGAGATGTCCAGTATGCAGCTTTTTTGTTAGATCCAAATAATATCTTGGAAGAAAATTTAAATAACAATAATTTAGTACCGAAAGCGAAACTATCTGTGGACGAAAATGCAGTGGCAATAGAATATATAACGAAAGTTGCCGGATATTTGCAAACAGTTGACGCTACAAAAACATTAATTCAGGTCACTCAATATTCCTGCAAAGTAGATTCATAGGCAACTAATTATCTTTGGACCGTAGTTAACAAAATTCATCCAATAAATTGGTGGAAAACTTTTTTTAAAGGTACAGACATTTCAAAAGTTGCAATTCGAATTCTAAGCATGCCGGCGACTTCAGCTGCTACGGAACGCTCCTTTAGTACTTTCGGCAGAATTCATTCAGTAGCCAGAAACCGACTCAATTTCTCGACAGCTAGTAAACTTTGCTACATATTACACATTCGGCAGAATTCATTCAGTAGCCAGAAACCGACTCAATTTCTCGACAGCTAGTAAACTTTGCTACATATTACACAATTGGAAATTAATGCACCCAGGAACAGAAAAGCCTTCTCCCTCTGTACCACCTACAATTGAGGAAATATTAGAATTAGAAGAAAATGATTCTGATTAGTTGTTATCAAAGTTTTTAAAAATCGTTTTTTACTTGCAGAATTCTTCTTTATTCAAGTTAAATTATATTATAAGAATATTTTAAATACTTATATAATTTTATTTGAATTTTCATAAATAAAAAATTAATTTTTCTATTTAGAAAATAGGTATATATTTGAATTTGAAAGATATAAAAATTATTAAAAATTAATAAGAGATTTGAATTTAGCGGGTCTGTGACGTCATATTTAGGTTATGTTCGATTAAAAATTTTTTCTTTTTTAAAATAAAAATACATAAAAGTATACTTATTATGCAAATTTTTGTTATGAATTAAATCAATGTTTAATTTAGCTAAATATACCTTTTTTTAATAAAAATATTTGTACAATTATTTAATAAATCAAAGTTTCATTATTTTTTAAACTTTCCATTGAAACTTTTAAGTGAAAGTTTCAAAAGAATAAGTTTCGGAAACTTGCCATTGCTATATACGTGTGTTAAAAAAAATAGTATGTGCAACTCGGGAGAAAAAATGATTTCCAACTCGTGTGTTTACAGTTCTCGGCTTCGCCCGCAAGCTCTTGCCTTCGGCTCGTGCGCTCACTGCGCCTCGCCATGCAGTCAGTTGAGCTGGGCGAGCGCCTTATTTCTCTCGCATCAATGTTACGTTAATCTTCTCTCTAAATTTGAATCACCGAAAAGTCGCTGATTCATCAGCCCAGAGTATGCAGCTGATCAAACAGCGTATATACGCTGGAAAATCAGTGCATATACGCTGTTTCATCAGTGTATATTTGCTGATTGACTCAGCTGCATACTCTGGGCTGGTGAATCAGCGACTTTTCGCTGATTCAAATTTAAAGAGTTAGTTGTGGAAACGCACACCTTGCAGGATTTATTTAATACCGGATTGGCTTAATACCGACGGTATTATCATTATCATTGAAGAATGAATTAGAATTGTCTTGCACTAATTTTGAGATAGATTTATATTGGATTGATGTTTAAAATAACATTTTCATGACTGGAGCAATCGATATTTTCTTATTTTTATGTAGGGGAGAGGGCCCTAAGGTGGTCACCCATCTTTTGAACGACTGTAGATTTCAAATGGAATTATATATAAAGGTCAATAAGATGGCGTTTGAAGCTTTGTCATATTACCTAACTTCCTATCATAAAGTTTTTTTTATTTCATTAATAAAAAAAAGTTATATCACTTTTGAAAAAAAGTTGAAAATTCGACTTTTAAAAAAGTGGCCGCAAGGTGGTTACCATACGAAAATTCACTAAAAATATTATTAAAAAATTTCAAAAACGTATTATTAAGTTGTTTATTTAATATTAATTATTTTTCAGGATCACAGAAACATATTACATATTTTTTTTGCACTTTGTCCTTTCGTCAAAAATGCTACTTTTTGTGTATGCATTAGACACGTAAAATTTTGAAGATAATTCTATTTCATTATTATTCATCATAAAACTTAAAAATTGATAAAATTCACATTCACAGTGATAAATGTTGATAAATATAGCGTATAAACACATTTTCAGGCTGAAGTCCCATGGTAGCGTTTTGCGTTGCGTTTTGTAACTAGGTCATGAGTGTGAGAGAGATACAGATATATGTTTGCTCTATTTGCACTAATAGTCTAGTTACAAAACGCAACGCAAAACGCTGCCATGGGACTCCACCCTCATAAAAAATCAAAAGTGACCACCTTGTGGACAAAAAAGTGTCCACCTTAGGGCTAAGACACAATTTTTTAAACGTTAATGAAAAATTTTTTTAAAGCACAATATTAATTATATTCATTTGGAATATTATTGTACGCTATATAAAGATAATGATAACGATTTTTACTAATTTAAAATGGTTAATTTCGATGATTTTAACACCCTGAGAAAAAAATTTCTCGATCATTTAAAAACAGAAATTTTACAACTTTCACGTTACAAAGAGACTCATACGACTATTTACCTCAAAACTTTACTAAAATCTTTGTCTCCTCAAATAATAACAATAACAGAATACATTTGGAGATACTAACTAATATACAAGAATTTCTTAGGGTGACCACCTTGGGGCCCTCTCCCCTATACAAAATCAGTAGAAGAGATATGTTTAATACAAGTACTATTGTGTACAGAATATGAATATTTGTACATATTATTACATAGTACTTTCTTTAATACGTATTTTGCATCACTTCCTGAGTAAATAGATATATCAAAGACTGTTTATTGTTTGTTCTCTATAGTGTTAATTACCTTAATATCAACTCGTAAAGTACTTAATGTATTTTTTAAATCTGTATTTCGTCACTTTTTAAAATTTTCCCTTTTTGAACAGTATTTTTTGCATTAAATAACTAAAATTAGTAATTATTTTCATCAAAAATTTACTTTTGCTATTGCAATCTTTACATTTTTCAGTGCCCTAAGTCCAAAAAACATGGTCTAGTTTTAGCAATAAGGATAATTAAATTTAAAAAGTTGAATTTAAAATTTCTAATTTTGTAAATTTCTTTTAAAATATAACATTCGGAGAACCAAAAAGAAGCTTAATTTAATTCTTTCTTTCCCACGCCGTTGTATAAATCTGTACTGTTACTACTAACTTTTCAAAATTTTTACCTCAGGGAGTTGCAAGATTAAAAAAAATTACAAGATATTGAAACCTCTGTGTTGAAATCCATTTAACTGTATTTTGCAGGCATTCCTATTAAGACAACTTTAGATAATACAACAACAGTGCAATATGCCGGATTAATTAGCCAGCTTTCTGATAAGGCTCGTTCAATTGTTCGTGATTTGGATCCTACGAATGATTTAACTTTTCTGCGTATACGTAGTAAGAAACATGAAGTAATGGTTGCTCCTGATAAAGAATTTATATTGATTGTCATTCAAAATCCTGTTGATTAAATTAAAAAGTACTTAATAAAATTTTTTAATGACACAATAAAAGAATTTAGGTAAACATTCTTTGCGTTTGAAATAACCTTCATAACTTTTTTGCCTGCATATTTTTAAAAATAAAATTACAAGATCAAGCACCACAGATAGTCTCCCTTTTCCAATTTCGTCAACTGAAACTCGTTTAACTCATCTTTATAATAATAAATTGTTGTATTCATTTTCTACTCTTTTTATTGTTTATCTTCAATTAGAAACTTAAAAAGCAAGTAAATTTACAAAAAGTAAAGTGTGTTATTTAGTGCACATGAGGCGGTCGCAAAGTAAGTGATTCTCGCCCGGAGGTAATGGTAAGCAGGCGCAAAATACATTCTCACCCACTGACATCATAGAAACAGGCGTAAAATATTTCTACGCTCATTTGTGCATCCAGTGACCTGACATTTTAGAAAATGACATCAAAAGTCAAACAACTATAAATATAAATATATTTACAATATGAAACTCTGAAACAATTCATTCAAATGTGTGTGCACTTAATTATACACTTTCCATGTAGCAGGACAAACAATTTTATTCGCAGCACGAGCGCAAAAGGTTATAGTTGATTTTGGAATGCATACATTTGACTCAAAATGAAAAAGCAAAATGACTATTATGTCGAATTCACAACCGCAGATTTGCTAACTTCACGAATTTATTTTTATCCAATATTAAATTTAAGAAAATTATTAGGTCTGTTCTCGTTGCCTGCACTTCTTACACTTTAACACTTAACCTGCACTCTGCTGTTCTCTTTGCCGGATGTGACGCAATTTTCCCATACATTTCGCTACACTTTTTACACCTACTATTATGTCCGTTCTCGTTGCCTGCACTAAGAGTGCAGTCCCATGGTGGTAGATTAGTAGAATAGTGGAACAGTTTTGACCAATCAGATGACTGGATTATATAACACTTATTTTGATAGGTCAAATCTATTACACTACTCCACTATTCTACCAGCATGGGACTGCACTCTAAGTGTAACTTTTACACTACGTCAAGAGTAGGTGTAGAAAATGTAGCGAAATGTATAGTAAAATTACGTCACATCAGGCAAAGAGAACAGCATAGTGGAGGTTAGGTGTTAAAGTGTAAAAAAAGTGCAGGCAACGAGAACACACCTTTTGAATATAAAATTTACGAATATTATTATCTCAAATTAATTTTAACCGATACTTTAAATTATCGAAATGCAAATTAATCAAATTGTAAGAAAAATGCAACTAAGCGAATTTCTAATTATGTGAAAGCTACTTTTATAGAAAGTTTTTGTGGATAAATTTAATTTGAGCCAAAAAGCAACTAGCCGAAACGCCATCCATTATAATCTTAAAGTATCCGAAAAGCTATTTGTAAGAATGGTTAAATAGTCGAAACGCCATCTGTTCGAATTGTCCAGTAGACGAATAGTTAAGTAGCCAAATGAAAAAAACGTCGAATATTATGAACTTTTTTGGAGACGCATGATTTTCCCCTAATCGCCAAGTGGTCGAATGTTCAAATGGTCGAATACCAAATCGTCGAATCGTCATTTTGTCGAATGCTTAAAACGTCGAATTGTCAACTGGTCGAATGCTAAAAACATCGAATCGTCAAATGGTCGAATGTTCAAAACGTCGAATCGTCAAATGGTCGAATACCAAATCGACGAATCGTCATTTGATCGAATGCTTAAAACGTCGAATTGTCAACAAGTCGAATGCTAAAAACATCGAATCGTCAAATGGTCGAATGTTCAAAACGTCGAATCGTCAAATGGTCGAATGCTAAAAACGTCGAATTCTCAAATGATCGAATGCTAAACACATCGAATCGTCAAATGATCGAATTCTAAAAACATCGAATCTGCAAATGGTCGAATGTTCAAAACGTCGAATGGTCATTTCGTCGAATGCTCAAAACGTCGAATCGCCAAAAAGTCGAATGCTCAAAACGTCGAATCGTCAAAAAGTCGAAAAATTTGCTTAGTTTAAATTAATGTTAACTTACATCAAACAAATTTTTCGACTTTTTGACGATTCGACGTTTTGAGCATTCGACCATTTGATGATTCGACGTTATGAGGATTCGACGAAATGACGATTCGACGTTTGGAACATTCGACCATTTGCCGATTCGATATTTTTAGCATTCGACCAGTTGACAATTCGATGTTTTGAGCATTCGACGAAATGACCATTCGACGTTTTGAACATTCGACGAAATGACCATTCGACGTTTTGAACATTCGACCATTTGCTGATTCGATGTTTTTAGAATTCGATCATTTGACGATTCGATGTGTTTAGCATTCGATCATTTGAGAATTCGACGTTTTTAGCATTCGACCATTTGACGATTCGATGTTTTTAGCATTCGACTTGTTGACAATTCGACGTTTTAAGCATTCGATCAAATGACGATTCGTCGATTTGGTATTCGACCATTTGAACATTCGACTACTTGGTGATTAGGGGAAAATCATGCGTCTCCTTTTTTGCTAGTTTGACTATAATTCTTTCTTATTACGTACAGACGTATAAACTCAGAAAGCCCATAACTTTATCATACAAATAAATATCCACCATTAAATTTGGATATACTATAACAGTTTGTCTAATTGTTAAATCTTTTTCGACATGAGAAAATCAAAAAAAAAAATTCCTTATTTATTTTTGTATAAACCCATCTGTTTAAAGGTAATTTTATTGTATTCATACTTTCTCTTGCAGCGACAAATGTGTCATTAACCGCAATCGTAACCGTAAGAATGAGTTAAAGAAGGATAAACAATATACCTATCCTTCTTTAACTCATTGTTACGGTTATGCTTACGGTTGCGGTTCCGGTTAAAGATTCTATTTTGCGTTGGCCTTAACAACTGACAAATTTTTAAGGCCAACGCAGAATAGATCTGTAACCGGTACCGCAATCGTAAGCGTAAACGTAAGAATAAGTTACAGAAGGATAGGTATATTGTTTATCCTTATCTAACTCATTCTTACGCTTACGGTTACGATTGCGGTTCCGGTTACAGATCTATTCTGCGTTGGCCTTTATGGGGAATCCACACTTCGATCTAAGAAGCTAAGCGGGACGTTTTTTCGTGGCGCTTTCTATGATTTACTATATCTATATACATAGGAGCGTCACGGAAAGCGTCCCGCTTATATACATCTTAGATCGAAGTGTGGATTCCCTATTAATTGGCGCGCTGAGTTGCTCCCGTAGGCGTGATCGGGGGTTCTTGTGCCCCCTGGCTACACACGCGGGAGTAGGTTGGCGCTCGTGCCACCGTTCTCTTGTTCACAGATTCAACATGAAGCTCCACTCATATGTGACGTGCCGCGACAAAAGGGACCTTAGCTCTGAAAAAATTAATTTCGAGTTATGTATATCATTCAATATTTATTGAGTTGCTCTTTCACATACAAGCGTCAAAAATACATTTGCCCTGTAAAGGCAAACGCAGAATAGATCTGTAACCGGACAGCAATCGTAAGCGTAACCGTAACAATGAGTTAAAGAAGGATAGGTATATTGTTTATCCTATTCTAACTCATTCTTACGGTTACGGTTACAGATCTATTCTGCGTTGGCCTTAAAAAAAGTATTGGGAGGTACGGGATTCCGCATTGCACTGCCAACCTGTCAATGTGGTATTCGCAAAATAGCGCATTGGGTGTCGTAGTGAATGCGGTAATCAAGGGGTCCCATTGCGGTGCAAGTTTTAAGTTTAAAAAAGAAAATACGTTACAGGAGTAAATAATCAGTGTCAGTGGATCAAAATACGAGTTAAAGAAATGAAAAAATACTAATAGTGAGTGTTAAAATGAAGTTTGAAGAAAATAAGGTAAGATTATCTGTTAAATATAAGTCCGATGCGACATAGGCTTTTTTCAATGCGGCGCATAATCGGTATATAGTTCGCGCAGTGCAGCGGCGCTCTCTTCTTTAAATGTAAAAAATGATTGATAAAAATTATTAACAAATAAGAATGTAATTTCAAAAGTTACATTAAATTTTGATTTTTAGTTAAAAATAAATATTGAAGTAAAAATTTATTAAATAATATTTCATACATGTTAAATTTAACTGATATTTTCAAATAAATCAACTTCAAAGATTAAAATATAAATATGTACAACTCCAAAAAATTGTTTTTAAACAGGTTTAAAAAACAATTTCGTTTTATTCAATTAAAATACAAATGTTTTTAATTTTCTGAATTGAAAATATTTTGTTAATCCATACAGAAACACGGTTGCAGCATTGAATTTTTGACAAATGTACACTGTCAGATTTTGTAAAAAGTGCTTGTATGCAGAGAAACACGAATTCGAAAACAGTTGTTTACTAATTTCACGTCATTTCAAACAGGCAGTTAATATTATTTTTCATTATTTTCAAAATTACCATTTGAATATAAATATCCGCTGTTGATAAAGAAGAGAGCGCAGCTGCACTTATATGTAACAGTTAATCCTACCTTATTTTCTTTAAACTTCATTTTAACACTCACTATTAGTATTTTTTCATTCCTTTAACTCGTATTTTCATCCACTGACACTGATTATTTACTCCTGTCACGTATTTTCTTTTTTTTAAAGCTTAAAACTTGCACCGCATTGGGACCCCTTAATTACCGCATTCACCACGACACCCAATGCGCTATTTCGCAAATACCGCATTGACAGGTTGGTAGTGCAATGCGGAATCCCGTACCTCCAAATACTTTTTTTTACAGGGTTACTTCTCCTGTGTCTAATCCAAGAAGTCTAGAGACAGGAAGAGTAACTCAAGTGGTGTGGGTAACGTAGAATGTGAGGGCAATGTTTTATGCAAGTAGTTTGTAATATACCTATCCTTCTCTAACTCATTCTTCCGTTAACGTTAGCGGTTGCGATAGCGGTTACGTTTCTATTCCAGCGTGGCCAGACCGTACCATAATTATGTAATTGTACAATAATTTTGGCTTTTGTACAATGTACAATCTTTCCCGTACAATACCTTTGAAATTTACAATAATTTCAGAAATATTTTTGAAATTTAGTCGTAAAATGTAAATAAGATGAGAATTTTTGCATAAACCAATGATAATTAATTTTTTGTGTATTTCAATTGCTGCGACCAATAAGGTGCAACTTTAAAAAATCGTAATTATGTTGACCAATATTTAAGTCGAAAATTTAAATCCTACTTCTATGTAATACAAAATGTTTAAAAAGTTAAAATAATACAATTGTTTAAAGTAACTACATGCTAAAAAGTATATATTTTGTACGTGCTCCTATTTTATAAAAATACGTAAAATATGAAAATAAAAGAATGACACTTTTAGTATACTATTTATTTTAAACTTACTTAAAAACTTAATTTTTATCATACTTCAATATATTATTATTATTTATTAAGATTTGATGAATTTTTGTTAGTATTACATGTAAATCATACTAATATTCTTTTTGTAGTTATTAGGTTTAAATTTGAATTTCCCGCTACGCATGCGTATTACACGTGCGTACAATAGTGTACCATAATTTTGTAAAGCCGAATACATAATTGTGCTTCGACCATCTGGCGAGACGCATGATTTTCCCCTAATCACCAAGTGGTCGAATGTTCAAATGGTCGAATACCAAATCGTCGAATCGTAATTTGATCGAATGCTTAAAACGTCGAATTGTCAACAAGTCGAATGCTAAAAACATCGAATCGTCAAATGGTCGAATGTTCAAAACGTCGAATCGTCAAATGGTCGAATGCTAAAAACGTCGAATTCTCAAATGATCGAATGCTAAACACATCGAATTGTCAACTGGTCGAATGCTAAAAACATCGAATCAGCAAATGGTCGAATGTTCAAAACGTCGAATGCTCAAAACGTCGAATTGTCAACTGGTCGAATGCTAAAAACATCGAATCGGCAAATGGTCGAATGTTCAAAACGTCGAATCGTCATTTCGTCGAATGCTCATAACGTTGAATTCTCAAATGATCGAATGCTCAAAACGTCGAATCGTCAAAAAGTCGAAAAATTTGTTTGATGTAAGTTAACATTAATTTAAACCAAGCAAATTTTTCGACTTTTTGACGATTCGACGTTTTGAGCATTCGACGAAATGACCATTCGACGTTTTGAACATTCGACCATTTGCTGATTCGATGTTGTTAGCATTCGATCATTTGAGAATTCGACGTTTTTAACATTCGACCATTTGACGATTCGACGTTTTGAACATTCGACCATTTGACGATTCGATGTTTTTAGCATTCGACCAGTTGACAATTCGACGTTTTGAGCATTCGACGAAATGACCATTCGACGTTTTGAACATTCGACCATTTGCTGATTCGATGTTTTTAGCATTCGATCATTTGAGAATTCGACGTCTTTAGCATTCGACCATTTGACGATTCGACCTTTTGAACATTCGACCATTTGACGATTCGATGTTTTTAGCATTCGACCAGTTGACAATTCGACGTTTTAAGCATTCGACAAAATGACGATTCGACGATTTGGTATTCGACCACTTGGCGATTAGACCACTTGGCGATTAGGGGAAAATCATGCGTCTCCGTCTGGCCACCCTGTTCTAGTCTGCGTTGGCCTTAAGAGAGTCTGTGACTTCAAACTTCTACCTTAAGGCGGTTCCAAAATAGGTGCAAAAGGCAGGTAGCAAGTGCAAGTGCGATTCTTATGTTTTTAGCATTGGTTCGCACTTGCACCTTACCTTTTGCACCTATTGTGGACTCTCTATTACTCTCGTTGCTCCTGCCTGCGCAGGCAGCCTGAAGAGGTGTAACCACAGCTTAAAGGCCTAAGCACAACTGCTTCGCGAATCTCGTTCGCGAACGCAAAGCATGAGTTAGAAAAGGACACAAATATATCTCTGTCCTTTTCTAACCCATGCATTGCGTTAACCCATGCATTGCGTTCGCGAACGACTTTCGCGAACCAATTGTGCGTTGGTTTTAACAGTTATAACCCAACAAATATGGCACTGATCGATTTAAATGACGTTAAATTAGTAAACATTCATTTTCTAACAAATTTTCCTTTGTTTACAGGCACTTTTTGCAAAATATGACAACGTACATTTGACACAAATGTTTTTAATAGTCCATGCGAAATTACTATAGGTAGTGTTGTAATGATCTTAATTTTTGCCAATAAGGATTTGCTCGCCGGATGGAGTTCGGGTCTCTAGATTTGTAAATTCTATCAATTTACAGTGACACAAGCGCCATCTATTACACAACTAATTTAAGAGAAATTTGTGAAAAGGTAAAATGAAATAAAATAAACATAATTTAAACCTTCCAAAGTAAATATATTAACAAAATAAAATAATAACAAAATTAATAATTAACAAAATTAAATTTAAACCATAAAATTACAATAAAAATATAAAAATAATAAAACTGACTCGATACAATGCAAAGAAAAATTAAAAAAGAAAGAATTATAAAATTCAATTAATAAACTAAAATTTGAAAATTAAATTACAGCGATTAAAAATAAAATATTTAAACAAATGAAAATTTGATAATAACAAAATGGAAAATTTAATAATAACAAAAATGAAAATTTGGCGCGTCCGCTATTTCACTCCTTCACACCCGAATCATTTCTCGCCGTTCTCGTTCTCGCTTGGACTGTTATAAAATTTACTCCTGTTATTTTATAATAAAATTACAAAATGTATGACACCGAAAGTTACTGGATTGATTCTAGAATTTAAGCCCCAACTACGCGCGCGGACGGAAACTAGGGTCGTGCACGCTAGGTCGGAAATTATGAAATAACCGAAAAAGATTAGTGTAAGTTTCATGTATGTTCTGGACATCCAGACCTGATTAGCTCCTCAAGGCCAAGTTGTCCAGATGTATGTGTCATATCTGTTGAACGATTAGCTCCTCAGTTCAACAAGGGAAAATTTGTAAATGTGTGTGTAATGAGGATGGTAAAAAAATAACATGGATGTCTCAACGTCCCGGGTTAGCACCCCACGTTCAGTTGAGACTAAGGTGGAAAGAGTACAGAGACTACACGGTGGAGCTCCACACGGTCTTCTCTGCACCAGGTAAAAATTATAAGAACGAAAACGAAGGGTGTTACCAGGACTCGTTAGCGCCCGAAGTCCTTGTACAACTCCTTCTAGGAATTGCAAGAGCTGGTGAACAGATTAGCTCCTCATGTTCACCTTCTCAAGCGAGGAAGATCATCCCCTATCCAGGATTAGCGCCTCTCTGGCCAGAAAATAGATCGAGGGTGAGAAAGGAAAGTGAGCTGCTGTCGATCGGCCTCGGAACAAGCCCCGAGTCCGGTCGTAGGCAGACTCAGAGATGCCATTGACTGTCCCCAAACGGAACTGCGCTTGCGCGACAAAAATGCTCTGACTGAGAGATTAGAGCGCGTTTATTTGAAAACTTTTATATATTAAGCGTCTTAAATGGGCAAGTTTTAATCTACCAATCAGAGTACTTTTCGTAGCGCAAGCGCAGTTCCTTTTGGGGACAGTCATTGGCATCTCTGGGCAGACTGATGAGAACGAATGTGCAACCAAGTATTATAGATCGTTGGCTCTCCCCAGGTATGACGAGAGGTAAGAGCGACCCACGTCATGCGCAGCAGTGAGTACGCCATCGGTACTTCTCTCTCGCCAGTCAGGCAGTGAACACAGCGATATATATAGATATATTAAACGTATAGAAAAATGAAATGAATGAATCGACGCAGAATAAATTTGAATTTAAAAATTATGCTCAACATTACAGTGTCATACCATTAAAGCTAGATGTTTCTCTCCGTGTATAACTTGAATTGAAAATTTGTTTAACGTGATTAGGAATCGTGTTAATTTTATTTATAATAATGGCCCCAAGTGCGGTTTGGGAGTATTATACAAAAATTTTAAATAATACTGAAGTACAGAGCAAAAAAGTTTTAATCTATAATAAAAGCACGTCAACTTTGGCGAATCATCTACAATCTGCCCATCAAATTATTGTGTACAAACAAGTACAAACAACGTCGTTACCGTCCGAAAGGCTGTTTTCTCACACAGGACTGTTGGCCACGAAACAGCGCAACCGCCTTTCGGGAGAACATTTAAATAAACTTATCTTTCTACAAGCTTTAGATTAACACTATTTTGAATAAAATTTTTTTTTAATTTTTATAAAAAAACATGATAACTTTTTAACCCTACTTCTGCCCTCCACTGGCAAAATAACTGTAACACACGTCTTGCCGCCTTTCATTACATTACTTTTGTAATTCCAATCCTGAAACCGCGTTTCTGCATGAATTAACAAAATCCTTTGAATACGGATAACTAAAAACATTTCTGACAAAAGTACGTTATCAGATTTTGTAAAAAGTGCTTGTCTGCAGAGAACGGTTGTTTACTAATTTCACGTGATTTCAAACAGGCAGTGCCGTTTTTCTTGGGCGATAACTGTAATGGCATGGTCACACCTCGGCTGCCTGCCTGCGCAGGCAGCTGCCACGACAGTAAAAGAGAGGAGACGAATAATTTAAATTGTTTGACTCTCTTACTCTTATGTATTGCCATAACGACCTGCAGGCAGGCAGCCAGGCAGCCGAGCTGTGACCGTTCCATAAGAGACGCATGATTTTCCCCTAATCGCAAAGTGGTTGAATGTTCAAATGGTCGAATGCTTAAAATATCGAATCGTCAAAAAGTCGAAAAATTTGCTTGGTTTAAGATAATGTTAACTTACATCAAACAAATTTTTCGACTTTTTGTCGATTCGACATTTTGAGCATTCGACCATTTGATGATTCGACGTTTTGAGCATTCGACCATTTGACGATTCGACGTTTTTAGCATTTGAACAATTGACAATTCGACATTTTGAGCATTCGACCACTTGACGATTCGACCATTTGACGATTCGACGTTTTGAACATTCGATCAATTGACGATTCGATGTTCTTAGCATTCGACCATTTGACAATTCGACGGTTTTAGCATTCGACGAAATAAAGATTCGACCATTTGCAGATTCGATGTTTTTAACATTCGACTTGTTGACAATTCGACGTTTTAAGCATTCGACCAAGTGACGATTCGACGATTTGATATTCGACCACTTGGCGTTTAGGGGAAAATCATGCGTCTCAAGACCAACGCAGAATAGAATCTTTAACCGGAACCGCAATCGTAACCGTAACCGTATGAATGAGTTAAAGAAGGATAAACAATATACCAATCCTTCTTTAACTCATTTTACGGTTACGCTTAGGATTGCGGTTCCGGTTTACAATCTATTCTGCGTTGACCTTCAACCGTTCTCGTCATGAACTGAAAACATTTTAACAGAAATCATACGACTTTGCAAAATACCGTCAAACCGGAAGGACAGTATTAATGCATCTGAGTGAACATTCGGCCACTTGGCGATTAGGGGAAAATCATGCGTCTCCAAGGGCCAAAACCAAATGCTCCCTCACGAAATCAGTTCTTCTCTGGAGTTCTTTCGTAATACACTTTAGAGTAGTCCCAAAAATAACTGTAATAATAAAGAAATTATAATTAAATATAAATGTATTGGGTTTACTCATGAAGTTAGTTAGATTAATAATTAATTGATATTATTAATTAATCCTTCTTATTCATAAGGTTTTTCCCTCCGTTTTAACGGAAATTTACTTGCTTTATTTTTAAGTTTTCCGTCTTCCTTTTCAAAGGATTAAACGAAGGGTATTTTCGACGTTGACAGTCTGAGGGCTCTAAAGCTGAGTCTCCAATAGGTGCCAATGTATGTGCAAGTGCCAGTGCCAATCTCCAATACTTTTTAAATGGGTTTGGCACTGGCACATGAATATTGGCACCTATTGGAGACTCAGCTTAACTGAAATGGTGGGGTTAAAGTTGAAATTTGAGAGCAATAAAAAATGAATATGCGCAGAAACCCAATCTTCGTCTACTGCACCCTATACTTGCCAAGTACAACACCTGTATATTCGAGAATATTAATATTGCCAAATCTAATTTTGGTAGAAATCTTCTTTATCAGAATAATCATATGCTCGAATCCTCAAAAAGCCGAATTTCATTTTGTCGAAAATGGCTGAAAACTTAAATATTTGGCGCAAATTTTAAAATGCTGATTTCTGATTGGTCAATTTTAAAATTTGCGCCAAATATTTAAGTTTTCAGCCATTTTCGACAAAATGAAATTCGGCTTTTTGAGGATTCGAGCATATGATTATTCTGATAAAGAAGATTTCTACCAAAATTAGATTTGGCAATATTAATATTCTCGAAAATTACAATTCCAATAAATTAAAATTGTACGAAAAAGTGTTTCTTCTAAATTGACATTTGATTAAATTGAATTTCTGCCCAATCATCTTTCTTATCAATACAAATTCTGTACAATTCGCACTGCAACTTTTGAATAATACGTATTTATTAAATTCAAAGATTTAATCATTATTTAATCTTTTAATTCAGTGAATATATATTTATTTTCCATTATATTTCAATTAAATCTCAATTCTGATATTTTACTTTTCGAGCTATTAAAATATAGGTAAAGTGGAAATTACAAAAATAAAAATTACAATAATATCAAATTGTGGAAAAAAAGAATTAGTTTAAACTAATATTCTTCATTATGCAGAATATATGAGATGATTATTCCCGACTTTTGAATTTCATTCAATATACAATTTAGGTTATTGAGGATTAGCGTATCTAGTCATTTCTAAATTGTAAATTCGATATAATGAGCATTCCGAACTTATGTTTTTGGTACAGGGGCTTTCTACAACAGCTTTTTTTTATCGACAAGAGCAAAATGCACCATGTAAAATAGTGTGAAAACGTTGCGCGCGCAACGTTTTTACACTGATTTCGATGAAAAAAAAGCTGTTGTAGAAGCAGCCACAGAGTGTCGCACTCCCTTTTTCCGGTTATAATCACGAAGTAGTATAAGGAGACCTCACGACAATGCTTAGCAGCGGAAAAATCAACACATTTTAGGGGGATTAGAGTTATGGCACGGTCACACCTCAGCTGCCTGCCTGCCTGCGCAGGCAGCCGCCACGGGAGTAGGAGAGAGGAGACGAATAATTTAAATTGTCTGACCCTCTTACTCTTATGTATTGCCATGACGACCTGCAGGCAGGCAGGCAGGCAGCCGAGGTGTGACCGTGCCATTACGAGTATTTGCACCATAAGCAGAGGCAGCGCTATTGCGGTTGAAATGTAAACCATGTCCGCCATAACACTTCGTCATATTTCACTAATTTGTAGGTTATGTTCATATACAGAAAACTGTAGTACAAAATTTTCACCACAGAGGCGCAACCTCTGTTAATGGTGCAAACTCTGATAACTCTGTCCCCCCAAATGTGTGCAGGAGACGCATGCATATCCCCTAATCGCCAAGTCGTCGAATGATCAAATAGCCGAATGCCAAGTAATCGAATGGACAAAACATCGAATGCTAAAAACATCGAATCGGTATTTAGTCGAATCCTAAAAACATCGAATTGTCAATACGTCGAATATTCAAAACGTCGAATTATTAATTCGTCGAATGTTAAAAACATCGAATCGTCAATACGACGAATGTTCAAAACGTCGAATAATAAAAACGTCGAATGCTAAAAACATCGAATGGACAAAACGTCGAATGATCAAAACGTCGAATGATAAAAACGTCGAATGCTAAAAACATCGAATGGACAAAACGTCGAATGCTAAAAACATCGAATCCTCATTTAATCGAATGCTAAAAACATCGAATTCTCAATTCGTCGAATGTTCAAAACGTCGAATGTTCAAAACGTCGAATGCTAAAAACGTCGAATGTTTAAAACGTCGAATGCTCAAAACGTCGATTCGTCATTTAGTCGAATGGTAAAACCATCGAATAGTCCATTCGTCGAATGATCAAATAGTCGAAACGCCATCTGTTCGAATTATCGAGTAGTAGAATGGTAAAGTTGTCGAATGTTCAAAACGTCGAATTATCTAATCGTCGAATGCTAAAAACATCGAATCTTCATTTAGTCGAATGCTAAAAACAACGAATTCTCAATTCGTCGAATGTTCAAAACGTCGAATTATCAATTCGTCGAATGTTAAAAACATCGAATCGTCAATACGTCGAATGTTCAAAATGTCGAATGTACAAAACGTCGAATGTTCTAAACGTCGAATGATAAAATCGTCAAATGTTTGAAACGTCGAATGATAAAAACGTCGAATGATAAAATCATCGAATCTTCATTTAGTCGAATGATAAAAACATCGATTTGACAATTCATCGAATGCTCAAAACATCGCATTGTTAATTCATCGAATGCTTAAATCATCGAATTTTCCATTCGTCGAATGTTCAAAACGTCGAATGATCAAAACGTCGAATGCTAAAAACATCGAATTCTCAAATCGTCGAATGCTCAGAACATAGAATAGTCAGTTCGTCGAATGCTCAAATAGTCGAAACGCCATCTGTTCGAAATGTCAAGCAGTAGAATGGTAAAGTAGTCGATTGGTAAAGTAGTCGAAGCGCCATCTGTTCGAATTGTCAAGTAGTAGAATGGTAAAGTAGTCGAATGTTCAAAACGTCGAATGATAAAAACGTCGAATGCTCAGAACATCGAACTGTTAATTCGTCGAATGCTCAAAACGTCGAATGATAAAATCGTCGAATGATAAAAACATCGAATCTTCATTTAGTCGAATGCTAAAAACATCTATTTCTTAATTCGTCGAATGTTCAAAACGTCGAATCGCCATCTGTGCGAATTATGAAGAAGACGAAAGTTAAAGTAGACGTACGGTGAAATAGACGAATTGTTAATTCTTCGAATGCTCAAATCGTCGAAAGGTAAATATTGTGAAAGTTGAAATAGACGAAACGCCATCTGTGCGAATTTTCAAGAAGACGAAAGTTAAACCAGCCGTACGGTGAAATAGACGAATTGTCAATTCTTCGAATGCTCAAATCGTCGAATGGTGAATATTGCGAAAGTTGAAATAGACGAAACGCCATCTGTCCGTATTGTTAAGCAGACGAATGTTAAAGTTGGCGATCGGTGAAATAGACGATTTGTCAATTCGTCGAATGCTCAAATCGTCGAAAGGTGAATATTGCGAAAGTTCATTTAGTCGAAACGCCATCTGTCCGTTTTATCAAGCAGACGAATGTCAAAGTCGTCGAACGGTAAGATAGACGATTTATCAATTCGTCGAATGCTCAAATAGCCGAAAGAACAATTGTGTATGTTAGTTTTCTTATTATAGTTTCCTCTCTATGTTGCATGTTGGTAAAGAAGATTAAAATTATGCGGGAAATTAGAAGTCACAATTGTAAAGTATTATTTAATTAACTGTATGTTATTGTATAATTTATGCAATTAAAAATTTGTTTCATAAATTAACTATAATAATCGTCGTATTCATTCATTCATTCTGTCCAGTCTGTCCACACTTGAAGTTAGTCATGATTATGCTTTTGTTTTTCTTTTTATATGTTTTGAATTTTTGATAGATAATATTATTTTTCTTTATATATATAATAATTTTTTTTTCTTACTTTTTAAATTTAATAATAGGTTTTTATTTATTTTATTAGAAATATTATTTTTATTTTTTAAATAATACTGAACTATTTTTATTAATTTACAAAAATTATTTATTATATTTTTCCATATTTCTCTCTTTTCCCAGAAAAATTAGCACTATGTAACAAATATTTTAAGACTAGGATATTATTCTTTCCATTTTTTTTTTTTAAATTAAAAAAAATAGTTGGGAAATTAAAATAACAAAATATTTTGCATATTTTCTGCTTCTCAGTGACAATTTATAAACAAAGTACAAGTTTTAAGTAAAAAAAAATAAATAAATAAAATAATTTTTTTTTTTTTATTTTAATAAGCAATTTTTTTAGATACCCCAATTTCTAATAATATTTTCAGTTACTTTCAAATAATTTAAATGTCTTAAGATTATTCTTATTCTGCCTTTTGGGCAGAAACATTTTTATTTTATTATTTGTTTTGCTTGAGAAATTTATTAAAGACTTGATCAGGGTTGTCACGCATTTATTTATTTGAAAGTTCCTCAAATTTTTTTTTTCAGTTTAAAAAAATTGGAAATTTTCCATATTTTTTTTTTTAATAACATTTTTATTACCACATTAATAATACGAAAGAATTGATTTCGTTTGACGATTTTTAATAATATTTTTAAGAGAAAAAAATTTTACAAAAAAAATTTGTAATTAATAATACATAATAATAATATTAAAATAATAATAATAATAATTTGCAAATAATAAATTTTTTTTTTTTTTTTTTTAATAATTGAACTTTTGCAAAGAACTTTATTAAAATTTTCTTTAATTATTGAATTTTGACAAAAATTTTGTTCACAATTTTTAAAATAATTGAAATTTCGACGAGAATATTAAAAAAATTGAATACGTATTTTCTTCAATAAAATTTCACAAAACAATTCAATTATTTTAAAACAAATTTCAATAAAATCGTAAGGTGTCAATTCACGGAAAATTTTTTTTACGGAATTTTTTTTCACGGAAAAACAAAAAACGGTTAAATCTTAATTTCATGGAAATTGTGAAAAAACCTTAAATTCTATTCTTGTTAATTTATAATGGTTAATTATTTTTTAAATTATACATCTTTTTATTAATACGCGTTAAATTCTAATCAATAAAAATACAGAAAAATAAATGCGTACAGCAAATTCAAGGTTAGTTAAAATTTTATTTTCATTAAATATTTTTATTTTGAATAAAGTGCAGAATAATTTTCATTAATTATTGAAATAATTAAATTAATTAATTAAATTTAATAAATTAAATTAAAATGAAATGAAAAATAATAATTAAATAATAAATAAAATAATTACAATAATTATTTATTTAATATTCTTTTATGATATTTTTTTAAATCACTCTCATAAATTAAAGAAAATTTAATATTCTTCAAGCAAAACATTTAACTCTTATTGTAATTTATTTATTAAAATTGAAAAAATTGTGCAAGTATTCAATTATTATTTGAATTGTTCCTTTTAAATTAATTAGTTTTAGAGATTAAAAATACAACAAAAATTATCTTCTTTGAAATTACTCAAAACTAAATTTTTTTTCAATGTCATTTTATTGAAAATACTTTTTTTATTTTTAAAGATTAAAAATACAACAAAAATTATCTTCTTTGAAATTACTCAAAACTAAATTTTTTTTCAATGTTATTTTATTGAAAATATTTTTTTCAGTCTACGAGAAATTATTGATATGAGACTATTTTGTAAGTTCTTTGTGAAAGTTGTAAATTTCTGTTATTTTTAAACGTTTCTTCCTACTTGGAATAATTCCAGGAGAAAAATTTAAGATCAATTGACTTTTCATCTTAAAAGTGAAAATTACGAAATGTAAAAACACTTGTATAGCCATGTATGTAAGTCAGACAGGTGTATAATTCAAATAAATAATATATAAATTTACTAAATTTCATAGGGGAGAATGGGGAGTTATGAAGCACGCTTTTTTTATGAGTTGTAACTTCAAAAAGAAATTTTTATTTCAAATTTTCTCCACTTGAATCTCTAGAGGGTCTTCAAATATGCTTACTGGTTGAAGAATTTGCATGAAATAAAATAAAATCGACAATTTTTTTCAGTTGGACTAAAAAGCTGCTTTTTCAAGTTTTTAAAAATCATGGGGAGTTGTGAAGCACTACTAAAAATCGCCAAAAATTATATTTTTTGGTAAATATTCTTTATTGCGATTTTGCATAAATCGTTTTAAATTTCGAGAACTTAATCATTGCTGGGTATTATATGGGTGAACTTATCTTTTTGATTTGTTCGCGAATTTTGTAAGAATTCTGCAAAATGGAGCACACAAAAAAACTTTATAAACGAAAAATTGAACACATTGTCTTGAAAGATATGCAAAATATCTTCTATCGGAATGAATCCAATTACAAAACGAAGATATTAGGTGAAAAAATATTCAGAATAAGTGACATCTATCAAAACAATTACTATGCGAGATCTATGGCCGTGCTTCACAACTCCCCATGCTTCATAACTCCCCATTCTCCCCTACTTTCTAAATCTAAAGAATAGCAAAAATCATACAACTGATTCAAATTAGCGTATACCCAGATTTGTGGCAAATTGGCAAATGTCCGCCTTGTGTGACGTTTGCGGAGCAAACTTGCTCAAAGTTTTCCCAGAAAACTTGCAGACAAGTTGTAACAAGCTTGCAGCAAACTTTCTGAAAACTTAAAAAATTTCCAAAAAAATTTTGTTGTATTCAAAATGCACATATTTAGTCAAATTTTACCCTCCCTCCCAGGAAAGATGAAAAAAGGTAATGCGCAGCTCTATATGTCACAGAAAACTACTGCGCAGACATTTTAATTAACCTTGCCACGCAAGTTTTCTGTAAGTTTGCTCCGCAAACTTTGCACAATGCGAACATTTGCCAATTTGCTGCAAACTTGCATGTAAATTTGCGAAGTTTGCAACGCAAACTTTCTGCAAAATGTTGTGCTATCTGAGTATACGCTGTCAGTTAGTGAAATTTTACTGTTTAATTGACGTGTATACGTTTTTTAAATTAGCTGTATACTTATCGCTGTGAAATAGTGGAATTTCGCTTTTTCAGATTTACAGAGTATTTTTTCTTTTAACGATTATTATTTTTAATATTAAAATAATAATATACTTCTCAAAATTTTCCAAATATTACAAGTAATTTACCCCTATAAATAAGTACAATGTATTAGACAAAAGCAAACTAGGGTTCAAATTACTTTCCTCTTATTCTAGTCACATTTTGAACATTCATCATGGGATTTAGTGCAGTTTTCATGTAGCCGAAAATTTCAAATACTGCACTGAATCCAATCGTTAATCAATGTCATTTTATTGTAACTTTCGACTCAAGCTACAAATAGATCTCTATCTCTAATGTCAATTAGATCAATTATTACTTTCTTCTCAGACATTTTTAATTTTTTAAAAATATTTCTTAAATTTTTTAACATTAACATGAAAAATTTTTAATAAAATTAATTAATAACCATCTCACCCAACAATACATCACAAAAGTAAACATAAAAATATAAAATAAATAAAAGAATGTTTTCTTTTATTCTTATTGTTTATATCGAAGCGTCGTTTATGCACTACTTAATAAAACTTAAAATTCAAAAATACGTTAAAAATAATAATACATATTCTAATAAAAAATCTGGAATTCTCAAATTATTTTAGTCCCATGCAAAAAATGTAAAGGATTACAAATTCATTTTAATTATTTTTCAACAATTTGTTGTTTCCATTTATTAGCAGTCACAAAAGGTTGAAGCTTCAAACGTCAAAACTTCTTTGCAAAGTTTAGTCAAAATTGAGTAAAGAAATAAATGTTTCACTTCAATAAGAAATGTTTATCGTAAAATTTCAGAGTTGCTATAATTTTTCTCGAATAAAATTCCCTGACTTTTATAGGTCTCAAATAATATGAAATGTAAATAAATTTTAATTTATTCAAAAATTATCAATTAATTTTTTTTAATTCTATTATCTTGAAACTATTGTTTTATTAGACATTAAAACATTTCAAAAACCTTATTTTTCAACATTAAAAAAAACTTTGCAAAAATTCAATTTTATTAAAAAAAATTTAAGCGTATGTTTATTTTAAATTAACTAATAAAAATTTTAATTATTAATTTTCGAACTAAAAAACGTGAATACATTAGAATATGACTTTTTTTAAAAATTCAATTACTTATCAATTATTAAATTAAAATACTTTGAAAATCCTATTTGTTAAAATTTATTTACATTATTTACATTAGTGACTGATTTTTTATTATCAATTTAATTATTTTAAATTAATTAAAATTTAGAGAGCAGTATAAATATTTATAACAATTGAAATAAAAAGCGATTTTTTAAAAATAAATTATAACAATAACATTTTTTTAATTAGGTGAAAATATGAAGATCCTAAAGTTTTGAACGTTCAAATGAATGAAATTTATTTATTTCTTCTATAAATTAAATTTTTATTGCAATTACTTTGCGTCACTATTCAAAAAAAATTAATTACTGAGTTTCTAAACATAAAACTTCAGTATTTTTAATGTTTTCCTGATTAGTAATTTATAAAAATATCTGCAATAAAAAATATTTCGTTCATTTGAACGTTCAAAATTTGGGGATCATAAAATATGACTGAAATTTCAATAATTTTTAATTGGTCCTCAGTGAGATTTCACTGATTTAAATCACCAGAATAGAGTTAAAGAAAATCAGTTAAATTTTACTGATTCAATTATAGAGAGTGCAGCGGAACAAGTACCAAAGGCTACTTTTTCATTGTAAAATTCGCCAAAAATTAACATAATTTAAAAAAACAATTATTTTCCAGGTGTTTTCTCATTTTTTCTTGACTTTTTCCATACAAAATAAAATTCCCTGACATTTCCAGGTTTTCCAAACATTGTAACATCCCTGATATTTTTCCTAAAAATTTATAGCTTAAAACTCTCCTGAACATTTAAATAAATTTTTCGACATCTCTCTTATAACCGAAAAAGTAAGGTAAAACTTTCCTGAAAATTTCATGCTAAACATTTATTGAAATGAGACATTTAAATCTTTACGAAATTTTTACTAAACTTTGCAAGTAAATATTTCGAAGTTTGCGAGGAAATTATAAATACTTTTTTAGGAAAGTTACGCTGCTTTGTGGGTTTACAAGGAACCGACAAAGTGGCCTTTTTAGTTTTTTCTTAAGAAGCAATTAAATTAAACACTTAAATTACCGATAAATTAATGAACTGCATAATTTAATGTATGAAACCATATAGATAATAAAAAAAAATTTCAAAATGGGTCCATATTTTATAGGAACGTCTATACAAATTTGTTCTTGATTGTAAGCAAAAATTAAATTCGTAAAATTGCGAATTATTTGGAAACAAAATTACAAATTAGAAAACGGCAAACGAAATTTTTTAATAAAATGACATTGAAAAAAAATTTAGTTTTGTGTAATTTCAAAGAAGATAATTTTTGTTGTATTTTTAATCTTTAAAAATAATTAATTTAAAAGGAACAATTCAAATAATAATTGAATACTTGCACAATTTTTTAAATTTTAATAAATAAATTACAATAAGAGTTAAATGTTTTGTTTGAAGAATATTAAATTTTCTTTAATGTATGAGAGTGATTTAAAAAAATATCTTAAAAGAATATTAAATAAATAATTATTGTAATTATTTTATTTTATTTATTATTTAATTATTATTTTTCATTTCATTTTAATTTAATTTATTAAATTTAATTAATTAAATTTAATTATTTCAATAATTAATGAAAATTATTCTGCACTTTATTCAAAATAAAAATATTTAATGAAAATAAAATTTTAACTAACCTTAAATTTGTTGTACGCATTTATTTTTCTGTATTTTTATTGATTAGAATTTAACGCGTATTAATAAAAAGATGTATAATTTAAAAAATAATTAATCATTATAAATTAACAAGAATAGAATTTAAGGTTTTTTTATTATTTCCCTCAAATTAAGATTCAACCGTTTTTTGTTTTTCCGTGAAAAAAAATTCCGTAAAAAAAATTTTCCGTGAATTGACACCTTACGAATTACTTTGATGAATTCAATTATTTTTAAACGTAATATAAATTTTTTTTTTTTTTTTTTTTTTGCAAAAATCCAATTATATTCCTAAATTGCCAAAAATTCCCTTTAAAATTTAAATTATCTTTATAACCAACAAAATCCATTTCCAAAGTTCAATTATTTTAATATGTACATTTTCATCAAATTTCTCTAAAATGCAATTATAAAAAAAATTCATTACAAATTTTCAAAAGCATTCATTCATTATTTAAAAAAAAAATTTGTTGATAAAGCTCAATTGTTTAAGAAAATGTTTACTTCCAGGTTCCAACAAATAAATTCTCTCAGAATTCTCTAATAAATAAATATTTTTGAATATGATATTCAATTTTGATCCAAAATTTTAACTGAAATTAATTTTTCAATTTATTAGAAAATTCTACAAGAAATCAACTATCCAACTATAAAAATAAACAATTTATTAAATACTAATTGGATGTTTCTTAAAATTCAATTTTCATAAAGAATTTCACCAAAATTTAATCATTATGTTTTTTTTTATCATTGAACATAAATAATAATATTATATATTATTGAGTATTTGCAATCATTTATAATTTTTCCAAAATTCAATTTTTTTTTAGTGTTTTAAGTAAAATTCATCCATAAATCCATTATTATTTTTAATAATGAATGAAATGTAAAAATATAACAAATTTTATAAGAATTTGAATTATTAAAGTTTTTCATAAACCTGAATTGTATTTAAAATCTGTAAAGTTTGATTGAAAATCTTTTCAATAATGAGGAATATAACATTTAGAGTTTTCTTAAGAATTTTCGAAATTGAATATTGTTTCTGTACATTTGACAAAATTTTCTGACTTTTTCGTGATTTTCCTGAATATATTTAGAAAAATAGTGATTTTGAATAAAATTCTTCTGAATAATTGAAATTTTTTTTTTTTAATGTCAATGAAAAAGAAACTTCACGCGCGCTTTAGCGCGCGTTATTTTAGCTAGTTGTGTTTTAATTTTGTTGAAATCAAATTTAAATATCTGTTTCTCATTTTCCCCAAAGTTGAATTTTAAGTTAAAATTTTTTATTTTTTTTCATTAGCCAATAGATGTCTATAGTTTCACCATTTAGTTTGTAATTTTAATTATTTCTGTGGCATAGATGCGTGAGCTTAGACTGTTTTCGTTTTGGTATACTCTACAGGTATTTTTTAATATATATTGATTTATTTACTTTTTACAATTTCCTGTACTTAAGATTTATATGTATAAATTACTATTTTGTTTTATAATACTTTTTAAAATAAGTTTAATTAAAATTGAAAAAAGCATTAATTTTGTCGGTTTTGTGGTGATACTACTTTATGATTGTTTATAATTTGTAATTGACTTGAGAATTTAAAGCACAACGCAATATTAAGATGGTTAAAAACGTCATTAATATTAGAATTCCAATCAATAAACACTTTTAGCATAGTTTAGTCCCACCAGAAATGAGTAAAAATAATTTGCACTCTCTAAATCTCAAATAGCAATGTTGAAAAAATATTTTTTTCAAAATGATATTTTCTGTCAGAATTAAATAAAAAAATCTTGACTAATTTATCTTTATAAATGATAACTTCTTAAAAATACTATAATTTTTCATTACTTTCTGAATTTTGGTTTTAAGAGATTTTTTAATTTGTAAATTCAAGGCCAAAGCAATCTCTAATTTTAAATTAGTTAAAAATTACAAATTTGATAGTTTAGAGTCAGTCTTTGTTTTCAGGTTAGATCAAAATGACTAAATTTTTTGGAAACTAAATCAATGAGTAAAATTTAACTATTTTTGTAATTACTTATTTATTATCAGTTGATAATTTTCTACTAATAATTAGTCATTTTTTAATAATTGCTGAAGTAAAAAGACAGTCTTGATTTTACTGGTAATTTGTTATTTTTAACCAATTTAGATTTACAAAGCAAAATAAAATAATTATTGAAAATATTTAATAACTTCTTAGATTAATACTAAATTTTTTGATTTAATTAAAAAAAATAAAACAAAATAGTAATTTATACATATAAATCTTAAGTACAGGAAATTGTAAAAAGTAAATAAATCAATATATATTAAAAAATACCTGTAGAGTATACCAAAACGAAAACAGTCTAAGCTCACGCATCTATGCCACAGAAATAATTAAAATTACAAACTAAATGGTGAAACTATAGACATCTATTGGCTAATGCAAAAAAATAAAAAATTTTAACTTAAAATTCAACTTTGGGGAAAATGAGAAACAGATATTTAAATTTGATTTCAACAAAATTAAAAACACAATTTATGAAACAAATTTTTAATTGCATAAATTATACAATAACATACAGTTAATTAAATAATACTTTACAATTGTGACTTCTAATTTCCCGCATAATTTTAATCTTCTTTACCAACATGCAACATAGAGAGGAAACTATAATAAGAAAACTAACATACACAATTGTTCTTTCGGCTATTTGAGCATTCGACGAATTGATAAATCGTCTATCTTACCGTTCGACGACTTTGACATTCGTCTGCTTGATAAAACGGACAGATGGCGTTTCGACTAAATGAACTTTCGCAATATTCACCTTTCGACGATTTGAGCATTCGACGAATTGACAAATCGTCTATTTCACCGATCGCCAACTTTAACATTCGTCTGCTTAACAATACGGACAGATGGCGTTTCGTCTATTTCAACTTTCGCAATATTCACCATTCGACGATTTGAGCATTCGAAGAATTGACAATTCGTCTATTTCACCGTACGGCTGGTTTAACTTTCGTCTTCTTGAAAATTCGCACAGATGGCGTTTCGTCTATTTCAACTTTCACAATATTTACCTTTCGACGATTTGAGCATTCGAAGAATTAACAATTCGTCTATTTCACCGTACGTCTACTTTAACTTTCGTCTTCTTCATAATTCGCACAGATGGCGATTCGACGTTTTGAACATTCGACGAATTAAGAAATAGATGTTTTTAGCATTCGACTAAATGAAGATTCGATGTTTTTATCATTCGACGATTTTATCATTCGACGTTTTGAGCATTCGACGAATTAACAGTTCGATGTTCTGAGCATTCGACGTTTTTATCATTCGACGTTTTGAACATTCGACTACTTTACCATTCTACTACTTGACAATTCGAACAGATGGCGCTTCGACTACTTTACCAATCGACTACTTTACCATTCTACTGCTTGACATTTCGAACAGATGGCGTTTCGACTATTTGAGCATTCGACGAACTGACTATTCTATGTTCTGAGCATTCGACGATTTGAGAATTCGATGTTTTTAGCATTCGACGTTTTGATCATTCGACGTTTTGAACATTCGACGAATGGAAAATTCGATGATTTAAGCATTCGATGAATTAACAATGCGATGTTTTGAGCATTCGATGAATTGTCAAATCGATGTTTTTATCATTCGACTAAATGAAGATTCGATGATTTTATCATTCGACGTTTTTATCATTCGACGTTTCAAACATTTGACGATTTTATCATTCGACGTTTAGAACATTCGACGTTTTGTACATTCGACATTTTGAACATTCGACGTATTGACGATTCGATGTTTTTAACATTCGACGAATTGATAATTCGACGTTTTGAACATTCGACGAATTGAGAATTCGTTGTTTTTAGCATTCGACTAAATGAAGATTCGATGTTTTTAGCATTCGACGATTAGATAATTCGACGTTTTGAACATTCGACAACTTTACCATTCTACTACTCGATAATTCGAACAGATGGCGTTTCGACTATTTGATCATTCGACGAATGGACTATTCGATGGTTTTACCATTCGACTAAATGACGAATCGACGTTTTGAGCATTCGACGTTTTAAACATTCGACGTTTTTAGCATTCGACGTTTTGAACATTCGACGTTTTGAACATTCGACGAATTGAGAATTCGATGTTTTTAGCATTCGATTAAATGAGGATTCGATGTTTTTAGCATTCGACGTTTTGTCCATTCGATGTTTTTAGCATTCGACGTTTTTATCATTCGACGTTTTGAACATTCGACGTTTTGTCCATTCGATGTTTTTAGCATTCGACGTTTTTATTATTCGACGTTTTGAACATTCGTCGTATTGACGATTCGATGTTTTTAACATTCGACGAATTAATAATTCGACGTTTTGAATATTCGACGTATTGACAATTCGATGTTTTTAGGATTCGACTAAATGCCGATTCGATGTTTTTAGCATTCGATGTTTTGTCCATTCGATTACTTGGCATTCGACTATTTGATCATTCGACGACTTGGCGATTAGGGGATATGCATGCGTCTCGTGTGCAGATTTTTTTGTCGCGTGAGGTCTCCTTATACTACTTCGTGGTTATAATGAGGAAAACCATGGATGGGAAACTTCATAACATTATTGATTTTCTATTAAATGAGAATTCGTATATTTTCAATTTAGGTGAGATGGGTATTCTGAGGCGGAAGAATTCAAATGAATAAAAATTTGATGTAATGCACTATGTTGAAAAAGTAAAATATGATATTGAAAAATAATGCCAAATTAGAAATCAATGTGCTGGAAATTATTTTTCATTAAATTTCAAAAAAATAATAATATAGATGAATTTATAATTCATAAAATTAAAATGTAATGTAAAGTTTATTTCCTTATTTATGAAAAACTTGTGTATAATAATGTGATAAAATCCAATTTATGTCAAATAGGGATTCGAAAATAATAATACATGACGAATTGAGTATATAAAATATTGCTTTTTAGGTTAGAACAAAGTACAATTGATTGTGAATTACAATTCAGTAGATTTTGTCGAAAATAATATTATATTATAAGGAAAACAAGGTCAACTATAATTGAGTAAAATCAAATTTCTCTAAAATTTATTTTAAGTCTTTAACGAATTCAACACTTAAAAATTACTTCCATTGTTACCTAACACAAATTGAAATTATGTCAATAACTATTATTCCATTAAGAAAATTCGCAATAATAAACAAAATTATTATATTAAATATTCATTCTGAAGAAATTAATTTATTTAAAACTACACTTAGATTTAATCTACTTTATAAAACTAGAAATTTGTAAGATTTAAAAATTTGGTTACATAAATAATCAAACTGACGCAAATCACAGTAATTTAAAAGCATTTATTATTATAATTCTTTATAAATATTATTTGTTTACATTCGCATTAGGTTAAATGTAATTTCTGAAACATCGAATTTCGTTCAATTTACAATTCGTTTCAAAGAAATTAGTGAAACTTGCAATTCTTTAGTTGTGAATTAGACTTAATAGTCGTTATGCTCTTTTACTGGGAAAGAGACCTGCATCCCTCCATATGGACGAGCGCGTTAAGGCCAACGCAGAGTAGAATCTTTAACAGGAACCGTAAGAATGAGTTAAAGAAGGATAAACAACCCTGTAAAAAAAGTTGTATAGGGAGAATCGAGAAAACGTATTGAAGCTCGATAGGTTGAATACGTTATTTGAATTTTAACGTATTGGAGTGTTTGGTCGAATCCGTTGTCTATAGAAAGTCCAATACGTTCAATAGAAAATATTATTTAAATTAATGAAAAAACGTTTCAATTGTAATAAAAATTGTAGTTTATGATAATAAAGGTTAATGAAATTGTAGACAACCGAAAATTAAGAGAAAAATGTAACTTTTTTAAAATAAGGTTATTTAGTAATTGCAACAAGATATTCATCAGGTATGTTTGCTATCATTTTTATCGACAACTGATGAAAGTTATTTAAATTTAAATTATTTGTCACTTTATAAATCACTTTATTAATCAGTGTTCATATTAAATGCTTTTTATTAATTTATAACAATACAGGGTTGCCACAAAAATTTAATTTTCTTTTTCCCTGACTTTTCCCTGACTTCCAGACAGAATTTTGACTTTTTCCCTGACACTGAAAAATATTTTGTTTTACTCTAAAAATGATTAAATACTGAAAAAAAATGTTTCTAATTTATTTATTTACCAATTTCTTTAATATTTTTAAATTAATCGAAAACAACAATAACTTCTTTAATCATTATTATTTTTCCATAGAAATTAACTTCTTTAAAATTCTTTATTAATTTTTATTATTTAAATTCAATTATTCCTAAAAATTCACGCAATAATGCTTTCAATATTAAATTATTATTCAAAATTAATACAATTTCCATCAAAATTCACTTTTAAATCAATTTTTATTAAAAAAAATTGATTTAAATTGATTTATATTCTACGAGAATTTTATTAATAACTGTTAAAAATAATTAATTTCTTTTAAGGAATTTATTTTAAATTTTACTGAAATTTATTCTATTAAAGAATTTTATAACAATTTTTCAAAAATAATTGAAAACTTTTTGAACAATTTAATTAAAATTTTTAAAAATAATTAAATTCATGCGAAAAATTAAATTCATTTTATTAGCTGTTTGTTTAAATAACTGAAATTTGATCAAGAATGTTATTAAAATTGTTGACAATAATTTAATTCTTAACAAAAATTTTTTAAAAACTTTTTTAAATAATTAAATTTTTGCAAAGTATTTTATTACTTTCCAAAAAAATTGAAGTCTTTTAACGAATTTTTTATATTTATCATAAAATAATTGAATTTGTACAAAGAATTTTATTAATTTGATTAAAATTCCTTAAAATAATTAATTTTATGGGAAGAATTGTTTTAAAAATACTTAAAATTTGCAATAAAAATAAATAAATACCTAAATGAAATTTTTAGCTTTTTATAAAAAATACAATTGAATGTTTTTGTAGAATAATATCAAAAAATTTTTTAAAGTAAAATTATTTTATAAATTTTATATGAAAATACAATAAATATTGAAAATCGTTCAATTGCGATAAAAATTTGAAAATAATTGAAATTTTACAAAGAACATTCTATTTAAACTTTTTTAAATAATTGAAAACTTTTGTAGAAAAATTTCGCTATTTATGAAGATAATTTAATTTTTGACAAGATATTCATTAAAAATTTTTTAAATAATTGAATTTCTTCGAAGAATTTTATTTTTTTTTAAAATAATTAAATTCTAGTGATGAAAATTGTTGTTTATAAAAATAATTGAATTTTGCAAAGAATTTCTTATAAGATTCCGGAAAAAAATTGAATTTTTGTAAAGAATTTTGTTATTTATCGCAATAATTGCGTTAAGACTTTTAAAATATTTAAATAATATTAAAAAATCAATTCTTATTGGAAATAGAAAAAAATGTTGATGGTTTTGTATTAGAATTCGTGGTAGATTCATAATTTATGAGACAAACAAAAAAGACTTCAAAATTTTCTAAAAAATTCTAAAAATTTAATTTTTTCCAGTACTTTTAATAAAAATCCCTGACTTTTCCCTGACTTCCCTGACCAATTCTATTTTCCCTGACATTTCCCTGACCTCCCTGACTTCCCTGACCTGTGGCAACCCTGCAATATTACATACTTACACAATATTATTAGTTCTATACCGACTATAGAAATTCAAATTCAAATAACTTTCATCAGTTGTCGATAAAAATGATAGCAAACATACCTGATGAATATCTTGTTGCAATTACTAAATAACCTTATTTTAAAAAAGTTACATTTTTCTCTTAATTTTCGGTTGTCTACAATTTCATTAACCTTTATTATCATAAACTACAATTTTTATTACAATTGAAACGTTTTTTCATTAATTTAAATAATATTTTCTATTGAACGTATTGGACTTTCTATAGACAACGGATTCGACCAAACACTCCAATACGTTAAAATTCAAATAACGTATTCAACCTATCGAGCTTCAATACGTTTTCTCGATTCTCCCTATACAACTTTTTTTACAGGGTTGTTTATCCTTCTTTAACTCATTCTTGTTGTTCTGACAGTTGGCTAAGCCTGAAATCATTTAAGAAGAAGTAGAAGAAGAAGAAGAAGAAGAAGAAGAAGAAGAACTCATTCTTACGGTTGCAATCCGGTTAAAGATTCTATTCTGCGTTGGCCTTTACTATCAGCACGTTCATACCGACGTCGACTCTATTCTGGACTCTCCTTGAGGGGCTTTCTACAACACTTTTTTTTATTCAACAAGAACAAAATGCACCATGTAAAATAGTGTGAAAACGTTGCGCGCGCAACGTTTTTACACTGATTTCGATGAAAAAAAGCTGTTGTAGAAGCAGACCTATGGAGCGTAAAAAAATCTTCTGTAAAAATTGTCCAGAAAGGAAAATTTGCTTTGGAGTAAGAGAGTCAGATACACAGTCTATCTCTCTTACTCCAATGAAAAATTTTCCGTTCCGGAAATTTTAACCGAAGGTGTAAATGCTCCCTCAGAGTGTCAACGTCGAAAACAAGATTGAACATCGAATCAAATCGCGGATATTAGGCTGCTTCTACAACAGCTTTTTTTCATCGCAATCAGTGTAAAAACGTTGCGCGCGCAACGTTTTCACACTATTTTACATGGTGCATTTTGCTCTTGTCGATAAAAAAAAGCTGTTGTAGAAAGCCCCTTACGCTTGCGCGTAAATAACGCAACTCCTCACGTAACAAAATCTTTTTCCACAAAATTTACATTGAGTCGACCCAGCCTGCGTGATACTAACCCTGAAAACCAAAACAATTTAGGACGAAAAAATTTTTGTTATTGTATTAGGCTGCCCCTTAAATACTTGTTCTCAAACGTTTGCTGTTATTATATATAAACAATTTATGTACCTCTTGTGTAGTGAATTTTAAATTTAAGAGATGGCTGAAAGTAAACTTAAGGAATTAATATTCGACGATGATCAAATAGTAAGTTACATTTAAAAATTGACTTTATTACTCTGAACAATTTATTATGTATTTATTATTCAAACAATAGTTAAGAATATATATATGTATTTGAAAATTATATGTATTATTAAAAGCAGTAAAAACACAATACTTTGTAAACAGTGAAAAAACAATCTTCCGAATATCCAAATAACCGAATGAGTTTCAGATTTTTAAATAGTATATTATTTAATTTATTCAAAAATTTTCAATTTTGAATATTTTTTTTGGAGAAACTGAGTCATCTCGACTTTTTTTGCTTGTGCTCTCTAAATCTGAATCAGCGATAAGTATGCCACTATTTCAATTAGCGTATATACACTGTAAATTAGTAAAATTTCACTGAATATTTAGTGAAATTTCACTGATTAATTAGCGCATATACGCTGATTGAAATTAGTGGCATACTTATCCCTGAGAATCAGTGAAATTTCGCTGATTCAGATTTAGAGAGTGAACATTTTTGTGATACTTGGTATTGGATTATAAAATATAACATATTTACTGTGTATTTTCGAGGGTATTAACTTTGAACTTATTATTTTAATTAATTCACTTCGATTTGTTGAACATTTAACAATGTTTAAAAATACATTTTTGTTATATTCAACGTGTCGAAAAATTTAATTTATACATAGTAAAAAGTGGAGTTGTCTAATCACTTTTGTATTCGCATTGACAACTACGTTAGGTCATAACATATACGTGATATTTGTCAGATTAGACAAATCTCATTTTTGTCAAAAGTTCTGCGTGGGTGTCCTCAACCGAACCTCTTCCCCTATGCTATATAAATTTTGTTGGAAATTTAATGAATTTTGCAACATTCTCAAGATTACATGGATCTCCGAAACTAGAAGAGCTTTAGCAAGACTCTTTTTACAAATTTGTAGTTTAGTTATCTTTGGGAGACAACTAATACACGGAGAGACTTTTAGTTACAAAAATTACTTTATTGTATTTCGATATTTCTAATAAAACGTAAGAATTTAGGGATAATCAAGGTACGATGATGATAGTTCTTATTATAATAATAAGTAGTGTTATTTTTTTGTCTACTATTGTAATTTTTAGGGAACAGAAGTTAGTATAAAAGTTTAGAAAACAAAAACATTTGATGTTAAGACAATTGCAAATACGAGAATATGGAACATATTTATAATACATTCTGATATTTTTATTTGTAAACCCACTATTTTGAAAACTATCAAATGTAAAAAAAATTTTAGATACTGTATTATTTTTAATATTAACACGCTCTGAAATGGTAAGCAGTTTGAATTTTTACAAAATTTTATTAGAATATTTTCACGAAGGTTTCCGAACAGTTCTGTCCACAACCGAAGACAGTTAATGTTAGGCGAACACTCAGCAAACAACAGAGCGTCATCATCGTCTTGAAAGTATTTTGTTAAAAACGTTTCAAAAGTTATTAGTGATTAAACAATTGAATTGTGTAATAATATTATGATAAATCATATATTAATTTATATACATATGTATTATATAAGTATACACGTGCCTAGTAACGCATTTTGTATACCCCTACATATATATATGGGTGATTCTCACAAAAAGAACAAATCATGATTTTATGGTATTTTGTTAAAAATTAATTATATTAAAATAAACTTTTAAAATTTATGACAGCCACTCCATAGCATTTAATATTTTTTAATCATATCACTAAAGAAAAATTCGAAAGAAGGTCAAAAAACTGAAATATTTGATAAAATGTAGTGTAACGGAGGTGGTTACGGAGTGGAGTCACGGAGTGGAGTTTTCACATCATATTTATTTAATATTTCAGTAATTTGATCATTATTTTTTAATTTTTCGTTATGATTTAACTAAAAACTTTATAACCATAACATATGGCTAGCCAATTTTTAATTAATTATATTTATTTTACTGTTTTATAACAAAAACGCCGTATGAAACAGTGCACAAATAATTTGTCCTTTTTAAGAGAATCACCCATATATATATATATATATATATATATATATATATATATATATATATATATATATATATATATATATATATATGGGCGATTCCACGTGAGATTTTAGTCGACCTCTTAAAATCGGCCAAAAATATTTTTTTTCTATTCTGTTTTGGAAAAAAACAGATACGTATTTTTTTATTTTTGTTTAATTGTCAAAATTTTCGAGTAATGAATTTTCGAAATTTTGCACTTTTAACCGTAGACCTATATTCAGTAGCTTATAAGTCCGAAAATATTGAGTTTAGAAAAAAGTTGTCAAGGAACGAAAGCTTTAGTTCTCTTTCGACTTTTAGGAAATGAAAACAAAAAAATTTTTTTTTTCATTTTTTATTGAAAAAATAAAAAAAATTATAAACAAATTAATTTTTTTTAACTTTGGGTATGATAAATTTTTAATTTTCTTTTTTCAAAACATACCTGTAAATAATAAGAAGGTTTTGCAAAAAGTTTCAGAGTGGGCCTGACAAGTTTAATGGGTTAAAAAAGATAATTAAGCTGCCCGTGCAGGTCGCACGCCCGCGGCGCAATATGATTTTTTTACAATTTACTATTAAAAATTGTCTACACGGAGAAAAAAATCGGGGCTTTTTAGTATGGAATGGTCTATAGCATTATCGCATAGGCGCTTCCTTACGGCGATAGAACGAACTCGTACGATTGTAGCAAGGCTTCCTTACTAAAATAGGGCGAGCTCTTGCTGCAATCGTACAAATTCGTTCTTTCGCCGTAAGGAAGCGCCCATGCGATAAAGCTACAGACTGCTCCATACTAAAAAGCCCCGATTTTTTTCTCCGTGTAGACCCTACAAATTTTATCGGATTTTGATTATTATTATTAAATTTGCAGGCTCTAGACAATTTTTAATAGTAAATTGTAAAAAAATCATATTGCACCGCGGGCGTGCGACCTGCACGGGCAGCTTAATTATCTTTTTTAACCCATTAAACTTGTCAGGCCCACTCTGAAACTTTTTGCAAAACCTTCTTATCATTTACAGGTATGTTTTGAAAAAAGAAAATAAAAAATTTATCATACCCAAAGTTAAAAAAAATTAATTTGTTTATAAATTTTTTTTATTTTTTTAATAAAAAATGAAAAAAAAAATTTTTTGTTTTCATTTCCTAAAAGTCGAAAGAGAACTAAAACTTTCGTTCTTTGACAACTTTTTTCTAAACTCAATATTTTCGGACTTATAAGCTACAGAATATAGGTCTACGGTTAAAAGTGCAAAATTTCGAAAATTCATTACTCGAAAATTTTGACAATTAAACAAAAATAAAAAATACGTATCTGTTTTTTTTCGATACAGAATAGAACCAAAAGTGACGTTGACTATGTCTTTTCATAATCTTTATTAGAATTCTTCTAACTATACCTCGATTATCCCTAAATTCTTACGTTTTATTGGAAATATCAAAATATGATAAAATAATTTTTCTAACTAAAAGTCTCTCCGTGTAGAAATTGTTATTTACAATAGTATACGGACAATAAGCCCTTCAGAACAAAAAAAAATTTTTTTTTAAAGAGATAGAAGTAGTTGTATATGTATATTTGTACAACACCAAATAATTGCGAATGTTTATGAAATTAATGTTTTAATTAAACTCTTGTCTTTGATGTATGAACTAAATAAAAGATAATTTATAAGTTTTTATGTTTTTAAAGAGAACTCAAAGTTATTTTATGAAGACAATTTAGAAACTCAAGAAAAAAATTTTTTCATCCAGAAAAATCCATTAAAATGGCGAAATTTATAAATAAATATTCTATTTGCAAGTCATAATAATGTTTTGTCTTTCTTTACTTATTAATATCACACTAATTGAGAAAAATTGGACAATTGCGAGTTGAACTCGCACTGCAATGGCGAGTTCCGTACACAAATATTAAAACAATACTTGCAACATTCATCGGTAAATGGTAGAATTAAAATAAACAATTAAAAAATATATTACAATCATTCGATTAAAGAAAATAATTTAAAAAAATTAAAGTATTGTATGTCTAATATTGTAAACAGTAATAAGTAGAGGAACAAAATTCACACAATTAGTTCCTCTACTTATTATTGTTTACAATATTAGGGTACAGTCACACGATCAATGCATCTGCATGATGCATGCATGCACAAACATTTGACTGTTCACACCTCAATTTTTCGCTCTCAAAAAATCATTTTTCTGGCGGAATATTTAAAATTGATTAAAATTTAAAAATAACGTATTACTAATTATTACAATAAAAAATAAAAAAAATTGAACGTTTATTATAAGGAATTAATTGTAAATAAATTTCCCTTAATTTGTGGCATATTTTAATATTGTGAATTTTTATAATTTAAAATATGCCACAAATTAAGAGAAATTTATTTACAATTAATTCCTTATAATAAACGTTCAATTTTTTTTATTTTTTATTGTAATAATTAGTAATACGTTATTTTTAAATTTTAATCAATTTTAAATATTCCGCCAGAAAAATGACAACAAATAAAAAGAGGTTAATAATAACAATTACAGATACATTTTTCAGAGATAATACAGCCACATATAATCTTGACTTGAATCTAACTAAAATCAAATTATTTTTGTTTTTATACAAATAGACATTAATTCCAAAGTGTTTTTTTTTTTGAATGTTAACCAACAAGGTTACAAATAAATATTCTCTATTTTATCAAATTTTTCTAATAATATTTTTTTTAATGTTTATTTTGAATTATTCACCATTTTCCAGACTAAATAATCCCAATGCCCTTTATTAAATACACAACTAATTTTTAAATTTTACTACAACTCACACTTCATATCAAAAACACCACTAACCAACACTACACTAATCAAAATCACCTAATATCCACACAAAATATCCACCCACTTAATAAACCCCACTTAAATATCCCTTCAATCTTATCCATTAACCCCCCACCCACCATTCACTAACCCCCACACCATCTATCAACTAAATTTAAAACACTCAACTCTTTTAACCCATCCCCTAAACCCAAACTGTCCAAAATATCAAAACACCCCAGTCCCCCCAACACAAGTATCACCCCCCACCATCCCTCCCACCAACCCCCCCCTCAAAAACCCACCCCACAAACCTAAAACAGCACCACACCCCCCCACACCCACAACCCCCCTAAATAAACCCCCCCAAAAAAACAAAACTCCCCAACCCCCCACAATAATCCCCCCCAACCCCCCCCCCACCACCACCCCCATCTAAAAAAATTCCAAACCCCAACACCACCCCACAACCCCCCACCACCACTCAAACCCACCCCCCCACAACCCCACCCCCCCCCCACCCCACCCCAAATAAACCACCCACCACCCAACCCCCCCCCCCCCTCCCCCCTCCCCCCCCCCCCCACCCCCCCCCCCCCCCCCCCCCAACACCCCCCCCCCCCCCCCCCCACCCCCCCCCCCTCCCCCCCCCCCCCCCCCCCCCCCCCCCCCCCCCCCCCCCCATCCCCCCCCCCCCCACCCCCCCCCCCCCCCCCCCCCCCCACCCCCCCCCCCCCCCCCCCAACCCCACCCCCCCCCCCCCCACCCCCACCCCCCCCCCCCCCCCCCCCCCCCCCCCCCCCCCCCCCCCCCCCCCCCCCCCCCCCCCCCCCCCCCCCCCCCCCCCCCCCCCCCCCCCCCCCCCCCCCCCCAACCCCCCCCCCCCCCCCCCACCCCCCCCCCCCCCCCCCACCCCCCCCCCCCCCCCCCCCCCCCCCCCCCCCCCCCCCCCCCCCCCCCCCCCCCCCTCCCCCCCCCCCCCCCCCCCCCCCCCCCCCCCCCACCCCCCCCCCCCCCCCCCCCCCCCCAAAACCCCCAACTCCCCCCCCCCCCCCCACCCCTAAACATTAAATAACCCCCCAACCACCCCCAAACCCACCCCACCCCCCCCCCCCCCCCCCCCCCCCCCCCCCCCCCCCCCCCACCCCCCCCCCGGAAAACCATAATAAAAAAACTTATAATATACCCCACAACATAATATAACCAAAAAAACAATTTACAAAAAATATATTCCCAAAAAACCCACACACCCATACAAACAAAAAAAAAAAAATACTAAACCCTCCAAAAAAAAAATCCCCAAAATCACCACCCCCGAAAAAAAAATATTATATCCAGATACCCCCCAGATAGTCCCCCCATCAAAAGAACCCCCAAATTCAACTGAACAAATCCCACACCCCCCTCAATCCCCCCAAATAAACATAAAACCCCAATATAAAATCCCCCTAAACCAAATAAATACATAACACATCACACAAATCATACACCCTAAACCCCAATGAAAATGAATATCCAACAATCTAATACCCAAGCTTCAAACACTTATCCCCATTAAATAACCATACCCCCCCACTAAACCCCAAAATTCACACAAGATGACATAACATACAAAATTAAAATTTATACCCCCTATATTTTTTAATTGATATTTAACTTTCCTTTAAAAAGCAAAATACCCACAATGTAATCAAAGAAATTTGTGCATAAAATTTTTAGCAACATACACAATCACATTATCATTACCCATATCAAATTCTTATTAAATTTAACTATATTAACAAACCCCAAAAAATTATTAAAAATCCAATTACAATCTGACAGATGTAAAAAATTATTAAATAATACTGTTTAATCCGAATTTTAACCCAAAAGTTCATATCTACCAACTCAAATAAATTAAAAACAAACTAGACACAAAATAAATTTCACCATACCCTAATATTAAATACCATATTAGATTTGTAATCCTCAAATTTAGATTCAATTGAATATTTTTATATATTCCCCTCCAATATACATTCATTCGTTTGTCTCTCCAAAACTATCCTTCTTTAAACATACCCCTATTAAATCAATATTTCAAACAAACCATAGACTTATAGTCTACCTTAATGTGCACACATCATTACCTAAAGATCCACAACACAACTAAATGATATACAAATACGTAAACAAAACACAAAAAAACCACCCCCCCTAACCTATACGCCAAATATATAACTAACATACAATTAAGTAAAACCCATGAACCCAAAAAAAAATTTCTAAAAATTGCCACTCTGATTTCACCATTCAATAAATTAAAACAATATGCAAAAAAAACAATTCAGAAAAACAAACCCAAAATACAAATTTCAAAATTAGAACAAATAACACTCTAAATCCTTAAAACCAATACAAAAATAAAACACCAATAAATCACATTAATAGAATAATATTGATGAAAATAAACCAAAGAATCCCACCCTCCTCCATACTACCCAAAACATCTGTAACAATATATTACTACCCATAATTTCTATACTTCGAATACACCACAAACACACCCCAATAGAAAATATTTTCGGCATATCTCACCAAATTATTTAAAATATAATTATACCCAATTCTCCCACCTCTATCTTAAAACGGATGATTCCCTAAACTACAAACAACCAAATAATTTACCAGAAGAGAAAAAAAAAATCCCCTAAAAACTATTAACAAAAAAATGGTAACACACAACCTTTCACCAACATCACAGAATAACTTTATAACACAGAGTTTTTTCACTCCAATAAAAAAAAAATTTAAACTTCCAATAAAAAACAGCATTCATACCAGAAACCCCATCAACATTTAACAATATTAACAAAATGTCCTCTCATAAAAAAAAAATGAACATAAAAACCACAAAACAACTTTATACCATCAATCAATGCAAAAGTTACACATTAATTACCAATAACCCCCCCATTAACACAATCTCACGACCAACCCCACCATTGGATCATAACACTTGATGTGAATAGGATTACAAATTACCTGCTACATTCTACACCCACTCTATAACTCATCTAACCACCCCTAAATCACACCACCCAACAAACACCCCCCCTATATAATCCCAAAATCAACACCCCCATACCAAAACCCCACCCAATATAATCCCCACACCCAAAACCCCCAGCCACCAACCCCCCCCCCCTCACATCAATAATATCCCCCACACACAACCTAACACACCAACTCCACCCCCAACAAAAAATACCCACCCCACACCCATTCTAACTTTCCCCCCCCCCCTCCACCCTATATCCCCCCCCCCCCCACCAAACCCCAAAACAAAAAAACCCCCCCCATACCCCAAATCTCCCCATTTACACCAATAACAAATATTAAACCATAATCATACCAATTAAATAAACACAATGTAAAATACCATACCCACAACTTACCCCCCAAACCTTTAATCAAAATAACCCAAATCCCACCATCAAAAACCTCCAAATCAAAACATATACCAATACACACTCCCAAAAACCAAACAAAAAAACAAACAATTTACCATCAATAAACCCAAATCATTATCAAAAATACACAAAAAACAAAAAAAATTTTCAATACAAACCCAAAAAAATAACATTCCCCATCCCACACCCCCACCACAAACCCGCACTCAAATATATCCCCCCCAACAATCCATAATCTCAACCCACCCCCCCAACCCCACATTTAACCTACCACAATACACCACAATCCCTATATACTCCCCCCACCAAAACCCCTCTAAATTTCCTCCCATCCAACTCCCCCAGAAAAAACCCAAATCCCCCCATCAACACTCCACTTACAACTACAAAATCACCTTCCCCAAAAAAATAAACAATACCACAAAAACCTACACTCCCCTACCCCACAACCCCTCCCACAACCTCATCACAAAACATTCCCAAATACCCCTACAATACACACTAAACCCAACCCACAATACCCCAAACCCCCTCAAAACCAAATACCACAACCACAATACCCAACTCAATTATCAAAAAATACCCTCTCCCCCCCCAAAATCACAATATCCCACTAAAACCACCACAACCCACCCACCCTACACACCCACCCATTCCCTAACCCCACTACCCAAACCCTAACCCACCCATCCACCCACTCAAACCCCCCCCACCACACACCCTCCCCAAAAACCCCCACCCCCCCCCCCCCCCCCCCCCCCCCACCCCCCCCCCCCCATAACCCCAATATACCCCATCACACACCACCACCAACACCCCCCCCCCCTACCCCCTCACCCACCCAAAATCCCTCACACCATCCCCCCACCCAAACACCCCACCAAAATCCAAACCAATCCATCAATAAAACACTACACTCCAACACCAACCCCCAACAAAAAAAATCAACACCCCCCCAAAAACAAAAAACAACCTCCAAACTAACTAACACACATCACAAACCCTCCCCCACCCTACCCCAAAACCCCCCCAAACAACCCCCACAACACACCAAACTATCACCCATACCCCCCCCCATACAAATAACATACAACCACCCAATAACAAAAACTAAAATCCCCCACAAGAACAATCACCCCACAACCAACCCCAAACACCCTCCTCAAAAAACTCCAAAAACAAAAAAACCCATAAAAAACCAACAAACCCCCAAACACAACCAAAACCCCCCATAAAAACCCCCCATCCCCCCCACCCAACACAACAAAACTTAAAACCCCAAATTAAATATAAATACCCCAAACTCCATCAAAAATCCATAACTCCAAACCACCCACTCCCACAAATACATAAACCAACACTCACTCCCCCACCCACAAATAAATACCCCCCAAAACCCACAACACACCACCAAAAACACAAAAACAAAAAACCCACCACCCCACCCCCCCCCCTCCCCCCCCCCCCCCACACACCACACCCACCCTCCCACCCACCCCCCCCCCCAAAACAAAACCAAACCCACACCCCCCCCATAAAAACAATATAAAAAAACATCAAAACAAAAAACAAAACAAAATCCCAACAAAAATCCAAAAACCACAACCAACAAAATTAAAAAACCACCCACCCAACTAACCCCCCCCCACCTCCCCCCCAACCCCCCACACCCCCAACACCCCCCCACCCCCGCACCCCCCAAACCACAAATAAACATAACAACCCCACACACCCCCAAACAACCCATAATCAAAATCCCCAAACAAAAACAAAACCCACTCCCCCCCAGCACACCCACCACATATAAACCCAAAAACCCCCACACTAAAAACTCAACCACCC